>JAVJIF010032450.1:0-94703 GCA_038442645.1 Agave tequilana | reverse complement strand
CCTTTTTAATTTCTGACCTTTCCCTGATATTTGTATACTGTTTTAGCTGTTTATGCTTCATACTTGTACTGCATGACTTGTTACCTGATAGATCTTGCTTTATTATGCTTCATGACTCATGTTACATATTGCTATTCCATAACTTGTTAAATGTGAAGTATCACCACCCCTTCATGCTATCACTGAAACACCAAGCATGATATACCCGACTTATTATATAAAATAGACCAACTTCCATTGGGGTCAGGGGGAAATATGCGGATATCGATATGTGTTCGTGTTTACAGTGGTTTTAGGTATATTGTACAATTATGTTCCGGTCTAACCTGTGGTACTCTAGGGACCGAGGGGAGTGCTTGCTCCCTTTCCTGTTTACTGTCATGACAAGGGCATACATAAGGACCCTCCTGTTAGGCCTTGCGGCTGGTTCCGTCTTCAAGCAACGGAACACCCTGGACCGTGGTCCCGGGCATGCACGGGACCCACTGTAAACATAGTTCGTCGATACAACCGCTGTTTCCAATAACAACCTTGCTTTACTAGGATATGGATCTATGTGCTCTGGGACGCTGGGTCACATAGCTAGATATCACAGTAAGACAAGTAATAATAATAAGACGTTAATTGTAGATTTATTGCATATGACCTTATCTTATTGAGTTTACATCACTTGTTATTCGTTGCTATTTATACTACTCCATTACCTTTAATCATGATCCTTAGTCACTTGGCTATCTTTTATTTGTTGTTATATGTCTTGACCCCTTGGATTTGCATATTCAGATTCCGAGGCTTGGAACGAAGTGGAGCCTTCCACAGAGGACCGGGCTTATCTTTGCGAGCAGGCTGACCAGCTCTAGTCCCATCGTGCCCGACTCTTCCTTGGTTCACGGGATCTCCATCCATTACGTGAGCATTTTGTGTTTCTGGTTGTATCGTTCCTTTTGGACTCGGGTTGTGATAAAAGACACTTGTAAAGTGATGTTGCTTATCATAACTTGTATAACCTTGTATTTGTATCTTGTAAGTTGGCATATGAATATACCACGCTTTGTGTTGTACTCTGATACTTGTTGTACTTAATGCTTAGCGTATATACGTGGGGGCACCTTCTGACCTACGTATATGCGTTGCAGTGACGTCCCCGTATCCGTGGGATCGGGGCGTTACAGGTGGTATCAGAGCCTAGGCTCTCAAACCTAAAAGTACAATCAAGTGACAAATTCTAGTAATTTGCTAATGCCAACTACAATGTACAAAGTTGTCTAGTCCTCCTTGATTCCGTCCTTGATTCATTTCCTCGTGTCCTAAACTCCTTTCATTTGTTTCCAATTCCAGATCTTATCCCTTTCGGTATGGAGAGGCGATCGGGTCGTAACAACATCGGGCAAGTACCGAATGGACCCGTAGGAGGAGAGAGTGCTGATATCCTGAAGGTCATTCAGACCATGATGGAGAACCAGCAGCAGCAGACTGAGCTCCTCAGGCAGGAGTTGGCAGCCCCAAAGGAGCAAAGGGCCTGGGAACGTGTCAGATTTCCGGCGGCTACAACCGGCCATCTTCACGGGAGTCGAGAAACCATTGGATGCTGAACAATGGTTGACGGACACCACTGATTTGCTGAACGCCGCCCGAGTGCCTAAGGAGAACCAAGTGGAGGTTGCCAAGATCCAGCTGAAGGGCATAGCCCGGACTTGGTGGTTGGCCGAAGAGGCCAGATTGGAGAAGCCTGTCTCCTGGGATACTTTCTCCAAGAGCTTCTACAGTCGATTCTTCCCTGCTACTGCTCAGAAGGACATGGAGGAGCAGTTCATCAGACTACAGCAAGGGAACAAGTCCGTGGATGAGTATGCCGCGGAGTTTCTCAGACTGAGCCGCTTTGCCCCGTACATGGTGACGGATGAGGAGAAGAGGGCAAGCCGGTTCCAGCAAGGTCTGCAGGTGGACTTACAGGTCCTCTTGATGCCCCAGCGGCTGAAGACCTATTCAGAGGTTCTCACCATCGCTCGAGAGTGGAGCGTGGGTGGGTTAGAGAAGAAGCAGGAGGATCAGATGAAGAACCAGGCCATGAAGAGGCCGTTTGTACCGGTGGGTAGAGGAGGACCGTCCAGAGCGGCGAAGGTCCAGGCTAGGCAGCCATTCAGAGCAGTTCCTTACCAGATGGCTCGACCAGGTCTTATCTGCAACTTTTGCCAGAAACCAGGACACTCCCAGCAGAATTGCCGGAGGGCAAACGGATTGTGTTTGGTGTGTGGAGCACGAGACCATGCCGTAGAGACCTGTCCACACAGGAGAATGGGGTTTGCTAACCAAACCTTGCCGGCACCTCAAGAGCAGAATGGACAGAGGGTACTACCAGGGCCAGTGGGGCAGAGGAACCAGGGACCAGTGATGAGGAGAGCTCTTCCCCTTCCTCCACCGCATGTTGTTCGCCCAGTGCAGAGAGGAGCCAGGACGGCAGCAGGGCGTGGTAGAGGTCAGGCCTACAACCTGACAGCAGTAGAGGCTGAGGCTTCAGAGGAGGTGATTACAGGTAACATCAGAGTTCATTCAATACCTGTTCTCGCTCTCTTCGATTCAGGTGCATCCCACTGTTATATCTCCGATCATTTTGTAGCTTTACATTCTATACCTGTTAAGGCTTTAGACTGCAAATGGGAGATAAGTACAGGGAATGGGGTAGTTATATCTTCTAGAGTTTGTGCTGACTGTCCAGTGGAACTTTGTGAGAAGATCTTGGCCATAGATATGCTCGTACTAGACACCAAGGGGTACGACGTAATCTTAGGCATGACCTGCTCAGTCAGTACTATGCAGTGATTGACTGTAGAGAAAGGAAGATCTATTTCAGAATCCCACTTCAGCCGGAGTTCCAGTTTAGTGGAGAGGTGAAACCTGCTAAGAAGAAGATTCAGATGACCACTTCGGAGGTTCAGAAGGGAGTGCCAGTGTGGGATGAATTTCCAGAAGTCTTTGCTGAGATTTCAGGACTTCCACCGGAGAGGATAGTGGAGTTCTCCATTGATACAGTTCCAGGGAAGCTCCTATATCTAAGGCTCCGTACAGGATGGCACCGACGGAGTTGGAGATCTTGAAGAAGCAACTGCAGGAATATTCAGACAAGGGACTGATTCGACCAAGCACTTCACCATGGGGCGCTCCAGTGCTATTGGCGATAAGAAGGATGGTGGTAAGAGACTTTGTATTGATTATAGAGAATTGAACAAAGTCACTATCAAGAACAAGTATCCCTTGCCCAGGATTGATGATTTGTTTGATCAGCTTCATGGAGCCCGTGTATTTTCTAAGTTAGATTTGCAGTCGGGTTACCATCAGCTGAGGGTGAAGAAGGAGGATGTTCCGAAGACGGCATTCAGGAGGACCTATGGCGATGGCCACTATGAGTTCCTGGTTATGCCTTCGGAGTCACAAATGCCCCTGCAGTTTTCATGGGCTTGATGAAACCGAGTGTTCTCTCCTTACTGGATCAGTTTGTAGTTGTATTTATAGATGACATTCTGATCTATTCAAAGAATTATAAGGAGCATGCAGAGCACTTGAGAATTGTGTTGCAGACCCTTCAGCAGGAGCAGCTTCATGCCAAAAGGAGCAAGTGTGAATTCTGGTTGGACAGCATAGCTTTCCTTGGACACATAGTTTCAGCAGAAGGAATTTCAGTTGATCCTAGTAAAGTCCAGGCAGTGAAGAATTGGCCAGTTCCGAAGACGGTGACTGAGATAAAGAGCTTTCTTGGACTAGCCGGATATTACAGGCGCTTTGTCCAGGATTTCTCTAGACTTGCAGCTCCGTTGACCAGGCTCACCAGAAAAGGGGAGAGATACATATGGACAGAAGAATGTGATGCAGCATTTGAGCAGTTGAAGCAGAGGCTTATTTCAGCTCCAATCTTGAGGACTCCTTCAGGAAGAGGAGGGATGGTCATTTCTGTGATGCATCAGGTAAAGGCCTGGGGTGTGTGCTTATGCAACATGATCATGTTATAGCATATGCATCTAGGCAATTGAAGCCTCATGAGAGGAATTACCCAACTCATGACTTGGAGTTGGCAGCTGTGATATTTGCTTTGAAGATCTGGAGACACTACCTTCTGGGAGACAAAGTGTTGATATACACAGATCACAAGAGCCTCAAGTATATTTTCTCACAGAAGGAGTTGAATATGAGGCAGAGGAGGTGGTTGGAGCTTATGGCGGACTATGATATTGACTTGCAGTATCATCCAGGCAAAGTCAATACCGTTCCAGATGCACTGAGCAGGATGCCAGAGAACAGAGTGCTAGTCCACCTCACGCAGCAGAGGGAGTTGATTCAGGAGTTCATCAGATTGGATTTGATGTTAGTGCAAGGAGGTGATAAGGCCGGGCAGTTCATGGCTTTACAGATCCAGTCATCATTGATAGAGGAGATCAAGGAAGCTCAGAAGGAGGACCCCAGATTGCAGACATTCAGAGCTCAGGTGGAGGCTGGATTGAGGTCGGATATCTGCATTCACCCAGATGGTGCATTGTATTTTGGAGATAGACTTTGTGTTCCCCAAGGAGAAGTCAGACAGAAGATTTTGGTGGAAGCACACAGTTCAGCTTATTCTATACACCTGGGGGAAACAAGATGTACCAGGACCTGAAGAAGCACTTTTGGTGGAATGCTATGAAGAGAGAGATAGCCCAGTTTGTTGCCAAGTGCTTGGTTTGCCAGCAGATAAAGATCGAGCATCAGAGATCAGCTGGACTTCTTCAACCTTTACCGATACCCGAATGGAAGTGGAGCACATCACCATGGATTTTGTGACGGCATTGCCTCGGAGTCCCAAGGGTAATAATGCTGTGTGGGTAATAGTTGATCGCCTCACCAAGTCAGCTCACTTCATACCATTCAGGGTAGGCCAGTCGACAGAGGTTCTGGCAGACAAGTATATGAAGGAGATAGTTCGTCTGCATGGAGTTCCAGTTAGTATTGTATCAGATAGAGACACCAGATTCAGATCTCATTTCTGGGAGAGTCTCCAAGAGAGTCTGGGAACTCGTCTGAAATTCAGTACTTCTTACCATCCTCAGACAGACGGGCAATCTGAGAGGACTATCCAGATCCTTGAAGATATGTTGAGGGCTTGCATGATTGACTTCGGAGGATCATGGGAAGACCATCTTCACTTGGCTGAGTTTTCATATAACAACAGCTATCAGGCAAGTATTAAGATGGCACCCTTTGAGGCATTGTATGGAAGGAAGTGCAGATCACCGATTTGTTGGGATGAAGTCGGTGAGAGGAGTCTTTTGGGACCAGAGATCCTGATGCAGACGACAGAGAAAGTCAGGGTTATCAGAGATCATCTCAGGGCTGCTCAGAGCAGACAGAAGAGTTGGGCAGACACTCTAAGGAGGCCATTGGAATTCCAGACCGGAGATCATGTGTTCTTGAAGATATCACCTACCAAGGGTGTAATCCGGTTCGGTACACGTGGGAAGCTAAGTCCGAGGTATATCGGCCCATTCGAGATCCTGGATCGTGTGGGAGATGTGTCTTATAGATTGGCGTTGCCGCCATCTTTGGACGGGGTGCATAATGTCTTCCACGTGTCTCAGTTGAGGAAGTATGTCAGGGATGACAGCCATATTCTGGATCATTCCGAGCTGGAGCTACTACCGGATTTATCATACCAAGAGCAGCCGATGGCCATTCTGGATAGGAGTGTCAAGACACTGAAGAACAGAGCTATTCCATTGGTAATGGTGTCTTGGAACAGGCATGCGCCAGGAGAGGCCACTTGGAGCGTGAGGACGTTATCCGGGAGCGTTATCCTCAACTTTTCACATCTTGATTGGGTAAGACTCTTCCTTCTACTTCTTCTCTACCGTTATCTTTCCTTGTATCCGTATCTATCTGTTGCTTTTCCTGTTATCTTTCACCTTATGAAATTTCGAGGACGAAATTTTTGTAAGGTGGGTGGATTGTAATACCCCTCTCCCGGAATACGTACTTAGATACGTATTCAGTCTTTCGATCGTATTTTTCGATTTACCTTCCGTATTGACCGATTTTAATTTCAAATATCATTTTCCAATATTTTAGATTTTATGTGATTTTCTGGAATTTTCTGGAATAAAATGAATTTCTCCGAAACCGTGTCGGCCAGTGCCGCTGACCGATTTCCGAATTTTTATCTTCCAAACAGTTAGGAATTTTTAGAAAGTCCTTTAGACTTTATTGCTTAGAATCATATTTCTTACTTATACACTTTTTCTGAGAATTTTATGAATTTATGAAAATTCTTTCGGAGTCGGTAAATAACTGATCCGGGATTTTTAATTTTAAAAACTATACAGTATTTCTTCAAACGAATTTCACCATGAGTCTTCAAATATTATTCTTGATTTTGGTAAAATTTTCAGATCATTCCGAGATACTTGAATTTCGGGCATTTTTTTCAATTATTGCAAATTCCATTTTCCACCTCATGTGCCACCTCAATTCCCACTCACCCTTCACCTAACCCCACTCACTCTCTCTCCTTCCCATGGCTGGCCAAGTGGCCAAGTGAGGGACACCTCACCCCTTCTTTGCAAGAAAACCCTTCCTTTCACCTTAATTCCACCCTCTTTGAAATAATCCCAACCTATAAATCCCTTTCATTTGCAAATTTCCCCTTTTCCTTCTCTTTCACTTCATCAAGAGAGAAGCTCTCCCTAATCCTCTTCTTCTTCAAGCAAGAACCCTAGCTCCTAGATCACCCCAATCCCTTCACCTCCACCTCAAGATCTCAAGGACTTCAACCAAGGCTTCATCAAGGACTTCAATTTCAACCATCACTCCCCAAGGCAAAAACCTAGAGCAACTCCTTCAACTCAAGATTTTGGATTGTAGCCACCCTCTTCCTCCATTGGATCAAGCTCCTAATTGAACCTTCCCAAGTGAGTATCTTTACTCACCAAGACCTAGATTTCCCTCTATTTACTTGTGATAGTAATTCTTGTAAAATGGTTCCATAAAAATCCAATTTTTAGGTCATCAAAGCTCAAATCCAACCTCCCCATGTGTGTATATCTACTCACTAAGGCTAGTCCCTGTGTGTGGTGTACTTGTGTTGATAGATCAGGTCCCCTAATAACATAAAAATCCTATCTTTAGGCTGTTAGAACCAATCCCTTAAAAATCTGATTTTCTGCCTTAACAGTAGCAAATTCCAGAGGATCGGTCGACCGGCAGTCGACCGATCACTCTACCGATGTGCACAGCGTGCACAGTTTTGAGCTGGCGGTCGACCGGCAGTCGACCGACCACTCGACCGGCTTAGGGAATTAGTATGGACCAGTCGACCGGTAGTCGACCGGCCAAAACCTGGAGCTCACGGCATCTGCACGGTCGACCGGCAGACGACCGGGAGCCAACCGCCAGTTATATCCCCAGTCGACCGACAGCCTAATCCTGGGCCAGTTTTCTGACTCCTTTCCTTTTAATTTCTGACCTTTCCCTGATATTTGTATACTGTTTTAGCTTTGTTTATGCTTCATACCTGTACTGCATGACTTGTTACCTGATAGATCTTGCTTTATTATGCTTCATGACTCATGTTACATATTGCTATTCCATAACTTGTTAAATGTGAAGTATCACCACCCCTTCATGCTATCACTGAAACACCAAGCATGATATACCCGACTTATTATATAAAATAGACCAACTTCCATTGGGGTCAGGGGGGAAATATGCGGATATCGATATGTGTTCGTGTTTACAGTGGTTTTAGGTATATTGTACAATTATGTTCCGGTCTAACCTGTGGTACTCCAGGGGACCGAGGGGAGTGCTTGCTCCCTTTCCTGTTTACTGTCATGACAAGGGCATACATAAGACCCTCCTGTTAGGCCTTGCGGCTGGTTCCGTCTTCAAGCAACGGAACACCCTGGACCGTGGTCCCGGGCATGCACGGGACCCACTGTAAACATAGTTCGTCGATACAACCGCTGTTTCCAATAACAACCTTGCTTTACTAGGATATGGATCTATGTGCTCTGGGACGCTGGGTCACATAGCTAGATATCACAGTAAGACAAGTAATAATAATAAGACGTTAATTGTAGATTTATTGCATATGACCTTATCTTATTGAGTTTACATCACTGTTATTCGTTGCTATTTATTACTACTCCATTACCTTTAATCATGATCCTTAGTCACTTGGCTATCTTTTATTTGTTGTTATATGTCTTGACCCCTTGGATTTGCATATTCAGATTCCGAGGCTTGGAACGAAGTGGAGCCTTCCACAGAGGACCGGGCTTATCTTTGCGAGCAGGCTGACCAGCTCTAGTCCCATCGTGCCCGACTCTTCCTTTTGGTTCACGGGATCTCCATCCATTACGTGAGCATTTTGTGTTTCTGGTTGTATATCGTTCCTTTTGGACTCGGGTTGTGATAAAAGACACTTGTAAAGTGATGTTGCTTATCATAACTTGTATAACCTTGTATTTGTATCTTGTAAGTTGGCATATGAATATACCACGCTTTGTGTTGTACTCTGATACTTGTTGTACTTAATGCTTAGCGTATATACGTGGGGGCACCTTCTGACCTACGTATATGCGTTGCAGTGACGTCCCCGTATCCGTGGGATCGGGGCGTTACAGTTTTAGCTTTTGGTGTTTCAAATATACATATGTTTTTAACCAAAACCTTTTTAGAACTCTCGTCCGTCCTGCTGATCTGCTCGACACACTTTTAGTTTTCTAGTCATAACTTTTGATTCCTATATTCAATTAACATGATTTATATTGCATTTTAAAGATGACTTTCAGAGCTACATTTAATATTCAATAATCATCTTCTGATTTAAATGTTAAGAATGTCAAATATTGGGTTGAAGTCTGAAAAATAGTTTTCAGTTTCTGATTTGATACCTTTTAGTATTTTATTGATAACTTTCAATTACAAATTGATATTGATTTGATTTAAGTTGAATTAGAAAGAAGACTTCAATATCTATAAATTCATCATATATACTATTCCCAAATTCGAACGTTTTAGACCTCAAAACTGTGCTCCAAGTTAACCCATTGCACAGAGGTCAGTCGACCGGGCCGGTCGACCGACGTGCACAAAAACTGTGCACGTCTGGCAGTTTTGTGCGGTCGACCGGGCCGGTCGACCGGAACTGAGAGCAGTGCTCTCTGTTCTTCTCGGTCGACCGGGCCAGTCGACCGGAGGCTGTGTAACGGTCAGATTTTTGACCGTTACCGGTCGACCGGGCGGTCGACCGGCAGCTGACTGACAGACCCCAACAGTCAGATTTTTCTGACCTCTATAAAAGGGGGTTTTGTCATTGTTTTGAGCCAAGATTTTAGGAGAGCTTTTGTCCAGTTATTTCCATTCTTTTAGCAGAGTTTTCTCCACAAAATAGAGTGCCAATATTTCCTATCAAAAAGGAGTTTTATCAAAGAGTGTAAAAGAGATTTTCTTGAGTTTTTCACCAAAGATTCTTTCCTTGCTTTCTCACACAAACACTTGAGCATCCATTGAGCTATTCATTCTATAGGAGTGTTATTGTGAGAGGATTTTAGGTGATCAAGAGTTGTGATCACCAAAGTTCATCTTTGTTCTTTGAGAAGGCGGACGGTTGTGTTCGCGGTTTGTTTCGGGTCCTAGTGAGGACTTGGTGTTGTTGGGTCCTAGTGAGGACTTGTAGCTTGAGGTGCGGCCTCAACGAGCCGGTGAGCTTGTGGTGTGTAAGGGACTTTGGGAGTCCGAGGGCTTGTAGGTGTTGCGGCACCAAGGAGAGATCCGGTTGGATCGTGCATAGTGGAAATCCTTCGTGTGTCGAAGGCGGGGATGTAGAGCAAGTGTGCTCGAACCTCGAAACAAAACCCTTTGTGTTTGCGATTGCTCACTCTTGCTCTCTTACTCTTTTTGTCTCTATTATATCTTGCATTACTTACATTGTATTTACTCTTCACCTTCCATATATGGATATTAGTGATTGGGAAAGAGATGTGTTGTAGATTGCACAGATATTATAGAGAAAAGAGAAGGTTTAGAATCAACCTTTGTGCTTGATCAATCCACAATTGTATTTATAAGGTCAATGTATCCTTTCCAATCTCCGTTATAGCAAAGGCTATACCGGGTCGATTCTCCGGGAGAGCTAGCGATGGAAGCGTTACGGTTCAAAGTGAAACAAGAAAACGAAGATTCTTCTTTGTATTTACACAAATGCAAGAAACATGGAAAAGAAAATAGAAGAAGTGGTTGATTTGTGCATGATGGAAAAGAAACCAAAAGAACTTTAGTAAAGTGTATTGCTAAGAGAAAAGAAGCTAGTAAAGAAAATGTTTGGAAGACTTTAGATGAGAAAGTACATGGCTAGCTAACTTTACTTCGCTAACTTACTATACTCAATGGTGATGCTTGATTGCCTCATGTTGATTCATTGGCAAATAGAGATGACTTTGCTTGTTTGTTCAAGTACTTTACCGTTTTGAAGATGAGTGTTCCTTTAGTTCTTAGCTTGGAGTCTCATATTGATTCATTGGCTCTCTAGATAGATTATCAATGATGAACTCTAGGATTGGTACTCAAGGGATGCTAGGTTAGAAGAATCAACATTCATTTAAACATTCAAGACATAACAACAAATTAGCTTGAAGTAAAGAAGTTGTTCTACAAGTAGCACATGTTTGGTGATCCATCTCCATGTTCCATCAAGGCACTTGTTCTAGACAAGGCTCTAAATGAGGCACACATGAGTCATATGGAGTATGTATAAGCATTCACCAAGGGAAAGCAACTCTACTTCCTTGGTAAGTAAAAGAAACTCTCACAATGCAAGTGTAAAGATAAACAATCATCCAAAGAGATAGAAGTTAGCTAGGTACATTGTTAGCTAGCCATGCAATAGAAATTTAGCTATCCATTACACAAGTAACAAAGCAACAATTCATGATGTAAAGCAAAGAGAAGTAAAGCAATGAAAGTGAAAGAAAGCAAAGTAAGTAAAGCAATGCAAAGTAAAACGTACTAGAACTTGCAAAGAGAAGACGAAGCTTTGATTAACCCTTGTTACAAGTGATGTCACCTCCTTGATTACAAGCTTTCAACAGCACTTACTTTCTCTCTTTGACAAAATCTCTAGGAGGAAGATGGAGACTAAAACCTAGGAGAAGACTAAAACAAAATACAAGAGTTTCCCTAGTTCTCTCCTCTCTCTTCTCTGTTTTTTTGTGCAGACCCTGGTCCTCTATTTATAGCCCTCAGTGAGAAGCTTCGAGAGCCAGGTTGTTGGCGCAAAATCTGGGATCTAACGGCTTCATAACCGCCGCAGATACGCGGGAAAATCTAGGTTTTGACGGCAAAATCTGGGCCGTTGAGCCCAGATTTTCTGGTACAGGTTCGTTGCGAGGTTGTTATCCACGTGGCCTTCTGGAAGATTCAGTTGGCGCGCGGATCTCTCTGAATCCAGATTCAAATCTTGGGCTTCTTTTTGGGCTTTTGAATTAATCTCTTTAATTATTGCTAATTAAAGAGATTAATGGGCTTTCTCTCTTTTAAGTTGTGGACCTGCAAAAAATAGAGAGGAAAGGATTAAAAATCACGTTTTTATATACAATATGCATGGTATGGAAGTGGTAAAATATGCAAATATGTGTAACAATCACACCCCCATACCTAGCTTTTGCTCGTCCTCGAGCAAAAAAGAAAGAAAGAAAAAAGAAAATCCTAACTAATTTATTACACCACTTTCGTAGGTGACACGATTGCACTGAGCACGTGCAACAAGCCGTTAAACCTCTAGGTTACTCTAGAGAAGGAGTGTTGTCTCCTGAGGGTTTTCAGCGGATTGCACCCACAAAATCCATAAAGAAAAATAAAAGGGTTAGTGAAATCTTTGATCCATGTTTTAAAGATTCTAACTTGAGCTATAGGTTTCAGGTTACCCTAAATTTTTCATTCCTCTTATAAGTGTCTAATTGGAGTTTTGTTTTCAGCTTAGGTTAAGATTTTAGGGAAAAGATCAAAAACTGGATTTTGCATCAATCCTAGGATATATACATCTATAAATATGAAGGATCTTTCTTAGACCAAGTTCATTTATTTACTAATATATATAATATTTTTTTTCTTTTATTTTTTTATTTTATTTACAATGTTTATTTATTTACATTTCCTTAGCATCCTTAGGCTTTCTAGTTTACCCTTGTAGCGAGCCTTTAACCGATGACTCCCAAACCAGACGGTCTTAGGGCACCAGATGAGAAAACATCCCTCGGGTTTAAGGTCTCGAGTAAAAAAGGCCACGAAGGAATTTAAGGACTTAACCACCTTTAGGCGTGATCGGCAATGCTTCTTGAGGCACGGCTAACCAGCTTAGTCAGTGGCTAAGTATTTATTATTTATTTATGTACATCTCTTTTTTTTCTTTTATATTTTTTTATTATATATATATGTAAATAAAATCACAAAGTCTTTAATTAATCCTTCAATATGTTTAATGTTTATATCTAAAGAAAGAATTAAAATCTAGTAATTTTTCTAATCCTTTATTACTTAACCTAAAAATCTAACAAAACTCCTCTTTTCAACTTATAATTAGAAATCTTAATTTAGAGCTTCCTTAATCCCTAAATTTCAAGTTTGATTCTTTAAACATGGATCAAAGAATTTCTTCTTTTTTTTTATATATTTTTTTTTTCTAAAAGAAAAAGTAAAATCTAAAAAGAAAGTAGAAAATCTCTAAAGAAAGGTAAAATCTAAAAGAAAATAAAAACCTAAAAAGAAAGTGAAAAATCCTAAAAAATAAAAGGCCTAAAAAGAAAGTGAAAAAATCCTAAGTTAGCATCTACCCCCCCATACCTATCTCATGCATTGTCCTCAATGTATGCATGATAAAAAGAATGCATGAAATAGATAAAGGATAAAGCTACTCCCTCTGTCGTTTTGGACCCGCGGTGGTGCTAGGTCCAGCCGACTGTGATCTCCTCAACATTGCCTCCATACTAGCTAATCGAGAGGATGCTCCTCTACCTTCTTTCTCAGCCTCACTTGACCCCTAAAGATTTTCTTCATGCCCTTCCAGATGGTGGACATGAAGGTTCGTGACTCAGTTGGGGGGTCCTGCCTCCAGAATGGGGCTCATCTATCGCCTCCAGGCTTTCCTCTGAAGAGGACTCCACAGGTACATTCTCAGGCTGGGCACTGGGTGTCCAGAGCGCTTGCAAGCAATCATTATATGAGCTTGTGGGTCTCTCTACAGTAACAGGCACTTGGTCAAATGTATTAAAGACAGCGTCTGATATGAACTGTTTACACAGACGCCTGATTAAGATTGCATGGGAATGCTTTGCACCCCGAGTGCGGGAGGAATTGTCAAGAATAGCATGGAAGATGGCCCTATTCAAACAGACCGTGTGGTTATGTGTCATTAAATCATGGATTATCTGTAACACGGGTCTGTTAAAGGAAGATTGGTGGTCAAGCCCAAAAATGTTGCGTTGGACCCAACGTCCAATGCAATGAACATTTCGAAAGGTCGTGTTGGCTTTGAGCCCACGGTCCTGAATTGTACAGCGGACCCCCATGATGGGTATGTAATCTAGCAAGGGCAAAGGGTCACTATGGTGGGGATAAATGGGGACAGCAGTGATTTCAGCAATAAGTGGGATGGTAACAAAGATGTCACCGAATGGCATGTGAGATACAAATTGGTGTGTGTCATGATTCACAGATGCATGATTAATTGAATTATAAAAAGTAGTGACAAGATCAGGGCAATAATATGCATCGTAGTCATTGTTATCATAGACCAAAGAGTACCAATTCCATGAACGTATTCTATCCACAAAATTGTGCCCATACCCCCCACTATCATTCAAAAGTATGGAAAAATCCCTTTCTACAAACAAATTCGGGGCCATGTATGATAATGGATCTTAAAGCAAAGGATTTTAGAGAAGAAATTGCAAACCACCCCCGGAGATCGTGGGGGGAAATCCAAAAACAGTTGTGCAGAAGGCACCCAGGACAGAATCTGGAAGAATGGCTCTGGATCAGCCAGCAACAGAGGAAATCAGCCGACCAAAATTTTTTGGGCGCCAGAGATGGCCGGAGTGCGGCGGAATTTCGGCCGGAAGTGGGTTTTTGCGGCAGATCTGAAGATTTTGGTGAAGGAAAAAATTGGCAGGGATTGGCTCTGGAAGAAGGAGTTTAGATCTGAAGGGATTTCTGCGTGTGAGGGAGAAAAGGTAGGTGAGGAGAGTATTTATAGGGGGTAGAAAAAATGGGATTTCCAATTTTATCCCTAGGTCAAAGGTATATTTACAACCCTAGGTCAAAGGAGTTTGAAAATGAATGGAATCCTAGGGAAGAGAAATTCCTAGGAATGTGAAACTCTTATAAGCACAAAAAATCCCTAATTTTTTTTCTTTATTTTTATTTTTTTTATGTATTATTTACAAAAAGTGTAAAAGAAAATTATTTACAAGTGTGGTCCCAAAATGATATTCAGGAAAATGCGCGGGAAACTATACAGATGGAATGGTCACAGATAAACTTGGTCGTGAAGACCCAATTCATGAACTTCTTGTGACACGACTTCCTTGGTAAGGAATGGCTTAAACGTTGACCATTCACAGTGAATGTGTTGCCATTATTCGGGTCAAGAATCTCGATCACACCGTGGGAAAAGACTTTGTGCACTACGTATGGTCCAGACCACCTGGTTCTCAATTTACCAGGGAAAAGGTGGAGTCGTGAATTATACAACAGAACCTTTTGTCCTACGATAAAAAATTTTCCTGTGAATGGATTTATCGTGAAAAAGCTTGGTTCTGTGTTTAGTGATCCGAGCATTGTCATATGCTTCGTTTCTTAACTCTTCAAGCTCAGATATCTGCAACTTCCTTAATGCACCGGCTTTATCCAAATCCAAGTTTAGCTGCTTTAAAGCCCACATAGCTCGGTGTTCTAATTCAACTGGCAAGTGACAAGGTTTTCCAAATATAACTCGATATGGAGACATACCGAGGACAGTCTTGTAAGCGGTCCTGTATGCCCATAAGGCATCAGTGAGTTTGATGGACCAATCCTTACGGTTCTGTCCTACAGTTTTCTCCAAAATGAGTTTTATCTGTCTATTCGTGACTTCAACTTGCCCATTGGTTTGAGGATGGTAAGCCGTGGATAATTTGTGAGTAATAGAGTATTTACGCATCAAGGCTTCAAAAGCCCTATTGCAAAAATGACTCCCATTGTCGCTTATTATCGCACGGGGGGCTCCGAAGCGAGAGATGATGTTTTCTCTTAAAAACTTAATGACAACATGGTTGTCATTTGTCCTTGTAGGAATTGCTTCAGCCCATTTGGAAACATAATCTACGGCTACCAAAATGTATTGGTTACCGTATGACAGAGGAAAGGGTCCCATAAAATCGATGCCCCAGAGGTCGAAAATTTTGACTTCCAAGATAGGTGTGAGGGGCATCATGTCTCTCTGTGTGATACGACCCGTCATTTGACACTTATCACAAAGCTTGCAAAAATTATATGCATCCTTAAAGAGAGTGGCCAGTAAAATTCACTCTGAAGCACTTTCTCAGCAGTTTTTCGTGGACCAAAATGTCCACCGCAAGCTAATTTGTGACAAAATGTCAAAACACTCTGATGTTCATCCTCAGGAAGGCACCTACGTATGATCTGGTCAGGACAATATTTGAATAAATACGGTTCATCCAAAAGAAGAACCGCATTTGACGCATGAAACGATGTTTTTCCTGACTTGACCAATGAGAAGGTATTTGCCTGGTAGCAAGGTAATTCACAATGTCAGCATACCAGGGCTCTCCACACATCCCAAAAATGTGTTCGTCAGGGAAATCGTTATTAATCGGTATACTCTCCTTAGGTGCATTTGGGATTCTCGACAAATGATCAGCTACCACGTTCTCAACGCCCTTTTCATCTTTAATCTCCAAATCAAACTCTTGCAAAAGAAGTATCCATCGAATCAGTCTTGCCTTAGCATCCTTCTTTTGCATCAAGTATTTTAGGGCGAAGTGATCAGTGAAAACTATCGTCCTGGACCATAGCAGATATTGGCGAAATTTCTCCAACGCAAAGACAACCGCTAAAAATTTCTTTTCAGTAGTTGTGTAATTGAGTTGGGCATCATTCAGCGTTCTGCTAGCATAATAGATTACGTGTTGCCTATTATCAATACGCTGCCTAAAACAGCGCCTATAGCAAAGTCAGAGGCATCACACATAATCTCAAAAGGCTTGGTCCAATCTGGTGCAGAGATGATCGGTGCTGAGATAAGTCTACTTTTAAGCTCTTTCCACGATTTTTGACATTCCTCATCAAATATAAAGGGTACATCCTTTCCTAAGAGATTTGTCAAGGGTCTTGCAATGTTGCTAAACCCTTGAATGAATCGTCTATAGAAGCCGGCGTGCCCTAAGAATGATCTAATGTCCTTTAAACATGTTGGTTCAGTGAGCTTCGTTATGACTTCCACTTTAGACTTGTCCACCTCGATTCCTATTCTTGATACCTTGTGCCCAAGTACGATTCCTTGCTTGATCATAAAGTGACATTTTTCCCAGTTAAGTGTCAAATTTTTCTCCATACAGCGTTGTAACACCAGCTTTAAATGGTACAAGCATTGCTCAAAGGAATCCCCATAAATCGAGAAATCATCCATAAAAATTTCCAGAAATTTCTCCACCATGTCCGAAAAGAGGCTCAACATGCAACGTTGAAATGTTGCAGGAGCATTGCAAAGGCCGAAGGGCATCCTTCGGTATGCAAACGTTCCAAAAGGACAGGTGAAGGTAGTCTTATCTTGGTCCTCGGGAGCAATTGGGATTTGATTGTATCCTGAATATCCATCCAGGAAACAGTAATACTCGTGTCCTGCCAATCTCTCCAGCATTTGATCAATGAAAGGAAGTGGAAAGTGGTCTTTACGTGTGGCAGTGTTCAGTTTCCTGTAATCAATACAAACTCGAATTTTCGTTGGAAGACGTGTTTGTATCAATTCTTTATTCTCATTTTCCACCACAGTAAATCTAGCTTTCTTAGGCACAGCATGAACTGGACTAACCCACTGACTATCGGATATGGGATAGATAATCCCATTGTCTAATAGTTTCAAAATCTCAGATCTAACAGCTTCTTGCATAATGGGGTTAAGTCTACGCTGTGGGTCTCGTTTAGGCTTGGCATCTTCCGTCAAATGAATCCTATGTTGAACAATGGAAGGACTAATCCCCTTGATATCAGCCATTGTCCAACCAATGGCCTCTCTATTTTCTCTTAACACAGTCAGAAGGTCCTCTTCTTATTGTTTAGTTAGATTGGATGCAATGATTACCGGAAAGGATTCCTTCTCATCCAAGTACTTGTACTTGAGATGGTCGGGAAGAGTCTTAAGCTCAGAATAAGGGACCGGATCTATCACTGGTTGTTCATGGTGCAAGGGAAGAATAGGGGTGGAATTAGTAGTCCTTTCAACATTAGATCCAACAATCTGATCAAGGTTGAAGTCATCCCACTCCAACTCAAACTCCTCTTCAGACTCATACTCCACCTCGTCGACATGTTCACTAGTCAAACCCTCAATCAAGTTCACTTCGAAAGAATCATTGTCCACATCCCTTGGTTGCTTCCCCAGATGGAAGACATTCACCTCTTTCGTCATATCTCCGAACGTTAGACGCATCGATCCATTTCGGCAGTTGATGATCGCATTCGTTGTGGCTAAGAAAGGACGTCCGAGAATGACAGGTGTTTGCGCTCTGTGATTTTGTACGGGTTGTGTTTCTAAAACAACAAAATCCACGGGGTAAATGAATTCCCCGACCCGTATCAAAACATCTGTAATTTTCCCCTTTGGAATCTTTACAGAGCGGTCAGCCAATTGGATAGTCATCTGGGTTGGATGAAGGTTGCCTAACCCTAACTGCTGATATACGGAAAAGGGGAGAAGATTGATGCTCGCGCCCAAGTCTAGCAAAGCTCTATTTATGGTGGTCTGCCCTATGATGCAAGAAATGGTAGGGCTCCCTGGATCTTTGTATTTCACAGGGATCGGACCATTGAGCAGTTCACTTATGTTGGAAGCCAAGAAGACTTTTTAGGGACATTTGCTTTTCTTTTTTTGGTACACATTTCTTTCAGAAACTTGGCGTAGGATGGGACTTGTTGAATGGCATCTAAGAGAGGGACATTGATTTGTACTTGGTTGAATATCTCTCTTATCTTCTCCATGTGAGCATTCATCTTATGATTTGTAAGCCTATTTGGGAACGGGACAACAGGCTTGTATGTTTGCTCATCAACTTTCTCTTTTCCTTTGGACTGGGAAGTGGATGGTTGTGTGCTTGATGAAGGATTGTCTTGCAAGGGCTGGTTTGGAACAGAAGGTGGTGGCACAGATTTGGGAGACTGATTCGAAACCTTATTATCTACATGCTTCCCAGATCTAAGGATTTGAATGGCTTGGCATTGGCTGGGTCCCAAGTCTTCAACTTCGTGCAGGGAAAAATTGGCTTTGGGATTTGGCACAGGTTGGCTAGGCAGCATTCCTTTTTGTCTTTCAGTCAGAGTGTTAGCCAACTGCCCTATCTGGATTTGCAATTTGTTCATGTCCTGCTGCTGATTGTTCATCATTGAAGCTTGGGTCTTAGATAAAGTTTCTATCATTTTCTCCAAATCAGAAATTCTCTTGTCTGAAGGATTGGGTGGTGGATGATGCTGATACTGGGGCGGAAAATTTGCTTGGTAAGGCATAGGATTTTGATATGACTGGAATCTTGGTGGGCTCTGGTATGAATGGATATTTGGTGGATTCTGGTGGTAAGTCGGTGGATGAGACTGAGCAGGGTATTGTTGTGGAAATGGTTGTCTCGGCTGCTCAGGACCAGACTGACTCCAAGAAAAATTAGGATGGTTTCGCCATCCAGGATTATAGGTTTTGGAGTAAGGATTGTAAGTGGTGTACGCGGCATTCGTACTCTCCTGAAACATTTGAGTTTGATACGCTGGACACTCCTCAAACAGATGATTCAGATCATGACAGTAGGTACAACCCAGATTTACCACAGATGGGTTGACCTGATTCACAGCAGAGTTTTCCCTGCACTCTAGCAACTCAATCCTCTTCATCAACTGTGTGATTTTAGCTTCTGCAGCTATTGAGGATTCTATGGAATGTAAACCAGTTCTGGAAGTTGTGGGTGTGGGTTTCTCAGTACATGACTCCCACTGGACTGTCTTTTCAGCTAAAGCCTCAAAAAGATCCCAACCCTGATCTTCATCCTTCTTTAAGAATTCTCCTTGACACATGGTTTCAAGGAGCATCTTAGTCTGATAATCGAGCCCATCATAGATAATCTGGCACTGGCGCCATTTTTTTATACCGTGATGGGGACACAGGGCTACTAGGTCTTTGAAGCGCTCAAAGTACTTCCAAAACGGTTCATTTGCTTCTTTTTTGAATTGCATTATATTCTTCCTCATAATGGCTGTCTTATGGATAGGATAAAACTTTTTAAGAAAGACCTTAACGAAATCATCCCAAGAAGAAATTGAGCTGACTGGGAGATTATAAAGCCACTTCTTAGCAATATCCTTAAGTGCAAAAGGTATAAACCTAAGTCTGACAGCATCTTCGGTTAACTGGGAAATTCTCATCATAAGGCATACTTCTTCAAACTCCCGAATGAAGAAGTACGCATCCTCAGATTCAAGGCCATGGAATCGTGGAAGTGTGTTTATGAACTGGGGCTTCAACTCAAAGTTATTTCCATTGTGTTTGGGAGGAGAATGCAAGATGGAAGTGATGTGCGAATAGGATAGAACTTGTCTTGCAACGAAACGTTGGTGGTCATGATTGTGTCGAGTGTGGTGTATGTGGCAGTGTAGAGATTCTCACAAGCCTAGCAGAATTCGGATCTCGATACCACTCTTGCATACAATTACACAATCAACGTGCACCGATCACACAGGCGAAAAATGAAAAAGAACAATCAAGAAAAAAGAAAAAAATCAATCCAAGCTTTCTAGGTTTCCTGGACCTAGACGACTCCTAACTTTAGATCGTCCACAGGAGGTTTGGTGTAGACTTTGACTATAAGCAAATCAGCCAGGTAAGGGTAAGGTTGGTGGGAGGTTTTCCGTCAGAGACGTTCCTTAATTAAGTAACCAGCAACCTTCGGGCTTTCGGCCCTCAACCCCTTTCCTAGACACTGATTTTACAAAAGTCACTTTCCAACACTTTCCCCCTTAGGATAATCTCCTAAGTGAGTCCGAATGTCCCTAGGGCCAGCGTCTAGCAATTTTTATTTAGAAGCTTAGGATTGTGAGTGCTTGGGAAAATGATTTGTGGGCTAAGGAAAGGGTGATAAAATCCCCACCTTATCTTTTTTATGGGTGATGCCCTTAAAGTTGATTTGTGCAAGTGTACGATATCAACAAACAAGGTTCACTCAAAGCGTAATTAAATCAAACAAAGAGTGAGTCCTAGTCTATATGCTATGCTTACGTACCTTGTCTCCAGCACTCTTCAACAGTAAATGTAAAGGAATTGAAAGACACGTGCCTAGTATGCAAATGTTTAAACAATTTTTTTAACTTTGCAACAAATTTTTTACTGTTGATTAGCAGATATCAGGTGAAGCAAACAAGATTTAAAGTATTGCAGCAGCTGTATTTTGCAGAGAAGCAAGCCCTGCAGAAAAGTGGTCAGTAGTCAACTCTTCCTTGCCGCAATTCTGCGGCAAAATCCCAGAATTTGCGGCAATTCAGAGGGATCCTGGTCTCTGCTTTCGAGAGCAGAGGCCCAGGTCCACTTATATGTTTCTGCAATGCAAATTTTTCTGTTTTCTTCTCCTGTAACCTGCAACAGAGAAGAGAATTCGTTTAGTTCTTCACTTGAAATCAAAAACCGTTGCTCTCCCCGGCAACGGCACCAAAAAATTGATTGGGAAAGAGATGTGTTGTAGATTGCACAGATATTATAGAGAAAAGAGAAGGTTTAGAATCAACCTTTGTGCTTAATCAATCCACAATTGTATTTATAAGGTCAATGTATCCTTTCCAATCTCCGTTATAGCAAAGGCTATACCGGGTCGATTCTCCGGGAGAGCTAGCGATGGAAGCGTTACGGTTCAAAGTGAAACAAGAAAACGAAGATTCTTCTTTGTATTTACATAAATGCAAGAAACATGGAAAAGAAAATAGAAGAAGTGGTTGATTTGTGCATGATGGAAAGAAACCAAAAGAACTTTAGTAAAGTGTATGCTAAGAGAAAAGAAGCTAGTAAAGAAAATGTTTGGAAGACTTTAGATGAGAAAGTACATGGCTAGCTAACTTTACTTCGCTAACTTACTATACTCAATGGTGATGCTTGATTGCCTCATGTTGATTCATTGGCAAATAGAGATGACTTTGCTTGTTTGTAAAAGTACTTTACCGTTTTGAAGATGAGTGTTCCTTTAGTTCTTAGCTTGAAGCCTCATATTGATTCATTGGCTCTCTAGATAGATTATCAATGATGAACTCTAGGATTGGTACTCAAGGGATGCTAGGTTAGAAGAATCAACATTCATTTAAACATTCAAGACATAACAACAAATTAGCTTGAAGTAAAGAAGTTGTTCTACAAGTAGCACATGTTTGGTGATCCATCTCCATGTTCCATCAAGGCACTTGTTCTAGACAAGGCTCTAAATGAGGCACACATGAGTCATATGGAGTATGTACAAGCATTCACCAAGGGAAAGCAACTCTACTTCCTTGGTAAGTAAAAGAAACTCTCACAATGCAAGTGTAAAGATAAACAATCATCCAAAGAGATAGAAGTTAGCTAGGTACATTGTTAGCTAGCCATGCAATAGAAATTTAGCTATCCATTACACAAGTAACAAAGCAACAATTCATGATGTAAAGCAAAGAGAAGTAAAGCAATGAAAGTGAAAGAAAGCAAAGTAAGTAAAGCAATGCAAAGTAAAACGTACTAGAACTTGCAAAGAGAAGACGAAGCTTTGATTAACCCTTGTTACAAGTGATGTCACCTCCTTGATTACAAGCTTTCAACAGCACTCACTTTCTCTCTTTGACAAAATCTCTATGAGGAAGAAGATGGAGACTAAAACCTAGGAGAAGACTAAAACAAAATACAAGAGTTTCCCTAGTTTTCTCCTCTCTCTTCTCTGTTTTTTTTGTGCAGACCCTGGTCCTCTATTTATAGCCCTCAGTGAGAAGCTTCGAGAGCCAGGTTGCTGGCGCAAAATCTGGGATCTAACGGCTTCATAACCGCCGCAGATACGCGGGAAAATCCAGGTTTTGGCGGCAAAATCTGGGCCGTTGAGCCCAGATTTTCTGGTACAGGTTCGTTGCGAGGTTGTTATCCACGTGGCCTTCTGGAAGATTCAGTTGGCACGCGGATCTCTCTGAATCCAGATTCAAATCTTGGGCTTCTTTTTGGGCTTTTGAATTAATCTCTTTAATTATTGCTAATTAAAGAGATTAATGGGCTTTCTCTCTTTTAAGTTGTGGACCTGCAAAAAATAGAGAGGAAAGGATTAAAAATCACGTTTTTATATACAATATGCATTGTATGGAAGTGGTAAAATATGCAAATATGTGTAACAATCAGTTAGCAATGTCAAACATGGGTGGTGACATGAAGTCCATGTGTGTGTACAAAATATTGTGATTAGCCTAAAAATGAGGATCTTTAACTCTAGGTTGTTAGACCAAATCAGAGTACCAAGCTCTGATACCAATTGAAGATTTCACCTAGAGGGGGGTGAATAGGTGAAGGCTAATCTAAAGGTCACTTAATGATGAATGATGCAAATAATACGGAAGCAAAAAGCAATTATGACCTAATTAAAACTTTTACACTAAACACTATGTATAACACAAGAGTGTTGCCGAATTCCCCGTGAAGGGCTCTGGACAAACTCCTCTAGATTCCCTTGAATGGGTTGAGGTGCCGCGTTGGCTCTCTGGTTGAATACAAGTGTTAGCAAACAAACCCAAGCAAGTATATCAATTTAAGCACAAATGAATATCTAGCATATAAAGATGAGCACAATAAAAGTATGCAAGATATAAAAGAGACAGAGAGAGAGTGAGCAATCGCAAACACAAGGGTATGTTTCGAGGTTCGAGCACACTTGCTCTACATCCCCGCCTTCGACACACGCAGGATTTCCACTATGCAAGATCCTAATGGATCTCTCCTCGGTGCCACAACACCTACAAGCCCTCGGACTCCCTAGTCCCGTACACACCGCAAGCTCACTAGCTCGCCGAGGCCGCACCTCAAACACGGAGTTCGCACCCGAACCCGAAACACCAAGTCCACACTAGGACCCGAAACAATCACGAGCACACTTGCCCGTCTCCTCAAAGAATAAAGTAGAACTTTGGTGATCACAACTCTTGATCACCTAAAATCCTCTCACAATAAAACACCTATAGGATGAATAATCAATGGATAGATCAAGTGTGGTGTGAGAAAAACAAGGATGAAAGCTATGGTGAAAAACTCAAGAAATCTCTTTTACACACTCTAAATAAAACTCCCTTTGGATTGGAAGTATTAGCTCTCTATTTTGTAGAGAAAAACTGCTGAAAGGAGTGGGAAAAACTGGCTCTAAAAACTTCTCCAAATCTTGTTGAAAACAGTCCACAAACCCCCAAATATATAGGCTGTCAAAAACTAGCCGTTGGGGCTTTGTCAGAACTGCCGGTCAACCGGTGCGGTCGACCGCCAACGGTCGGATTTCTGACCGTTGGAGCCAGGGTCGACCGCCAGGGTCGACCCACCCACTGGAGCTGAGAGTCCAACTCTCTGTCGGTCGACCCGTGCGGTCGGCCGAACTTTCCAGAGAGCTCTGCTCTCTGGAGCGGTCGACCGGCACAGTCGGCCGTCCTCCAGTACACAAAGGCGTGCACGTTTGTGTTTGTCGGTCGACCGGTCCGGTCGGCCGACTTCATATAGTCGACTATTAAAGGATGCTAGTCGACTTATACGAAGCCTGAAACAGTTTTCTGGGATTAAAAAGTTAGTCTTTTTGGCTCAAATAAAATCCCATAAAATACTTAAAAATCTACAAAAATAGTTTTACTAATATACTTTTATATACAAACATGCTTGCACGAAATCAAGGCATGTTATAAAAGATTGGACTATTTTTGTAAGTTGGAAATATTTAGCTCATGATAAAAACTGTATTTACCAAAATAATATTTTCTAAACTTTGTTTTCCAAAACATCTTCAGAATACAAAAACAAGATATTATAATTCATTTTAAGGCATAGTGTGTATGGATATGATTCACTACACAATCATGATGAAATATCTAAGTTTTTGACATTAAGCTCTAAACTTGATTTTGGTTAAAAGATAAGTATATGAGAAACACCAAAAATCAAACTTGTATTTTTTCAAAATGAAAATCTTTTCTAAACTAAAAAATCTTTTATGAAAACAATTCTATCAAGAGTGTGTGTGCATGGTATACCTGAGCAATCCACCAACTATCTATCCTTTACATTTTATCTAAAAACAAAAACAAAATCTTATACCTAGACACAAGTCTTCATCTTCTTGAAGTCTTCACTTGAAGGCTTCTCATCTTCTTGACTTGGTCCAAGCTTGATCCAAAAGCTCCTTGGATCACACCGTGCTAGCTCCAAATCTTGACATTTTATCCTTTGTTGAGCTATGCACCTACTAAGATCTTGATAATGAATCTATCACTAATTAAACACAAGATCATTAGTAAACATAACTTCATGAGTTGATCATCATCAAAACTAGGGTGATAGGCCTTTGGGCCAACAAGCTTATGCATTGATTTCAATTGGTATTTTTGGGTATCAAAATGTACTTCATGTTTCACATACAATTGGTATCACTTTCACATTCAATTGGTATCAAAATCTACTATTGGTATCTTAAAATTTTTGTTTATTTACAAGTGGTATCAATATTGTTTTGTCAACTACAATTTGATTTAAATTGGTGTCAAAATTTATTTTATTGACTACAAGAAATTTTAAATTTTGTTTTAAAGTGGCATCAAAATTGTTTTCAAAATTTGTTGATATATATTGCCTATATATAAGAGGAGCTTAACATCTTCTCTATATATAGATTTATGTTGAGTGTATCTCACATTGAGGAGCTTGACCTCTCTTTCTTATGGGATACACGTGTAGGGTAAGCTTAACATCTCCGTTTATACATTGTATATTATGCTTTATGTGAGTTAGAGTCTAGTCATCCCTACTCCATGTAATGCATGTATGTAGGGGGAGCTAACTTAACGCCTCTTCTCTTCATGATTGTATATCGCATATGCATCTTTCTTGTTTATTTGTCTTCCCCCTTTGTTAATCAGTTGACACAAAAGAGTGAGAAGAATTTAGAGAGTTGATATATGCATGCTTAATATTAGTGTTTATGTATATATGTTTGTTTTTTTTATATAATTCATTGAATATCTTGATTTATTGCTATGCATGAGTTAAGCGGGAGCTTCTATGAAGCTTATCTTTAATCCATGCATATATAACATAATGAATTTTATCATCATCAAAAAGGGGGAGATTGTTGGCTCAAAGGCCCATCACTCAAGTTTTGATGATGATTAACAAAATTTATATGTGTTTTCATAAGAATAATTTTGATTTTAGAAAACACCATTTTGATTTTGAACTTCAAAGTAGACATCTTTATTATTCATGAATAGATTTCATCAAAATGAGTTTATATGGTTTATATGTGTTTTGGATTTCATCCATACACATTGTTGGTTCAAATATTTAGAAAAAACTTATTTGATGTTTCTATATCATGTGTTTAAGTTTTGTTAAAGTCAACTTATTTTGAGCTTAATGTCAAAAACATAGATATTTCATCTTATATGTGTATTGGATCATATCCATATACACTATACTTCAAATGAGTTTTAATATCTTATTTTTGTATTTAAACAAGTTTTGGAAAAATCCGTCTTTCATTTCAAAGTTGATTTTGAAAAATACGATTTTCAGTTTAAAGCTTAATTTCTATATCATAAATATGGTTTAAAATGTTTGTAATGTATATTGATTTTGATCATACATATTTTACTTCAAAGTATTTAAATGAACTTATTTTTGTGGATTTTATGTGATTTTATGAAATTTTATTGGATATTATAAGACTAAGTTTTTAATCCCTTAAAACCCAGACCTGGTCGACCGAGCCAGAAGTCGGTCGACTGACTGGTCGATCGATGTGCACAGGCAACATGCACAAGCCCTGGCTTGAGGGCCGGTCGACCGAGCGGTTGACCGATCTAGAGAGTTCACTCTCTGGATCTGGCCCCGGTCGACCGAGCGGTCAACTGGCCAGAGAGCCGCAACCCCAACAGTTATAAATATGACCGTTGGCCGGTTGACCGGCCGGTCGACCGACAGGCCAATCTGGCCTGAACGGCTAGTTTTCTAAACTCTATAAATTGGGGTCTCTTGGCCAGTTTTACACAAGATTTTGGAAAAGTTTTAGAGCCAGTTTTTCTCATCTCTTTTAGGGTTTTCTTCACATGTTTTTGGGCTAAAACTTTCATATCAAAAGGAGAGTTTTTAAGAGTATTTTTAAAAGAGATTTCTTGAGTTTTCTACCACTCAATCTACTTATTTTCTCATACAAACTTGAGCTTTTCATTGTTATATTTATCCTCTAGGGATCATTATTGTGAGTGTTTTTTGTGATCAAAGTGTAGAGATCACAAAGTTTTCATCTTTATATTTAAGGAGGCGAACTTGTAGGTTCACATTGTGACGAGTTCCTGTGGGAGCTCGATGTAGAGGTGCGGCCTCGGCAAGCTAGTGTGCTTGCGTGTGTTGTTCTTGCGGGAACAAGTGAGGAACTTATGAGTCCAAGAGTTCTAGTGTGAACTCGTTGCAGGTGTTGCGGCACCAAGTGATCTTGCAGGATCGTTATAGAGGAAATCCTTCATAGTGTTGAAGGCGGGGACTGATTGAGTTAGAATCTGTACACAAAATACAGTATTTCAGAACTTAAGATTAAAGAATGCAAGTTACTCAATTCTACCACAATAGCAAGTGGCTAAGCGGTCGTGATCCACAAGGAGGGACTAGGGATAGAAGCTTTTTAGTAAGTTTTCTTTTAAGATATAAAGTATGGTTAAAGTTCTTCTTTAGTTCTTTAAAAAGAAAAGAGAAAAATTAGGTTAAGGTAAAGTTAGAGAGAAAGCGGTAGAATAAGAAGGTGGAGAATTAAGAAGTGATTTGTATAAATGTGATTGAAAAAGAGTGATAAAAGAAGTGGGTGTTGGTGATCTAAACTAAAGAAATAAAAGAAAAGAAAGAAAAGTTACTTACCTCTTTTGGCCAAATGCTTAACTTGAATCTTGTGCAATGGAGTTACCTTGAAGCGAGGCGATCAACGTATAGCCCATAAGAGTTGATTCCCGTTTCCTTGACATTATATTATCAAAACGTTGCAAGTATGAAGTGATACAGAATGAAACTCAAAATCCATCGTCATGGGCTATCGGTGGCACTCGCAAAGGCAAGGCTCTGTCGATGCTTTTAGACTCACATGGATAACAATTATACCAAAAGAAGAAACGTAGAGAAGAAGAAGAAGAACACAAAAATAAAGTACATACAAAAGGGAACTACAGATTTGATTTATAACAATAAGAGAAAAGAAGGAAATCTTACACCGGTGTCACTCTCAGCACAAGCTTCGTTCTCGTTCTCCTATGAAACTCTGACTCCTCTGATTTACATAAATTAAAACTAAAAATTACATGAAAAGAAAAACAAAAATCTACACTACAAAGAATGAAAAACTGGACTAAATCCTATCTCTGCATGGTCGTCCCCATTTTCAGTGAAAATCCTGCCTTTTATAGGCAAAAACCCAGAGGGGAGAGGTGTGAGAAGATAGGGGGAGCAAACACTCCCCTAACTCACTAACTAAGCCGCAGAAATGCGGCTTTGGCCGCGTTTACTGGCCACACCCTGTTGGTGGTGCTCCCCGTTTTCTCGATTTGTCTTTATCTTCAGCTGGATTTGCAGTTTAAGTCCAGGATTTTGACGAAATGGCCTTTGATCCTTGGCTTCAACCGATCGATTCATAGGGATTTGTTCTAACTGATTTTCAACCGATCTGAACCAATCTGATCTGCCCTGATTTACTGAGTTCGAATTAATTCTAATTTAATTCAGAATTTGATGGGCTTTTAGGCTCATTCTCTTCACTCTCCTTTAGGAATGGGCCTGCAAATAAATTAAACATTTAATTAGGAAAAAGCAGAGTTTATTCTATAATAAGTATGAGAATATGATAATAAATGTGCAATATTAGTGACCAATCACATCCCCATACCTATCTTTTGCTCGTCCTCGAGCAAAACAACTAAACTATACTAAGGATTATTAGACCACTTTCGCAGGTCACGTGATTGCACTGAGCATGTGCAACAAGCCGTTAAACCTTTAGGTTACCCCTAGAGGATAAGTTTTGTCTCGTAAGGGTTTTCAGTGGATTACACCCACAAAATCCATAAAGAAAGAGAAACAAAGAGTTAGTGTTTTCGAAAAACATTTTGAAAGAGAAAAATATTTGAAATATAATTGTAAGATTTAAGTAATCTATAAGTTATAGGAAAACTGAATTTTTCATTCCTAAACTTAGTCTTTATCAAAAATTTGTTATCAATCAAAGTAAGGAGTCAAATTGTACTTCTCATTTAGTCTATTACTTTATCTTAAGTCATATGCACCTTGTGACCGTGAAAATTTTGACTAAGGGTTCAGTAAATCTAACTCTTATGCCTTATTTATTTATATATATATATATACTTTTTTGTGGTATTATTCCTTAGTTCTATTAGGCTTTCTAATCTGCCCATGTAACGAATCTTTAATCGATGACTCCAAACCAAACGGTCTTAGGGCACCGGGTGAGAAAACACCCCAAGAACTTAAGGACTCGAGCAAACAAGGCCACAAAACTAAGGATTTTATTATATGAACCCCTTTTAGGCGTGAATACTTATGCTTTATTAGGCACAAATACCCAGCTTAATCAGAGGATATATATATATACATATATATTTACATATATATATATATTTTTAAACTTATCTAATCATCTTTCGCATAAATACTAAGGCTTACTGAGGCCAAAGCACCTAGCTAATCAATAATTAGATTTGTTCATCTTTCATAGATATTTTTTTCTTTTTTTTTTTATAAGGCATAAGAATCTTCGTTTTTTTTTTTTTTTGAACCCTAAGTGTGTAAGTGTATGAAGTGTGCATATTTCATTAAGGTAAAGATCAACACTAAATTACTTTGACAAATTATCTTCCTAACTCTAAAAATCAAACAAATAATCTTATTTTGACCAAGTTTAAGAAATACTAATTTTGATTTTCCTATTCCTTAAAATTGACTTAATTTCTTACAAAAAATATGTCAAAATATAGTTTTTTTTTTCAAAAAGTTTTTGAAAGTAAGGAAAATGTTAAGTTTTTTTTAATAAAAAGAAAAACCTAAGTTATGTTAGAACCCTCCCCCACACCTATCTCATGCATTGTCCTCAATGTATGAATTAATGCATAGATGCATGAAAAAGAAGAAAGGGAAGGAAAATGTTACCTTAAGGTGGTGGTTCTGGTAGTGTCTGATTGGTCCACGAAATGCGGCCCAATCGACTTTTCGTGGAGTTCGGAGGAACCCCCCAGAAATCTCTTTTATATAACCCACTAAAATGATATATATATGAACATTTTTTATTAAAAATTTAACCCCATCTAATTTTCAAATTCCATAATTAATTTCGGAGTCAATTTTGTCAACCGCCTTGTCCCAAAATGGAGTGCGAAAAGATAGAATGATTGACTTGGACTCAGAAAGTACTGGAACTAATACCGACTCAGGAAAGTGACTTAAGTCAAGTAAAGGTTCAGGAGTCGAGATTGGCTCAAGAAGTGGGTCCTAATCAAGAAGTTGAAATTCTAGTCCACATTCCGTTTCCCATAATGGAATGTGACTTAATATTGGTGATTCAAGTTCAAGAATGACAGGTGTGGGAGTCAAAACTGACTCTAAAATATTACTCAACTCGGGTAACAAAACAGGAGTCAATATTGATTCGAAAATTTGAACTGGATCACAAATTTGAGAATCTTGGTCACATCTCTCATTGAGTTCAATTTCATAAAAATGAGAACTTGCCAATTTGTCAATAGGACTTTCAAAAGTGTGAAATTGGTCAAGTTCAATATGATGATCATCAAAGATGGGTGATTCAATTTCATGATGAATTGGCATAGGATCTAATGTTGACTCGGGAAAAAGATTGAAATCAGGTGAAGACACCGGAGTCATTATTGAATCAGGAAGTAGAATTGAATCACTAAGTTGAGGTTCATGATCATATTCATTATCAAGTTCAATTTCAGGAAAGGGATAACTTGCCAAACTGTCAATGTCATTTTCAAAATTTAGAGTTTGGGCAAGTTCAAATGATTGTTCTGAAATGGAACCTTATTTTCCAAAACAAAATGACTCTTTGGCTCTAACAGAATGGTTAGCGACATCAGAATTGGCCAAACGGTAAGAACGTATAGTTTGGACCATCATATCTATGTCATGATTACGAACGTTTTGAGCCTGAGTCATGGCTTCAAGCATCTTTTCATAGTTGATTGGTTTATCGTTTTGTTGAAAAGATGAAGTGTTGTCTTGGAATTGGTGGTGAAATTGTGAGTCCATCAGATTTTGTGATTGTTGTTTGGACTCACACATACTCATTTTCAAAATTAATGATTTTCTATTTTGGACTGGTGGAACTGAGTATGAATCTTGAAAATATTGTGGACAAGGTGGATAAGGAGGGCAAGTTGGTTGAAAATTGGACTCGGGAGAGGTGAATCCCTACTGACTCTGTGAAGAGTTGAAATTATTCTGGAAATTATGGTTATAAGATTGGGGGCATGGGTTATATTGATTCGGATAAGACCAATCCGGCACACTAGGTTGGTTAAAGTTATGATATGCCGGGTTGGTAATATCTGAAAAAGAGGTTGGTGTGTAATATGGATTACCATTAAAATTGATAAAATTGTTGTTATAAGCCAAATCACACAATAAAACACAAAGAAAGAAAAAAAACAAACAAATAAGCAAACAAAAAAGAAAAAATTCTAACCTAAGTTAGGGTAGACCTTTGACCTAGACGACTCCTAACTGGGTCCATAGGAGGTATAATGCAGACTTTGACCACAATCTAATCAGCCAGGTCAGGGCAAGATTGGTGGGAGGTTATCCGTCAAAGACGTTCCTTAATTAAGTAATCACCAACCTTCGGGCTTTCGGCCCTTAATCCCCTTCCTAGATACTGATTTGGCAGGAGTCAAATTCTAACACCTTTCCCTCTTAGGATAATCTCCTAATTGAGTCCGATATGTCCCTAGGGCCAACGTCTACTCATTTTTAGTTAGGCTTGGGTTAGTGAGTGAGGAGATTGTTTGTGGGCTAAGGGAGGGTAATGACTTCCCTACCTTATCTTGTTTCTAGGACAAGCCCTTAGATCAATTTAGTATAGTATACAAGAAAAGAAACACTTAAGCAATGTAAACAATCCAAAAGTGTTCTTATATTAGATGCTATGCACACGTACCTTAACTCCAGCACTCTTCAACAGTAAATAGAAAATGTAATGAAATAGACACGTGCCTAAATGCAAAGTCTAAATCATTTTTTAGCATTTACAATCATCATTTTACTGTTGAGGTTAGAAAGTAAATACAGTGAGACAAACAAGGAAATAAATACTACAGATATTTAAACTACGCAATTCAGCCAACCTGCAGAAAATACAGGTTAGTAGTTCACTCAGTTTGCCATAGGACTGTAGCAAATCTGAGGGCTTCTTGGCTCTACTTTCTTGAGCAGAGTCTAAGGCCACTTATGTGTCCACTGCAGTAAGAATTCCTTGTTGTCAAACCTGTACATCAAGAACAAACAAGAAAGTTAACCAAAAATGTAAATCTAAAAAGAGAAATACTTACCGTCCCTCCCCGGCAACGGCGCCAAAATTTGATTGAGTTAGAACCTGCACACAAAATACAGTATTTCAGAACTTAAGATTAAAGAATGCAAGTTACTCAATTCTACCGCAATAGCAAGTGGCTAAGCGGGTCGTGATCCATAAGGAGGAACTAGCGATAGAACCTTTTTAGTAAGTTTTCTTTTAAGATACAAAGTATGGTTAAAGTTCTTCTTTAGTTCTTTAAAAAAAACAGAAAAATTAGGTTAAGGTGAAGTTAAAGAGAAAGCAGTAGAATAAGAAGGTGGAGAATTAAGAAGTGATTTGTACAAATGAGATTGAAAAAGAGTGATAAAAGAAGTGGGTGTTGGTGATCTAAACTAAAGAAATAAAAGAAAAGAAAGAAAAGTTACTTTCCTCTTTTGGCCAAATGCTTACCTTGAATCTTGTGCAATGGAGTTAACTTGAAGCGAGGCGATCAACGTATAGCCCATAAGAGTTGATTCCCGTTTCCTCCACATTATATCATCAAGACGTTGCAAGTATGAAGTGATACAGAATGAAACTCAAAATCCATCGTCATGGGCTGTCGGCTATCGGTGGCACTCACAAAGGCAAGGCTCTTTCGATGCTTTTAGACTCATTTGGATAACAATTGTACCAAAAGAAGAAACGTAGAGAAGAAGAAGAAGATGTTGGCCCAAAAGGTTACACTCTCCATTTGTTTAGAGTTTTGATGATAACAAAACAAATAAGTGCTATTTGGTACTAATTAGTTTGTTTAGATAAGTTTCAGGTTAGTACCATATTTGGAGGCCATTGCTTAGCTATTGCAAGAATTTCTAGGTTCATGAAGCAAAGAAGGCTTTTTGCACATCAAGGAAGGAACATAGAAGAGAAGGTTCTAGCAAGGCATCGCATGGCTCAAGACTTCAAGATTGCTCAAGATAATTTATTAGATTTGTTTTTAATTTAGAATTTTGTTAAAGAATAGTGAATAGGTTTGAAGCTCTATCACACACGTTTTTGCGCACATCTTGTTTCCTAACATAAATAGTTTGTATACAATTCTCAACCTACAAACTTATTTTGATATACATAATCATGTGTTTTAAGTTTTGTGTTTTATCAAAACTTATTTTGGTATTGGAATTTTTGACAAAAACTTTGATATACATATGTTTCATGAATATAGGATTATGCTTCAAAATAGTTAAAAATCATGTTTTTGTATTTGGAAGAGTTTTGGACAAAACGTATTTTCATTCAAAATCCAAGTTTTAGAAAATACAGTTTTTGATTTTTGGTAAAAATGATAAGAGACAAAAATAGTTCATATTGATTGATATTTGAGCTAAACTTTTTACCACATGTTTATATATCAATGCAAAATGATAAAACTATTTTGGTGATTTTTAGGAGTGTTAAAAGATTTTTCATAATATTTTTAAAACTATTTTCTGTCCTTTCCAGACTTCATCCAGTCGACTAGTCTTCTGACTAGTCGACTTGGCTAGAAGTCGGTCGACCGGGTCAGTCGACCGACGTGCACAAATCTGTGCACATTTGGAAGTCTTTGGACGGTCGACCGCCCGGTCGACCGGTCTGAGAGCAGAGCTCTCTGTTTGTTTGGGTCGACCGGGCCGGTCGACCGTAGATCGCAACGGTCATTTTCTTTGTCCTAGCGGTCGACCGGGCCGGTCGACCGGACTAGCCGTTTGAACAGTAACGGCTAGTTTTCTGAGCAGATTTATTTTTGTCCTTTTCTCACTTAAGTGTGTTTAAGTGACATGTTTTGGTTTTAATTCATTCTGATTAGCCTTAAAAATGTTTTATCTCTAAACCCTAGCCCTCTCCTATAAATAGGGGTGTTTAGGGAGAGTTTGGTTACTAGAAAAATTCTCAAAAATTTCCAAAAGTTTAAGGCATTCAAAAGATTTGGTTTCTTGGTTTTTGTGCTGAAATTCTCTCTCATTTTCTGAAGTGTTTTTAAGAATTCTCTGATTTCATTTTCTTTTCTCCTTACACACAAGAGCTTCATTCCTACTCATTATTTCTCTAAGGACCTTTGTAAGGGAAGAGAATTTGCAAGAGAGAGTTTGTGGTCTTTTGACTACTCAGAGATTGCTTGTACATGAGATTGTGGAGTTGGTACTCCGGTGTATTTATGACATCTTTGTGATAGTAGAAGTGGTTGGAATCCTTCTGGGGAAGGCGGGGAAGTAGAGCTGGGTGCTCGAACCTCGATAACAAATCTCGGTGTTTGTGTTTGATTTACTTGCTCTTATTTCTTGCTCTATTTTCATTGCTCTTATTACTTGTTCTCTACATTCATTGCTATATTCACTTGCTTTGTGAGATTGCTGCTCCATAATTTTTAATTTGTGCATTAATTAGCATTATCACCTATTCACCCCCCTCTAGGTGATTTTCAATTGGTATCAGAGCTTGGACTCTAGGTTTTGGCTTAACATCCATAGAGAGATCCTTAAAATTTGCTAATCAACATTTGCATTCCATTTGTCATCACTAGTAAACATGGCCGATAACATCAAAACCCTCCTAAATTTGATGGACTCAACTTCCCTATTTGGAAGGCTAGGATGACTATCTTTTTGCAATCCCTAGGTAGCTTAGTGGCTAAATCATTGACCAAACCCTATGTTGCACCCGATAGTGATGAGAGCACATGGACCGACTTCAACTTTAGAGAATATGAGGCTAACTCCAAGGCCCAAAATTCCCTCTTAACCGCCTTGAATGAGGATGACCTTACACGGGTAATTCATTGCCAATCCGCCTATGAGATTTGGCAACACTTATTGATCACACACGAAGGGACTTCACAAGTCAAGAGAGCTAAGATAGATCTCTTGAGGTCCCAATATGAGTCATTTAAAATGATTGATGATGAATCTATTGATTATATGATTACTCGATTTACTAAAATCACCAATGGTCTTTCTTCTTTAGGTGATGAGATTTTCAATGATCAAAAGGTGCGGAAAGTGATTCGGGCTCTTCCTACATCATGGGAGATAAAGGCCACCACCTTGAAGGAATTAAACGACAAGGACGAGATGGACCTCATTAGTCTCATTGGGAATTTAAAGACCCATGAGATGGAAAAGAAAGCAAGAGAGGAGGCCGCTCCACTAAAGAAGAAATCCTTGGCCTTCAAGTCTTCATCCACTCTTGAAGACGATGAAGAAGATGAAGAAGAAGATGAGGAGCTATCACTACTTGTTCGCAATGTGAAGAGAATGTACCGGAGGAACAAGCTCAACTCCGAAGGAAATTTGAAGGCAAAGAGGAGAGGAAAATCATATGCTATAATTACCGAAAGCCCGGACACATCATGGCGGATTGCCCGGAGTTCAAGAAGAAGATGACCTCCTCCTTCAAGCCAAAGAAACCGGAAGAAAAGAAAGCGTACAAGGCAACTTGGGATTCAGAAAGCGAGTCCGAGGAAGAGGCGGATGTAGCGAATATGTATTTCATGGCAAACACACCAAAGGTAACACCTCAACCACTTGATGATGAAGATGATGAATTAAGTAAGGAAGTTCTTGCTCATGCCTTTGTTGAACTTTCCGAAACTTATGATAATAAGAAGATTGAATGTTATAAATTGCAAAAAGAAGTTGCATTTCTCAAAAATCAACTTGCTATGGTTTCTAAAGAAAAGGATGATATTTCTTCTAATCTTATTTCTATTCAAAATGAGTTTAATGCTTACAAGGTTCTTGTAAAGGAAAATCTCCTATTGTTGATGAAAAAGAAATTTCCTCTCTAAAAACTAAAATGGTTGATTTTGAAAAAGTTTTGAAAGATTGTGCTTTTAACACTAAGAAACTTGAAGAAAAGTTTTCCAAAAGGCACACTTCTCATGCTCACACGACACATAACACTTCTCATGCTAAATCTTTTCATGCTCACAACTCTCATGCTCACAAATCACACACTCACTATGCTTTTAAATATGGTAGAGTATATAGATGCACATATTGTGGTAAGAATGGACATTTAGCTAAATTTTGCTATGACCAAGTTAATAGATCAAATAATCTTGTTTGGGTTAATGAAACTAACCCTCTAGGACCCAAGAAGATGTGGGTACCAAAATCAAGTCCTAAATTATTTGATGTAGGTACACACCAAGGCTCCAAGACGTAGGGAGCGGTGGTACCTTGATAGTGGTTGTTCAAGACATATGACGTGGGATATCAATAACTTTACAACCCTATCAAGGTACGAGGAAGGTGGCTCCGTCACCTTCGGGGATGACTCCAAAGGCACTATCATCGGTATAGGTAACATTCAAATTGGTGCATCTCCCATTATAGAAAATGTTGTACTTGTTGATGGTTTGAAACATAATTTGCTTAGTATTAGTCAATTTTGTGACCGTGGACTTAAAGTTGTTTTTGATGATACTTCTTGCAAGATTTTTAATATTAAATCCAATGATTGTATTCTTACCGTTTTTCGTGATGATAATGTTTATATTATTGACATGCTTAATGTGGAATGTTCTACTAAATGCTTAAATGCTTTTGATGAAAATTCTTGGCTTTGGAATAGAAGATTAGGGCATGCATCTTTTGACCATCTTTCTAAGATTAATTCTAAGGATTTAGCGAAGGGTATACCTTGCTTGAAGTTTGAGAAAGACCGCATTTGTGGTGCGTTCCAACTTGGGAAACAAACCAAGTCTTCCTTCAAACCAATCAAGGATATCATGTCAACTAGGCCTTTAGAATTAATTCATATGGATCTTTTTGGACCTACTAAAACTAAGAGCTTAAATGGTAGTAGATTTGCATTTGTTTTAGTTGATGATTTTTCCCGTTTCACTTGGGTTTTCTTCTTGGAACACAAAGATCAAACTTTCTCTCATTACAAAATTTTTCGAAAAAAGGGTTGAAAAAGAAAATGGTTTTTCGATTTTGAAAATAAGGAGTGATAGAGGTGGTGAGTTTGTTAACCAACTCTTCATGACTTATTGTGATGAAAAGGAAATTAAGCATGAAATGTCTTGTCCTAGAACTCCACAACAAAATGGAGTTGTAGAAAGGAAAAATAGAACACTTCAAGAGATGGCTAGGACAATGATAAGTGAGTATGACCTCCCTCATTATCTATGGGCCGAGGCCGTAAACACCGCATGCTATATATCAAATCGTATTTATTTATGTAAAAATTCTTCCAAAACATCTTTTGAAATGTATCATTCTAGAAAACCTAATGTTTCATATTTCAAAGTTTTTGGATGCAAGTATTTTGTTTTGAACACTAAAGATAACTTGGGTAAATTTGATGCTAAGGCTTATGAAGCAATCTTTGTTGGATATTCTACAACTAGTAAAGCTTATAGAGTATTCAATAGATCTTCACTTACCATCGAAGAATCCATGCATGTTAAATTTGAAGAATCTAATGTGTTTGTTGAGAATGTTGTAGAGATTGAACCATTAGGTGAAGACATGGAGAGACTATCCTTGAAGGACTCACCCGCTCAAGATGATAAGCAAGAACCAATTGGTGACGTTCAAGAGGATAAAGAGGAAAGCTCTCAACCGCTTCCTAAAGCTTGAAGATATGCCACAAATCATCCCAATGAGCTCATCTTAGGTGATGCATCTAAAGGGGTAACAACTCGCTCCAAACTCCATGACCTATGTGGTAATTTTGCTTTCATTTCTCATTTGAACCCAAAAGCATCCTCGAAGCCGAGGCGGACTCATATTGGTTGCTAGCCATGCAAGAGGAACTCAATCAATTTGAGCGCAACCAAGTTTGGCAACTTGTTCCTAGGCCCCACGATATACCAATAATTGGTACTAAGTGGATCTTTAGAAACAAGATGGATGAGTCCGGAAATGTGATTAGGAATAAGGCTAGGTTAGTGGCCCAAGGTTACACTCAAGTTGAGGGAATTGACTTTGAGGAGACCTTTGCACCCGTAGCACGGCTTGAAGCCATACGGATGACACTAGCTTTTGCATCTTTCAAAAATTTTAAACTTTTTCAAATGGATGTGAAAAGTGCATTTTTGAATGGTTTTATAAATGAAGAAGTTTATGTTGCTCAACCTCCCGGTTTTGTTGATCATGTTCATCCCGACTTTGTTTTTAAACTTGATAAAGCTTTGTATGGATTGAAACAAGCTCCAAGAGCTTGGTATGAAAGGCTTTCTAGTTTTCTCATTTCAAATGATTTTATTAAAGGCAAAGTAGATACAACATTATTCACTAAGCATGTTGATAATGATATTTTAATTGTGCAAATTTATGTTGATGATATAATTTTTGGTTCTACTAATGAGTTTTTATGCAAGGAATTTGAAAAGGTTATGCAATGTGAATTTGAAATGTCTTCAATGGGTGAGCTTAATTTCTTTCTTGGACTCCAAATCAAGCAATTGCAAGATGGGAACTTCATATGTCAAGCCAAATACGCAAAGGAACTCGTAAAGAAGTTTGGACTTGAAGACTCAAAGGTTTGCAACACTCCCATGGCAACTACCACCAAGCTTGATAAGGATGACCAAGGTAAAAATGTTGATATTAAATTGTATAGAAGCATGATAGGTAGTCTTTTGTATTTGACGGCAAGTAGGCCGGACATCATGTTTAGTGTGTGTCTTTGTGCTAGATTTCAATCGTGTCCCAAAGAGTCCCATCTTATTGCGGTAAAACGCATTATTCGTTATATTAAGGGAACGATTGGAATGGGTCTATGGTATCCGAAAACCGGAGATTTCTCAATGACGAGTTATTCGGATGCTGACTATGCGGGTTGTAGAGTAGATAGAAAGAGTACTAGTGGGACATGTCAATTCTTGGTAATTGTCTTGTTTCATGGTCCTCTAGGAAACAAAATTCCGTAGCTCTCTCAACCGCCGAGGCGGAGTATGTTGCCGCGGGGGCTTGTTGTGCATAAGTCCTTTGGATGAAACATACTCTCCTTGATTATGATTTGCATTATAACCATATAAAAATATTTTGTGATAATACTAGTACTATACATATGACAAAGAATGCAAATCAACATAGTAAGACCAAGCACATTGAGATTAGATATCACTTTCTTAGAGATCATTTTGAGAAAGGAGATATAGATATTGATTATGTTTCTACGGATTTGCAACTTGCCGATATTTTCACTAAACCACTTGATTTTGCTAGATTTTCATTCATTTGTGGTGAACTTAATGTTTGTGTTATTGAATAAAATGTTTCTTAACCCTTTTTGATGTATGACAAAAAGGGGGAGAATGAGTTTATGTATGGAAATATGAGCTCATATGGTTTTGGTTCCATATGAGTTTATATATGTTTTGAGTTTTTGATGTGTTTTCATGAATTCTTGTAATTTGAGTTTAAGTGTCTTGCAAGTGTTTTTGGTTTTTGGTTTCATGATGTTTACTTACAAATTACAAGTTACATGGTTTTTCTTTGTTTAATATAGCATAATTTGAGGGGGAGCTTTCTCCTCCCCTATACTTTTGTTTATAGCCTATTTGTTTTGTCATCATCAAAAAGGGAGAGATTGTTGGCCCAAAAGGTTACACTCTCCATTTGTTTAGAGTTTTGATGATAACAAAACAAATAAGTGCTATTTGGTACTAATTAGTTTGTTTAGATAAGTTTCAGGTTAGTACCATATTTGGAGGCCATTGCTTAGCTATTGCAAGAATTTTTAGGTTCATGAAGTAAAGAAGGCTTTTTGCACATCAAGGAAGGAACATAGAAGAGAAGGTTCTAGCAAGGCATCGCATGGCTCAAGACTTCAAGATTGCTCAAGATAATTTATTAGATTTGTTTTAATTTAGAATTTTGTTAAAGAATAGTGAATAGGTTTGAAGCTCTATCACACACGTTTTTGCGCACATCTTGTTTCCTAACATAAATAGTTTGTATACAATTCTCAACCTACAAACTTAATTTGATATACATAATCATGTGTTTTAAGTTTTGTGTTTTATCAAAACTTATTTTGGTATTGGAATTTATGACAAAAACTTTGATATACATATGTTTCATGAATATAGGATTATGCTTCAAAATAGTTAAAAATCATGTTTTTGTATTTGGAAGAGTTTTGGACAAAACGTATTTTTCATTCAAAATCCAAGTTTTAGAAAATACAGTTTTTGGTTTTTGGTAAAAATGATAAGAGATAAAAATAGTTCATATTGACTGATATTTGAGCTAAACTTTTTACCACATGTTTATATATCAATGCAAAATGATAAAACTATTTTTGGTGATTTTTAGGAGTGTTAAAAGATTTTTCATAATATTTTTAAAACCATTTTTCTGTCCTTTCCAGACTTCATCCAGTCGACTAGTCTTCTGACTAGTCGACTTGGCTAGAAGTCGGTCGACCGACGTGCACAAATCTGTGCACGTTTGGAAGTCTTTGGACGGTCGACCGCCCCGGTCGACCGGTCTGAGAGCAGAGCTCTCTGTTTGTTTGGGTCGACCGTAGATCGCAATGGTCATTTTCTTTGTACTAGCGGTCGACCGGGCCGGTCGACGGACTAGCCGTTTGAACAGTAACGGCTAGTTTTCTGAGCAGATTTATTTTTGTCCTTTTCTCACTTAAGTGTGTTTAAGTGACATGTTTTGGTTTTAATTCATTCTGATTAGCCTTAAAAATGTTTTATCTCTAAACCCTAGCCCTCTCCTATAAATAGGGGTGTTTAGGGAGAGTTTGGTTACTAGAAAAATTCTCAAAAATTTCCAAAAGTTTAAGGCATTCAAAAGATTTGGTTTCTTGGTTTTTGTGCTGAAATTCTCTCTCATTTTCTGAAGTGTTTTCAAGAATTCTCTGATTTCATTTTCTTTTCTCCTTACACACAAGAGCTTCATTCCTACTCATTATTTCTCTAAGGACCTTTGTAAGGGAAGAGAATTTTGCAAGAGAGAGTTTGTGGTCTTTTGACTACTCAGAGATTGCTTGTACTTGAGATTGTGGAGTTGGGTACTCCGGTGTATTTGTGACATCTTTGTGATAGTGGAAGTGGTTGGAATCCTTCTGGGGAAGGCGGGGAAGTAGAACTGGGTGCTCGAACCTCGATAACAAATCTCGGTGTTTGCGTTTGGTTTACTTGCTCTTATTTTTTGCTATATTTTCATTGCTCTTATTACTTGTTCTCTACATTCATTGCTATATTCACTTGCTTTGTGAGATTGTTGCTCCATAATTTTTAATTTGTGCATTGATTAGCATTATCACCTATTCACCCCCCCCCTCTAGGTGATTTTTAGAAGAATACAAAAACAAAGTATATACAAAAGGGAACTACAGATTCGATTTTATAACAATAAGAGAAAAGAAGGAAATCTTACACCGGTGTCACTCTCAGCACAAGCTTCGTTCTCGTTCTCCTATGAAACTCTGATCTCCTCTGATTCACATAAATTAAAACTAAAAATTACATGAAAAGAAAAACAAAAACCTACACTACAAAGAATGAAAAACTGGACTAAATCCTATCTCTGCATGGTCGTCCCCATTTTCAGTGAAAATCCTGCCTTTTATAGGCAAAACCCCAGAGGGGAGAGGTGTGAGAAGATAGGGGGAGCAAACACTCCCCCTAATTCACTAACCAAGCCGCGAAAACGCGGCTTTGGCCGCGTTTTCACGGCCAGGGTGTGGCAAGGTGGCCACACCCTGTTGGTGGTGCTCCCTGTTTTCTCAATTTGTCTTTATCTTCATCTGAATTTGCAGTTTAAGTCCGAGATTTTGACGAAATGACCTTTGATCCTTGGCTTCAACCGATCGATTTGTAAGGATTTGTTCTAACTGATTTTCAACCGATCTGAACCGATCTGATCTGCCCTGATTTACTGAGTTCGAATTAATTCTGGTTTAATTCAGAATTTGATGGGCTTTTGGGCTCATTTCTCTTCACTCTCCTTTAGGAATGGGCCTGCAAATAAATTAAACATTTAATTAAGAAAAAGCAGAGTTTATTCTATAATAAGTATGAGAATATGATAATAAATGTGCAATATTAGTGACCAATCAGGGACGTAGAGCAAGTGTGCTCGAACCTCGAAACAAAACTCCCGTATTTGCGATTGCTCATCTCTCTCTCTCACTTGTATTTTATATCTTGTTGTTCTTATTGTGTTTATCTTTATATAATTGATGTATCTTGTGCTTAATTGATATATATGCTTGAAATTGGTTGCTCACACTTGTATTTAACTAAGAGAGTCATAGTGGCAGCTCAACTCTTAATCTAGAGGAATCTTGAGGAGGTAGTCCAGAGCCCTTCACCAGGAATTCGGCTGCACTCTTTTGTTATACTCTATGTGTTTGCATTATAGTTTTTAGTTTGTATAATTAGTCTTTAATTCCGTATTAGTTTTGCATTAGATTAGTTTGTCACCTATTCACCCCCTTTTGGTGAATTACAAGAACTCCTACATCTAATACTTCTTCACCTATCTTGTAGAAAGTGATCCTACCTCCTTCAAGGAAGCAATGGACTTTTCTGAATCTCTTTTCTAGAAAGAAACCTTTGACAGTGAGATCAAGTCCATAACAGAGAATAACACTTGGATACTCACTGATCATCCTCTATAATGCAAACTTATAGAATGTAATTGGATCTTCAAGAAGAAACTCTGACCCGATGGCACTGTCAACAAATACAAAGCCAGACTAGTAGCTAAGGGTTTCACTCAACAAAAGGTTATTGACTTTTTTAACACCTATTTTCCTATCGTTAGGATCTCTTCTATTAGAATCCTTCTAGCACTTACTTCAATTCATAACTTGTTCATACATCAAATAGATGTGAAAACTACTTTTATGAATGGCGATCTCGAGGAAGAGATTTATATGGATCAGTAGAAGGGTTCATAGTCAAAGGACAAGAAAATAAAGTGTGTAAACTGGTGAAGTCCTTGTATGGTCTTAAACAAACACCAAAATAATGTGTTGATGATCTATCACCATCAAACAAAAGAGAAACACAGAGTTGAAGACTCGGAAGCGGAAGCGTAAAAGATCTACTACTAACAAGCAATTGAAAACTAAATCACCACATAACTAAAGAACACCAGATTTAATGTGGCTCGTCAATTTGCCTATGGCCATAGGGAGGAGGAAAGAAATCTTTATTGAAAATAGATAAGAAAATACAAGAGTTACAAGAAGGTCTCTTGATTGAGGTTAGACCTGCACACAAATACAGTATTTCAGAACTTTTAAGATTAAAGAGTGCAAGTTACTCAATTCTACCGCAATAGCAAGTGGCTATGCGGGTCGTGATCCACAAGGAGGGACTAGCGATGGAAGCTTTTTAGTAAGTCTTCTTTTAAGATACAAAGTATGGTTAAAGTTCTTCTTTAGTTCTTTAAAAGAAAAAGAGAAAAATTAAGTTAAAGTGAGTTAGGGAGAAGGTGGTAGATTGAGAAGGTGGGAAAATGAAAAATGGATTATATACAAAGAAATTGAAAAGGGTGATAAAAATGGTTGGAGATTGTGATATTGAAACTAAAGAATAAAAGAAAAGAAAGACAACCTAAAATTACTTACCTCTTCAGTGCTCATATACCTTGGATTCGTTGCGACGACTTACCTTGTCTTTGAAGGCTATCAAGCATGGCGTATAGGATCTTCCCTATTCTAGATCTATACTACGAATAAAAGGGCAAGCTATACTAGCAAGAGAAGGGTTGTTCATCACCATAGGCCATCAAGGGCACTTGCAACGGTTAAGCAGTCTCGATGCTATCGGATTCTCTTGGATTGCAATACATCAGAGGAGAGTAAAAGAAAATAAGAGTAAAGAAAGAAAAAGAAACTTTGATTCAATTCAAATAACAATGAAAGAAGAGATCACTTACACTGGTGTCACCTGCAGTTCAAGCTTGCTCTCATTCCTCCATGAAAGTCATCTCTCCTCTCAGTTACATAAAGAAAAGTAAAAATTACATAAAAAGAAAACTAAAAGCCTAAGTTACAAACTACAAATTATCCTCAGTTCTATTCTCTGCTTGGTCGTTCCTTTTGCCTTTGAGTGCAGGTATTTATAGAAGAAATGCAGTGGTTAGAGGAGTATGAAGATGGGGAAAGCTGGCAATTTCTGAATTTGAATTCTCCCCTTATCTCTAAACTTGATTTGATATGAATATTCAGTTCTGATCTGCAGATTAGTGGTGTATTGATTGATAAATATCACTTATCAAATGATAGAATTAGAAATAATTATTAACTTAAAAGTTGTAACCCTTTAAGTCCTCTTTTTGGATCATCTTGAATCATCAGATTTGAGTTCTGATAGCGAAAGTTATGATTCACATACTAAAATGTATCCAGCCAGAATCTGAGTCTGAATTGCTTCATCTCATTCATTGATCTTCTCTCATCCATTTATTCCTTTAGATTTGGACTCTGTATTTGACGTTATCCTCGGTTGATCTTTAGATTTAACCACCTAATTCACCAAAAATTGAATTTAACCAACTGGATTTGGGATCATCCTCCTCTAACTAAATAAATCTAATTAAATCTGAATTTAACTGATATTTATTTGATTTTATCCTCTTTCTCCCCATGATTATCTTCTGCAAAATAGACATTTAAGACAAGGAATTTAGCAGATTTATTACATGATAAATGTGGAATGTAATAAAGAATAATGCAATAAATGTGTGCAATCACACCCCCACACCTATCTTTTGCTCGTCCTCGAGCAAAGCAACAAAACTAAACCAAAGATTATTAGACCACTTTTGCAGGTCACGCGATTGCACTGAGCTTTTGCAACAAGCCGTTAAACCTCTAGGTTACCCCTAGAGGACGTGTTTTGTCTCGTGAGGGTTTTTAGTGGATTGCACCCACAAAATCCATAAAGAAAGAGAAAAATGTTAGTATTTTGAAAACACATTTTGAAAGAAAAATATTTGAAATATTATTGTAAGTTTTAAGTAATCTATAAGTTATAGGAAAACTGAATTTTTCATTCCTAAACTTAGTTTCTATTCAAAAATTTGTTATCAATCAAAATAAGGAGTCAAATTATACTTCTCATCTAGTCATTACTTTACCCTAAGTCATATGCACCTTGTGACCATGAAAATTTGACTAAGGGTTCATTAACTCTAACTCTTATGCCTTATATATATATATATATATATATATATATATATATATATATATATATATATATATATATATATATATATATATTGTGGTATTATTCCTTAGTTCTATTAGGCTTTCTAATCTGCCCATGTAACAAGCCTTTAATCGATGACTCCCAACCAAACGGTCTTAGGGCACCGGGTGAGAAAACACCCCAAGGACTTAAGGACTCGAGCAAACAAGGCCACAAAACTAAGGATTTTATTATATGAACCCCTTTTAGGCATGTATACTTATGTTTTATTAGGCACAAATGCCCAGCTAAATCAGAGGATTTATATATATTTTTTCTCAAACTTATCTAATCATCTTTCGCATAAATACTAAGACTTACTTAGGCCAAAGCACCTAGCTAATCAATAATTAGATTTGTTCATCTTTCATAGATATATTTTTTCTTTTTTTTATAAGGCATAAGAATCTTCGTTTTTTGAACCCTAATTGTGTAAGTGTATGAAGTGTGCATATTTCATTAAGGTAAAGATCAAGACTAAATTACTTTGACAAATTATCTTCCTAACTCTAAAATCAAACAAATAATCTTATTTTGACCAAGTTTAAGAAATACTAATTTTGATTTTCCTATTCCTTAAATTGACTTAATTTCTTACAAAAAATATGTCAAAATATTGTTTCTATTTTCAAAAAGTTTTTAAAAGTAAAGAAAATGTTAAATTTTTTTTAATAAAAAGAAAAACCTAAGTTATGTTAGAACCCTCCCCCACACCTATCTCATGCATAGTCCTCAATGTATGAATTAATGCATAGATGCATGAAAAAGAAGGCAGGGAAGGAAAATACTATCTTAAGGTGGTGGTTCCAGTGGTGGTCTGATAGGTCCACGAAATGCGGCCCAATCGACTATGCATGAGTTCGGAGGAACCCACCAGAAATCTCTCTAATATAACCCACTAAAATGTTGTATACATGAAGGATTTTTATTAAAAATTTGACCCCATCTAATTTTCAAATTCCATAATTGATTTTGGAGTCAATTTTATCAACCGCCTTTTCCCAAAATGGAGTGTGAAAAGATAGAATGATTGACTTGGACTCAGGAAGTACTGGAACTAATACCGACTCAGAAAAGTGACTTAAGTCAAGTAAAGGTTCAGGAGTCGAGATTGGCTCAGGAAGTGGGTCCAAATCAAGAAGTTGAAACTCAAGTCCACATTCAGTTTCCCACAATGGAATGTGACTTAATACTGGTGATTCAAGTTCAAGAATGACAGGTGTGAGAATCAAAACTGACTCTAAAATATTACTCAAATCGGGTAACAAAACAGGAGTCAATATTGATTCGGGAATTTAAACTGGATCACAAATTTGAGAATCTAGGTCACATTTCTCATTGAGATCAATTTCATAAAAATGAGAACTTGCCAATTTGTCAATGGGACTTTCAAAAGTATGAAATTGATCAAGTTCAATAAAATGATCATCAAAGATGGGCGATTCAATTTCATTATGAATTGGCACAAGATCCAATGTTGACTCGGGAAAAAGATTGAAATCAGGAGAAGATGCCAGAGTCATTATTGAATCAGGAAGTAGAATTGAATCACTAAGTTGAGGTTCAGGATCATATTCATTCTCAAGTTCTATATCAGAAAAGGAATAACTTGCCAAACTATCAATGTCACTTTCAAAATTTTGAGTTTGGACAAGTTCAAATGATTGTGCTAAAATGGAACCTTGTTTTCCAAAACAACATGACTCTTCGGCTCTAACAGAATGGTTACCGACATCAGAACTGGCCAAACGGTGAGAACGTAGAGATTGGACCATCATATCTATGTCATGATTACAAGCGTTTTGAGCCTGAGTCATGACTTCAAGCATCTTTTCATAGTTGATAGGTTCATCGTTTTGTTGCGATTGGTCTTGAAAAGATGAAGGGTTATTTTGGAATTAGTGGTAAAATTGTGAGTCCATCAGATTTTTAGATTGTTGTTTGGACTCGCGCATACTCATTTCTAAAATTGATGGTTTTCTATTTTGGACTGGTGGAACTGAGTATGAATCTTGAAAATATTGTGGACAAGGTGGATAAGAAGGGCAAGTTCGTTAAAAATTGGACTCAGGGGATGTGAATCCCCATTGACTCTGTGAAGAGTTAAAATTATTCTGAAAATTATGGTTATAAGATTGGCGGCATAGGTTATATTGATTCGGATAAGACCAATCCGGCACACTATGTTGGTTAAAGTTATGATATGCCGGGTTAGTAATTCCGAAAAAGAGGTTGAAGTGTAATAAGGATTACTATTAAAATTTGAAAAATTGTTGTTATAAGCCATATCACACAATAAAACACAAACAAAGAAAAAAACAAATAAATAAGCAAACAAAAAAGAAAAATTATAACCTAAGTTAGGGTAGACCTTTGACCTAGGTAACTCCTAACATGTTAGACTGTCCATAGGAGGTATAATGCAGACTTTGACCACAAGCTAATCAGCCAGGTTAGGGCAAGATTGGTGGGAGGTTATCCATCAAAGACGTTCTTTAATTAAGTAACCACCAACCTTCGGGCTTTCGGCCCTTAATCCCCTTCCTAGACACTGATTTGGCAGGAGTCAAATTCCAACACCTTTCCCCCTTAGGATAATCTCCTAATTGAGTCTAAGATGTCCCTAGGGCCAGTGTCTACTCATTTTTAGTTAGGCTTGGGTTAGTGAGTGAGGAGATTATTTGTGGGCTAAGGGAGGGCAATGACTTCCCCACCTTATCTTATTTATAGGACAAGCCCTTAAATCAATTTAGTGCAGTGTACAAGTATATAGAAAAAAAGTAACACTCAAGCAATATTCATACAAGAATGAACCTTATACTAAATGCTACGCACACATACCTTAGCTCCAGCACTCTTCAACAGTAAATAAAAAATGTAATGAAATAGACACGTGCCTAAATGCAAAGTCTAAATCATCTTTTAGCATTTACAATCAACTTTTTAATGTTGTGTTAGAAATATATATACAGTGAGTCAAACAAGAAAATAAATGCTATAGATATTTAAATTACGCAATTCAGTCAACCTGCAGAAAATACAGGTTAGTAGTTCACTCAGTTTGCCACAGGACTGTAGCAAATCTGAGGGCTTCTTGGCTTTGCCTTCTTGAGCAGAGTCCAAGGCCACTTATGTGTCCACTGCAGCAAGAATTCCTTGTTATTAAATCTGTACAAAAAACAAAGAAGAAAGTTAACAAAAAATGTAAACTTTAAAGAGAATTACTTACCGTCTCTCCCCGGCAACGGCGCCAAATTTTGATTGAGGTTAGACCTGCACACAAATACAGTATTTCAGAACTTTTAAGATTAAAGAGCAAATTACTCAATTCTACCGCAATAGCAAGTCGCTATGCGGGTCGTGATCCACAAGGAGGGACTAGCGATGGAAGCTTTTTAGTAAGTCTTCTTTTAAGATACAAATATAGTTAAAGTTCTTCTTTAGTTCTTTATGTAAGTTCACCTAGAGGGGGGGTGAATTGGTGATGGCTAATCTAATGGTCACTTAATGCCAAACAATGCGGAATTAAAAACTATTATGACCTAATTAAACTTCTTACACTAAACACCACGTATAACACAAGAGTGTTGCCGAATTTCCCGTGAAGGGCTCTGGACAAACTCCTCTAGATTCCCCTAGATATGGGTTGAGGTGCCGCGTTGGCTCTCTTGGTTAAATACAAGTGTTAGCAAACAAACCCAAGTAAGTATATAAATTAAGCACACAAGTATATCATGCATATAAAGATAAAGACAAGATAAGTATGCAAGATATAAACACAAGGAGATAGAGAGAGAGAGAGTGAGCAATCGCAAACACAAGGGATTTGTTTCGAGGTTCGAGCACCCTTGCTCTACATCCCCGCCTTCGACACATGAAGGATTTCCACTATAATCGATCCCACCAGATCACTCGGTGCCGCAACACCTACAACTCTCGGACTCCCTAGTCCGTACACACGCAAGCCCACCGGCTCGTCGAGGCCGCACCTCAAACAAGGAGTTCGCACACGAACTCGAAAACACCGAGTCCACACTAGAACCTGAAATAATGCGAACACACACGTCCGCCTCCTCAAAGAAACAAAGTAGAACTTTGGTGATCACAACTCTTGATCACCTAAAATCCTCTCACAACAAATCCCTATGGGTAGATATAGCAATGGATAGCTCAAGTGTTTGTGTGAGAAAACAAGGAAAGAGATGGTGGAGGAAAAACTCAAGAAATCTCTTTTAAACACTCTTGATAAACTCCCCTTTTGATTGGAAGTATTAGCTCTCAATTTAGTGGGAAAAACTCTTTTAATGAAGTAGGAAAACTGGCGTAAAACCCACTAGAAATCTTGGTGAAAAACAATGCCCAAACCACTAAATTTATAGGCTCAGAAAAACTAGCCGTTGCAGATCTGTCAGGCCTGTCGGTCGACCGCCCGGTCGACCGGCCAACGGTCATATTTCAGACCGTTGTGCCATCGGTCGACCGGTCGGTCGACCGAGGCAAGATACAGAGAGCAAACTCTCTGTCTGGTCGGCCGCCCGGACGACCGAGGCCTTTCCAAAGAGCAGAGCTCTCTGGACGGTCGACCGGCCACCTGCCAAAACTGGTTGTGCACGTCCGTGCACGTCGGTCGACCGTGACGGTCGGCCGACTTCAAGCTGCGGTCGACCGTCCCGGTCGACCGGCTGAAGCCAGGAAGAAATCGACCGGCTGAAGCCAGGAAGAAAACTAAGGGATTTAAAACTTGATCTTTTTGGCTCTAACAAAATCCCATAAATTTACAGAAAATATACAAAAATAGTTTTACCAATATACTTTGATAAACAAACATGCTTGCACAAAATCAAGGCATGTTATAAATGATTTGGACTATTTTTGTAACTTGGAAAATATTAACTCAAATGAAAAACAGTATTTTCCAAAACTTGATTTTTCTAAAACTTGTTTTCCAAAACTTCTCTAAATACAAAAACAAGATATTTAAACTACTTTTAAAGCATAGTGTGTATGGATATGATCCACTACACAAACATGGTGAAATATCTATGTTTTTGACATTATGCACTAAACATGATTTTGGATAAAACATATAAACTTGAATACCAAAAAGCAAAACACTTGAAGTCTTCACTTGAATACCGGTTTGATTTTTGGTTAAAATTCTTTTCTAAAATAAACTAAATCAAGAGTGTGTGTGTATATAATATACTTGAGCAATCCACCAACTACTCTATCCTTTACATTTTATCTAAAAACAAAATCTTATAAAAACAAACCTAGACACAAGTCTTCATCTTTTTGAAGTCTTCACTTGAAGCCTTCTCATCTTCTTGACTTGGTGCAAACACCGTGCTAGCTCCAAAACTTGACTTCAAACCCTTTGTTGAAGTTATGCACCTACTAAGATCTTGATCATAAATCTGTCACTAATTAAACACAAGATCATTAGTAAACATAACTACATGAGTTGATCATCATCAAAACTAGAGTGATGGGCCTTTGGGCCAACAATCTCCCCCTTTTTGATGATGACAAAACTCATGAAGTTATATATGCATGGATTAAAGTAAAGCTCCAAAGAAGCTCCCCCTTAACTCATGCATAACAAATAAACAATAAATATACAATGAAAGCACATAAACATGTATGCAAATCTAGGAGATAAACATGTCAATCAAGAATAAAACAAATCAAATACTTTTTCTCCTATTTGCAAAACAAAACATATATGCATAAACAATCCTTTTCACAAAACATGCATATAAATCCAAAATCTTTCTCTCCCTTTTTGTCAATCATCAACAAAAGGGTAAAAACACAATCAACAAATTTTTCTCCCCCTTTTTGTCATAAACAAAGAGACCAATAAGGGGTGTAAACAAATACATTACATGAAAGGGTTATATGCGATATACATTCATGAAGAGGAAGACGGTTAAGTAACTTCCCTACACATATACATTACATGAAAGAGAGATGACAAGCCCTAATTCACATAACGTATAATATGTAATGCATAAGAGGAGATGTGAAGCTCCCCCTACACACGTGTATCACATAAAGAAGAGTTGTCAAGCTCCTAAATACAAGATACACTCAACATGAATCTATATGTAGAAGAGATGTTAAGCTCTCCTTGCATATAAGAAATACAAATCAAAAAAATGTTTTTTTTTAATTTTTCTTAAACAAAATTTTAAAGGTATCAGAGCTTTTGTAAAACAATCAAATTTTAAGATACCAATTGTAAAAAAAATCATGTTGATACCATTTGTAAATAAACATTATAAATTTTGAATTTTTCAAATTGATATCAATTGTAAATTGCCCAATTGTAAAATGTATAACAAATTTGAAATTGAAGCATATTGATATCAATTGGAAAACAATTTTATTTTTCATCGGGAACTTTGTGCTTTAAAAATGTGAATCAATTGTAAAGCAATTACACGAAAATCATATATATGTATGAAAAGATAATACCAATAGCAATTGATATTATTGAAATGGAGAAGCATACATATATAGAAAACAAAATATGAGTATATACAAAAATTATCAATTTAGATACCAATTGAAACGATACCAATTGAAAATAACAATGTAAATCAAGTATATAACTTATAACCTACCACCCTTCATATGCTCAAGATAAAAGATTTTCAATGAAGCATACAAGGCATAATCGCCCAGCCATCCGCCCATAAATGGTTGGAAGGGGTTTTCGAAAATAATTTTGAAAATAGTTAAGCATTGAAAATCTCTTCCAAATGAAGAATAATTAACTAGTTAAAAGTAATTTTTGAAAAACTAGTTAAAGATCTTTCAAAAGCATGAAATCAATTTATATGTTTTTCATGAGTCATACCAAATACACAAGAATCGACACTTGAAACGATAAAGCTCAAAAATATGTTCATGAACAAGGTCATGACTAAACAAATGAAGTGTGAGTGTTCAAGAATCATGTAATTAGCATTTTCATGAAAATAGTCATTAAAGCTCAAAAAGATCAAAACAAATTATTCATTTTATTTTATCAAACAAAACATGAAAATTTATTTTTCATTAAAACAAAACAAACTTCTAGGTATATGTATGATTTATCTAAATCTAACAATATGCATACATATCCCAAACATGAAAGAGTCCATAATATATATTGCAAGAAGGCAAATGACTCAAGGGGTATTAATGTATATTTATTAGATTTGAATACAAAATACATATACACGAAATAAAAACATGAAAATAGCCAAAACAAGTATAAATAAGAGAATCATCAAAACTAGCCTATACATGTGCATATAGAGGGTACAAATGAGCATGAACTGCAAACATATAAGAATCAATCTGTTCTCACTATTTGTACATGCATAAATTCAAGTTTTGATAAAAATTACATTTAAACTAGTATTTACCACATGAAGCACAAAAACAATTAAAAACATGAACATGCTATATGATATCACAAATGAATAGCATGTAAATAATAAGGAGTTTAGAAATAGTTACCAAACCAAAGAACTATTCCGAATCTCCAAACATGGTGGTTGTCCCACCAAACTTCCTTGATAGTGATGCATTCAATATGTGTCCATCAAATCCATTGCATCCACCATCAAGGCACCATCCCTCTCACGTCGTGTGAGAGCCCTCACATACATCAAATACACAAGGTGGGGATTTCGATACCCATTTTCTTTTGGGTCCTTGGGGGTTAGTCTTGTAAGGATCCCAAAAATTTTTATTTTTAGCAAAATTTAAAATATTAATCTTATCATAACAAAATTTTGCTAGATGGCCTTTGCGGCCACAATGTGTACATTTGTACACCTTAGGATGCTTATGTGAATGTGTATGATCGTGACGTGCAACATAAGCAAATGCATGATGATGTTGTGCATGAATGTGTGGAGTTTGTTTCTTTGAAAACAAGGACTCCAATCTAGTATGGTTAAATGCACAAGAGTTCAAAGTTGAACTCAAACAATCCATTTTATTTTTTAAATCTTTAATCTCATTAGTGGTGGCATGTAAAGCATGATGAGATATAAAATCATTTTCCTTTTTCTTTTTCGAAACAAATTCTTTTTCTTTTTCACAAATCTTTCTTTTTAAAGAATTATTTTCTTGAAAAACAACTTCCTTTTGTTTTTCCACCAAATCAATTTTATTTTTCAAACTTGTGTTTCCTTCACAAAGATCATTCAATTTAGACATGAGGGAAACATTCTCATTTTTCAAATCTTTATTTTCCTTTTCTAAGCATGCAATCTTAGATTTAAATGAATCTTGTTCTATATGCATGCAATCAAATTTCTTTTTCAAATTTTTATTATCTTTCTTAATCATGTCATATTTTTTAAAAAAAAATTGACAAAATGTAGAAAGCTCATCATATGACATGTTATTATCTTCATCTACCTCGGATTCGGTAGTTACCTCAAGGGGTTATCCCCTTGGACCATGTAGCACACATTGGAAGGGTCGCTTCCAATATCCGAGTCGCTCCCCGCATAGTATTGATCATTTTCGCCAAGGGAGATCAAAGTGTTCCAAACTACAAAAGCCAAATCAAGATTAGCAACCCTAGATAAATAATCATCATTTAGGGTAGATCTTAAAGCATTTAGGGCTTTTGTATTAGCCTCAAAATTCTGGCCATTTAAACAATATGCATCATTAGTTGTGGCAAGGTAAACATGAATTCCTAAGGCTTTGAGGTACAAGGACATCTTCACCTTCCATATAGGGATGTTAAGAATGTCAAACATGGGTGGTGACATGAAGTCCATGGTGTGTGTACAAAAATTGTGATTAGCCTAAAAAGAGGATCTTTAACTCTAGGTTGTAAGACCCAAATCAAGAGCACTTGGCTCTGATACCAATTGTAAGTTCACCTAGAGGGGGGTGAATAGGTGATGGCTAATCTAATGGTCACTTAATGCCAAACAATGCGGAATTAAAAACTATTATGACCTAATTAAACTTCTTACACTAAACACCACGTATAACACAAGAGTGTTGCAGAATTCCCCGTGAAGAGCTCTGGACAAACTCCTCTAGATTCCCCTGGATATGGGTTGAGGTGCCGTGTTGGCTCTCTTGGTTAAATACAAGTGTTAGCAAACAAACCCAAGCAAGTATATCAATTAAGCACACAAGTATATCATGCATATAAAGATAAAGACAAGGTAAGTATGCAAGATATAAACACAAGGAGATAGAGAGAGAGAGAGAGAGAGTGAGCAATCGCAAACACAAGGGATTTGTTTCGAGATTCGAGCACCCTTGCTCTACATCCCCGCCTTCGGCACACGAAGGATTTTCACTATAATCGATCCCATCGGATCACTCGGTGCCGCAACACTTACAACTCTCGGACTCCCTAGTCCGTACACACGCAAGTCCACCGGCTCGCCGAGGCCGCACCTCAAACAAGGAGTTCGCACACGAACTCGAAAACACCAAGTCCACACTAGGACCCGAAACAATGCGAACACACACGTCCGCCTCCTCAAAGAAACAAAGTAGAACTTTGGTGATCACAACTCTTGATCACCTAAAATCCTCTCACAACAAATCCCTATAGGTAGATATAGCAATAGATAGCTCAAGTGTTTGTGTGAGAAAACAAGGAAAGGGATGGTGGAGGAAAAACTCAAGAAATCTCTTTTAAACACTCTTGATAAACTCCCCTTTTGATTGGAAGTATTAGCTCTCAATTTAGTGGGAAAAAATCTTTTAATGAAGTAGGAAAAACTGACTTAAAACCCACTAGAAATCTTGGTGAAAAACAATGCCCAAACCCCCAAATTTATAGGCTCAGAAAAACTAGCCGTTGGAGGTCTGTCAGGCCTGTCGGTCGACCGCCCGGTCGACCGGCCAACGGTCATATTTCAGACCGTTGTGCCATCGGTCGACCGGTCGGTCGACCGAGGCAAGATACAGAGAGCAAACTCTCTGTCCGGTCGGCTGCCCGGACGACCGGGGCCTTTCCAGAGAGCAGAGCTCTCTGGACGGTCGACCGGCCACCTGCCAAAACTGGTTGTGCACGTCCGTGCACGTCGGTCGACCGTGACGATCGGCCGACTTCAAGCTGCGGTCGACCGTCCCGGTCGACCGGCTGAAGCCAGGAAGAAAACTAAGGGATTTAAAACTTAGTCTTTTTGGCTCTAACAAAATCCCATAAATTTACAGAAAATATACAAAAATAGTTTTATCAATATACTTTGATAAACAAACATGCTTGCACAAAATCAAGGCATGTTATAAATGATTTGGACTATTTTTGTAACTTGAAAAATATTAACTCAAATGAAAAACAGTATCTTCCAAAACTTGATTTTTCTAAAACTTGTTTTTCAAAACTTCTCTAAATACAAAAACAAGATATTTAAACTACTTTTAAAGCATAGTGTGTATGGATATGATCCACTACACAAACATGGTGAAATATCTATGTTTTTGACATTATGCACTAAACGTGGTTTTGGATAAAACATATAAACTTGAATACCAAAAAGCAAAACACTTGAAGTCTTTACTTGAATACCGGTTTGGTTTTTGGTTAAAATTCTTTTCTAAAATAAACTAAATCAAGAGTGTGTGTGTGTGTGTGCGCGCGCGCGTATAATATACTTGAGCAATCCACCAACTACTCTATCCTTTACATTTTATCTAAAAACAAAATCTTATAAAACAAACCTAAACACAAGTCTTCATCTTCTTGAAGTCTTCACTTGAAGCCTTCTCATCTTCTTGACTTGGTCCAAACACCGTGCTAGCTCCAAAACTTGACTTCAAACCCTTTGTTGAAGCTATGCACCTACTAAGATCTTGATCATAAATCTGTCACTAATTAAACACAAGATCATTAGTAAACATAACTACATGAGTTGATCATCATCAAAACTAGAGTGATGGGCCTTTGGGCCAACACTTTAAAAGAAAAAAGAAAAATTAAGTTAAAGTGAGTTAGGGAGAAAGTGGAAGATTGAGAAGATGGGAAAATGAAAAATGGATTATATACAAAGAAATTGAAAAGGGTGATAAAAATGGTTGGAGATTGTGATATTGAAACTAAAAAATAAAAGAAAAGAAAGACAACCTAAAAATTACTTACCTCTTTAGTGCTCATATACCTTGGATACGTTGCGACGACTTACCTTGTCTTTGAAGGCAATCAAGCATGGCGTATAGGATATTCCCCATTCTCGATCTACACTACGAATAAAGGGGCAAATTATACTAGCAAGAGATGGGTTGTTCATCACCATAGGCCATCAAGGGTACTTGCAATGGCTAAGCAGTCTCGAGGCTATCGGATTCTCTTGGATTGCAACACATCAGAGGAGAGTAAAAGAAAATAAGAGTAAAGAAAGAAAAAGAAACTTTGATTCGATTCAAATAACAATGAAAGAAGAGATCACTTACACTGGTATTACCTGCAGTTCAAGCTTGCTCTCATTCCTCCATGAAAGTCGTCTCTCCTCTCAGTTACATAAAGAAAAGTAAAAATTACATAAAAAGAAAACTAAAAACCTAAGTTACAAACTACAAATTATCCTCAGTTCTATTCTCTGCTTGGTCATTCCTTTTGCCTTTAAGTGTAGGTATTTATAGGAGAAATGCAGAGGTTAGAGAGTATGAAGATAGGAAAAGCTGGCAATTTCTGAATTTAAATTCTTCCCTTATCTCTAAACTTGATTTGATGTAGATATTCAGTTTTAATCTGTAGTTTAGTAGTGTATTGATTGCTAAATATCACTTATCAAATAACAGAATTAGAAATAATTATCAACTTAAGAGTTGTAGCCCTTTACGTCTTCTTTCTGGATCATCTTTAATCATCAGATTTGAGTTCTGGTAACGAAAGTTATGATTCAAATACTAAAATGTATCCAGCTAGAATCTGAGTCTGAATTGCTTCATCTCATCCATTGATCTTCTCTCATACATTTATCTATTTAGATTTGGACTCTGTATTTGACGTTATTCTCAGTTGATCTTTAGCTTTAACCACCTAATTCACTAAAAACTGAATTTAACCAACTGGATTTGGGATCATCCTCCTCTAACCAAATAAATCTAGTTAAATCTAAATTTAACTGATATTTATTTGATTTTATCCTCTTTCTCCCCATGATTATCTTCTACAAAATAGACATTTAATACAAGGAATTTAGCAGATTTATTACATGATAAATGTGGAATGTAATAAAGAATAATGCAATAAATGTATGCAATCATCTCTCTCTCTCACAACTCTCAATGGTGAAAATCTGAAATTCTCTTGAATTCTTAACACCCCTTCAAAAGGCCACCCTTAAGGGTTTTGATCGAGCCAAGCCTGCACAGAAATAGAGTTTACAAATAGTGCTAGGTTCTCAATGCTATCGTTATAGTAAGTGGTTATGCAGGTCGCAATCCACGGGGAGGGACTGCGATGGAAGCTTTGTGTAAGTTTCTTCTTTTAATTTACAAAAAACAAGTTAATAATTCTTTTCTCAGTTTTGGAAAATGAAAAGAAAAGTTAGACTATATTAGGTTAGAAACAAAGTGGCCAGAATGAAGAAGATGGTGGTTTAATGTTGTCTCAAAAAGAAAGTGAAAAGGATAAAGAAGATTGTTAGTTCAAAAATCAGAAATGAAAAAACTAAAAGAAGAGCACTTACCTTTATTATTTTAATCATAATGAAGACTTACCTTAGCATGAAGTAAAGCGAAGTAGTAGAAAGAAATACATTGAATGCGATGCTTGGCTTGATCGAGAACGATGAAGAAAAGTAGAAAACTCTATTGATATCACTTCAATACAATTCTCTCTTGAAGAAAGATTACAGCATTGTCTCTCTAATTACAATTCTTCTTCTTTTTCTCTCATGTAACTCTCTCTAACTTATAATAAAATTACATTGACAAAGAAAATAAAACCCAAAACTAAACTAAATCTCTCTGTTGGGGTCATTCTCTGCCTCTGAGTATGCAGGTTTTTATAGAAGTAGGATAAGGGTAAGAGTACGGAGATAGGGGGAGCAAATGCTCCACCTGATTCAAAAAGCCGGCTACAGAAATGCGGCTTTTGCCACGTTTTCTCGGCAAGATCCTGGCCGTAGGGGCAAGATCTGGGGGCGTGTAGTCCACTGATCGTCTTCTATCCTTTTATCCTTTTAGAATTTCAGATTTTGCTCGTGACGATATATCCTTTTATCCTCAGCGAAACAGATGGGGTCTTCTTCTAATCCGTTTTTCTTTTGAATTTTGAAGATATTATCTCATCTGATATGCCTGGTCTTCAGATAAGATTATTTCTAGAACATCTGAATTTGAATTGATCTTCGTAGATTTGAACTTTTAGATTTAATTGGATAAAATTTGTGCTATCTTCTCTCTATCATATCCTACATAAATTTAGACATTAAGATAAGTGAGTTGTAGGAATTATTACATAATAAATATAGGAATGCAGTAACAATTATGAAATATATATGTCCAAACAGGTTTATATAGGCACCTAGAATGCTCCTAGTCTAACACAAACTCCAATAGTCAAATTAGCACCACCTCAGAGAAATAAGAAAGTCGGATCCAAACGAAAACAGGAAACAGAATCATATTAAGAAACTACCAGAACCCGTATTAGTTGACTAGTGTAAATTATTAGTCGACTAATACCATGTATTAGTCGATTGTACCCAGAATCTAATCGACTATTGTAATGCAATCTGAAAATCTAACTTTCTGTTGCAGAGCCTAATCGACTATACCAAAGTATCAGTCGACTAGCCCAAGGTATAGTCGACTAATAAGACCTATTAGTAGACTAATAATATGCACAATGCATATATATGTCCGTACTTGATTTGTGAAGCTTGTAACACCTCCACCTGGACCTGAATTCTTCTCTAATGAATATGAGGCACTCCAAATCTAACAATTTCAACCTTGACTTATGTTCATTGAGTTCCTCCGTAGAAATTTGGCCTCTGCTTCATTCGCCTTGCTTTCTCTCCCCTTTTATGATTTCACATGGCTCTCTTCCAAGAGCCTGTTCGCCACTTTACCTTTGGAGAATCTTGATGAAGTTCAGAGATACTCTGAACTTTTCCACCAGGATGGACTTTGTCATCATATCCGCTGGATTCTTCTTCGTGCTGATTTTTCCCAAATCGATCATCTTATCATCCATGACTCACTGACGTATCTTGTGATATCTCACATCAACGTGCTTCGTCTGCTTGTGATACCCGTGATCTTTAGCGAAATGAATCACACTCTGGCTGTCACAATAAACCCAAAATGAATCCTGTATGATACTAAATATCTCAACCAATACTCTCAACCACAAAGCTTCCTTTGATGCCTCAACTGCAGCCGTGTACTCTGCCTCTGTCATTGAAAGAGCAACTGTATCTTGTAACTCTACCTTCCAACTAATGACGCACTCAGTTACTAAGAATATATAGCCCGTCGTAGATCTTCGCTGATCAAAATCTTCAGTATAATCTGCATTAACATAGCTTTGTAGTACCCTAATTTCCCCCATTTTCAATCTCTAAAACACCAAGCCTATCTCGTAGTCTCTCGCAGATATTATAGCACCAACTTCACTGCTTCCCAAAGTTTCTAGATTTGATATGAACTGATTTACCATACTAACTGTATAGACTAAGTCAGGCCTAGTGCAGACTATAACGCACTATGACATGGTACTCGAGACATCTCCTTCTCCTCTTTCAGTAATTGTGGACACTACTTGGAGGATAATTTGAAGTGACATGCTAAAGGAGTGGTCACTGGTCTTACTTCTGCTATGTTAAATCTCTCCAACACCTTGAGAACATAGTTCTCCTGGGATAACCAACGCCTGCCTGAGCCTCTGTCTCGAGTGATCTCCATACCTGAGATCTGAAAGTACACCTAGAGGGGAGGTGAATAGGTGTACAAGCTAATTTAGAACAATGATGTGGAATTAAAAACTAATTTGTAAACACACAATGTGTAACCAAGAGTAAGCCTGAATTCCCTGTGAAGGGCTCTTGAGCTACTCCTCTAAATTCCTCTAAGTTAAGAGTTGAGGTGCTTTAATATGCTCTCTTGGTTGTACACAAGTGTGGGCACACACAAACTATATCTAGAATATGAATGTGAATAATGTAAAACAATGCAAGATATAAAGAGAGATAGAGTTGAGAGATAGTGGATCAAACGCAAACACAAAGACATGTTTTGAGGTTCGAGCCACTGCGCTACGTCCCCGCCATCACACAGAAAAATTTTCACTACGTTCACACAGGACCTTCCACGAAGGGACCTCGACTGGGGAATTACACTTACAACCGGGAGTACACAACTCCTCTCTCAATACACAAACCTCTACACAAGAGGTGGGCACTAAGCCAAGCACAAAGCAAAGGAAAAAATTCAACATAGCGATCACTAAGATCACAAACACTCTCTTATGATCACAAATGATCACAAATAGTAGTCTGTCACAAACAAGATTCTAGATAATAGATAAGTAATGAAAAGCTCAAGTATGTGAGTGCACAAAGCTTTTGAAAAATAAAACACAAAGAAAATACTTAGGAAAACTCTTGAATTGATAGAAAAATGAAGTAAACAAAACTATAATTCCAAAGACTTGACTTTTTTTATTTTTCTAAAACTTTGAAAACAAATAAAGGTAGGATTTTGAAGCTCTAAAACTTGTTTAAAACTTGCTTAAAAAATCTTGAGAATATGAGAAAAATTGCTCTTGAAAATCTTGGTTAAAACTGGCCTCAAAGGACCCATATTTATGGGGTCTGAAAATATAGTCATTGGGGTACAGAACAGGTCAGAAATTACCTGTCGGTCGACGCCCGGTTGACCGACAATGGTCGGATTTCTGACTGTTGGGGTTATTGGTGGACCGATTGGTCGACCGCCCTAAGGCACAGTGAGATCTTTCTCACTGTCGATCGAACGCCCGGTCGACCAAGTCTAAAACCAGAGAGCTCCCTCTCTAGTTCGATCGACCAGGGTCATTTTCAGAGAGTAAACTCTCTAGAACAGTTGACCTCTTGGTCAACCACTAAAGCCTGTGCACGTCGGTCGACCATTAGCAGTCCAAAAACCAGGGTTATGGGGTTTGAAATGATGGCTTTTTAATATCTATAAAATCCCATAAAATGACATAAAATCCACAAAAATAAGTTCTTATAAATATTTGAAGAACAAATATGTGTGACTAAAATTCAACACATATTTCAAACAATTTGAACTATTATTGTGATATAGAAATTTAGCTTTAAACCGGAAATCGTATTTTTCATAAACCAAACTTTGAAATGAAAAACCGATTTCTCTCAAACTTATATAAATACAAAAACATGATATTTAAACTCAATTTGAAGCATAGTGTATATGAATAGAATCCAATACACATATAAAAGATGGATCTATGTTTTTGACAAAAAATTCAAAACTAAGTTTTGATAAGTAGAAAACTTAAAACAATGAACTAGATATACATTAAAATAAGTTTTTCTTAAACATGAAAGCATAGATGCATATGGATGAAATCCAACATACATAAAGTCATGTAAACTTATTTTGATTTTATCTATTCATGAAAATCAAAGATATGTTCTTGAAATGCAAGACCGGTTAAACCGAAACCAATAAACTTTTGACTTGTGTGTGTGTGAACTTGAGCATATCAAAACTAATCAATATGTACACAAGATCTAAAAATAAAACTAAACTAAATAAATCGAAGTCCTCTTATAGAACTCTTTTTCCAATCGACTCGATCCAAAAACGATCCAAAGAGCTTGACTCTAACCAAATGCTAAATGCGATCTTGACGCGGGAGCTCTTGAATCATCATGTGTTAGCTCCAAAACTGGCTTTGAATCTTTTGTTGAAGCCAAATACCTACTAGGATCTTGATCAATAACTAAAACTATATAAGCATAAGATTATTAGCAAACTAACCCTCATAAGTTAGTCATCATCAAAACTAAGATGAAGGGCCTCTGGGCCAACAATTTTCCCTTTTTGATGATGAAAAAACTTATAAGGTTATTTATGCATTGATTAAGGATAGGCTTCATAGAAGCTCCCCCTTAACTTACGCATATGAATAAAACTCTAAAGATATGCAATGTAACTCAAGATACCAATATATATATATATATATATATATATATATATATATATATATATATATATATATATATATATATATATATATATATGAGAGAAATGTAAATCAGCTGACACAGGAGGTAAATTCGTCCTATGTCGCACTCAAAAATCATATTTCCCGAATGAATTTTCAAGATCCGACCGTACATTATCATCTTCATATTCTAAGATATATACATATAAAAAATCAAGTGATTTGAAGTTCGTTTACTCATTGATCTAAATGTTCTATTTTGTTCTATTGTTAAAAAACCGTTAATGTTTGAAACCAAAAAAAATGTAGTAAACAAACTTCAAATCACTTGATTTTTTATATGCATATATCATAGAATATGAAGATGATAATGTGTGGTCGGATCTTGAAAATTCATTCGGGAAATATGATTTTTGAGTGCGACATAGGAGGAGTTGCCTCCTGTGTCAGCTGATTTACATTTCTCTCTCTCTCTCTCTCTCTCTCTCTATATATATATATATATATATATATATATATATATATATATATATATATATATATATAATATATATATATATATGCATAAACACTTAATAAAACATGCATATATAATCCTAAATTCTTCTCCCTCTTTTTGTCACTCATCAACAAAGGGGTGAAGACAAACAAATAGTACCAATAAACATATTTTAAAAAAAATTGATACCGATAAAAAATAATCAATTAAAAGAAACCAATTGAAAGAAATAATCTTTTTACTAATTGAAAATTAAACATTCTTTTTACCAATAAAAAGAAAACTATTTGTTTATGTATTGATACCAATAGAAGGACATGATATCAATTGAAAGTAAAAACTAATTTTTTTAAGGTAAACACTAACATTTTATAATAAACATACCAAATTGAGAATAATACAAATTTAAAATTTTTGATACTAATATTGAAAATATTAGCATGTACCAAAACAAAATATTTTTAATCATAAAGAATTGGAGTAAGATACCAATTGAAAACAATTGAAAGATAAAATAAGAATTTTTCTCTCCCTTTATGAAATAGCAATAAAAATAATGTATAAACTTGTATATGATATACCAATTGAAAAATAATTGATATTAAGGACTTAAATCAGGCTTAGTAAGAAATAATTTGTGCTTTAAACATGTATGTCAACGTAAAATAAGTACAATTAAAATCATATATATGTATCAAAACAATATAATATTAACTTAGATATGATCCATACATATATAGAAAACATGAGTATACAAAATGAATTTTCATTAAAAATTATGTATATCCCATAACTGCCTCTCTTTCATGCACATGTTTAAATAGATTTTCAATTAAGGGTATACAAGGCATGGTCGCCCATCCAACCGCCCTTCGAAGGTAGTTTTCAAAAAAATAGGATTTGAAAATATTTTAACATATTTGAAAACTCTGCTAAATTGAAGAGCAATGAACTAATTTAAAGTAATTTTTAAAATTAATTCAAATCCTTCAAGCAAGGAATAAAACTCATATGTATCCATGAAATATGAAAATTACATGAGAATCGATACTCAAAAATCTATAAAGCTCATATAGGTTCATGAATCAAAACCATGAGTAAACAAAATATGTCAACTGTACAAGAGTCATGTAATCAACATAAGCATAGGATAAGACAATGAAGCTCAAATAAAAACAAGTAAATTCCTTTTACAAGCATGAAAATCGTAAAACATGAGAAATTTTATTTTTCATCAAAACTAAACAAACTTCAAGGTATATGTATGGTTTGTCAAAACTAAAAGTATACATACATATCCCAAACATAAATGAGTCCATACTAGAATTTTACATGAAGGTAAATGACTCAAAAATGTACATGTATATCTATTAGATTTAGACAAAATTAACATAAACATGAAGCTAAATACATTTTTAAGAAAACATGTAAAAAATAGGAAATACAAATTAAGATGCAAGAATCATCAAAATAAGGTTATACAAGTACATCTAATGAGTACAAATGAGCAATAAAGTACAAACACATAATAATCAAATGTGGCTCACTAGTTGTATATGCATAAACACAAGTTTTAATAAAAATTACATCTAAATATATAATCGAACATGAAGTGAGAAAACATAAACATATATACTCTTTTAGCTCAGATCGCATCCACCATCAAGGCACCAACACTCTCACATCGTGTGAGAGCTCACACCTACATCAAATAAAGTAGGAGTGGCTTTTAGTACCTATATCATTTTGGGTCCATGAGGGTTAGCACCTTTCACCCAAACAAACTTATTTTCAAAATTTGAAACATTAATCTTATCATAACAAAATTTTACAAGGTGGCTCTTGCGATCACAATGTGTACAAGTGTACACTCTAGCGTACAAGGTGTCATGTGTGTGAACATGAGAAGCATGTGTATGTCGTGGATAGTGTGTATGAATATCTGGTGCATGTTTCTTGCGAAACATAGATTCTAATCTTTTGTGATTTATAGCACATTGGCTCAAAGTAGAGCCCAAATAATCTACACTTTTCTTCAACATACAAATATCATTTTCAATGATTGAAGAAGAAGTGGAGTATGTAATATGTTTATCAATAAGAGATGAATTTATAGTAGTATAACAAAGATGGGAATCAAAAGTATTTTTCAAAGAAACTTTTTCTTTTGAAACACATTCTAATTTTTTAGAAATCAAAACTATTTTATTTTTCAAAGAATTATTTTCTTTCACAACAAAATCAAGTTTCGAAGACAAAATTTCATTCTTCTTCAAAACAACATCAAAATTATTTTATTTTTTAAAAAGTCATTTTCTTTTAAAGATCAAGTTGAACTTTTAATGAGTCTCTCTTATTTGAAATCTCAATTTTTTCTTCCAAAACTAAATCAAGTTTTGAAAACAAGTTTTTATTTTCTTATTTTAATTTAAAACTTTTCTTTTTTAAACATTTATATTTATTTAACAAGTTTTCACAAAATAGGGAAAGCTCTTCATTTAAGACATGGACATCCATACTATCATGATCATCATTAGAAGAGTTAGAACTATCATTTAGATGAGTGTACAATTTTACCTCAAGAGAGTCAATCCCTTAGACCATGAAGCAAGCTTGGTCGGACTCATCTCTTCTTGGTTCCTTCTCCACATAGTTTCTCGTTTGTTGCTTAGGAGAGATCAATGTGTTCCACACTGCAAAAGCGGAATCACAATGAGAAATCAAAGAAAAATACTCTTTGCTTAATGTGTGCCTAAGTGCCTTCATAGCTTATGTATTGGCCTCTAGATGCTTGCCATTATCAACATATGATTTCTTTATAGTGACAAGGTAAACATGCAATCCTAGGGCTTTGAGGTATGAACTCATTTTAAATTTTCACATGTCAATATTGGAAACATCATACATAAGAGGGGCAAGATGGTCCACGAGTGTAAACTAATATGTGTGCAATGCAAATCTAGATTAGCTATCCAAGATCACACTCCTAGATGGTTAAACCGAATATCAAGAGCAGAGGCTCTGATACCAATTGAAAGTACACCTAGAGGGGGGCGAATAGGTGTACAAGCTAATCTAGGAGCAATGTTGCGGAATTAAAACTAATTTGCAAACACACAACGTGTAAGTAAGAGTGAGCTCGAATTCCCTATGAAAGGCTCTGGAGCTACTCCTCTAGATTCCTCTAGATTAAAAGTTGAGGTGCTTTAATAAGCTCTCTTTGTTGAACACAAGTATGAGCACACACAAACTATATCTAGCATATGAATATGAATAATGTAAAGCAATGCAAAATATAAAGAGAGATAGAATTAAGAGATAGGGGATCAAACGCAAACACAAAGATATGTTTCGAGGTTTGAGCCACTGCTCTACATCCTCACCTTCACACAGAAGAATTTCCACTACGTCGATATAGGACCTTCCACAAAGGGACCTCCACTGAGGAATTACACTTACAACTAGAAGTACACTACTCCTCTCTCAATACACAAATTTCTACACAAGAGGTGGGCACTAAGCCAAGTACAAAGTAAAGAAAAAAATACAAATTAGTGATCACTAAGATCACAAACACTCTCTTGGTGATCACAAATGATCATAAACAATAGCCTCTCACCAACAAGATCCTAGAGGATAGATAAGCAATGAAGAGCTCAAGTATGTGAGTGCACAAAACTTTTGAAAAATAAAACACAAAGAAAATACTTAGGAAAAACTCTTGAATTGATAGAGAAATGAAGAACAAAACTATAATTCCCAAAGACTTGATTTTCTTTGATTTTTCCAAAACTTTGAAAGCAAATAAAGATAGGATTTTGAAGTTCTAAAACTTGTCTAAAAACTTGCTTAAAAACTCTTGAGAATATGAAAAAAATTGCTCTTGAAAATCTTGATTAAAATTGGCCTCAAAGGACCCATATTTATAGGGTCTGAAAATATAGCTGTTGGGGTCCAGAATATGTCAGAAATGACCTGTCAGTCGACCGCCCAATCGACAGCCAATGGTCAAATTTCTGACCGTTAGGGTCATCGGTCGACTAGTCGGTCGATCGCCCCAAGGCACAGTGAGATCTTTCTCACTGTCGGTCAATCGGTCGGTCAACCGAGGCCAAAACCAGAGAGCTCCCTCTCTGGGTCAGTCGATCGGGGCCATTTTCAGAGAGCATACTCTCTGGAACGGTCGACCGCTCGGTTGACCGCTAAAGCCTATGCACTTTTGTGCACGTCGGTCAACCGATTGGTCAACCGAGCCAGGCTTCGGTCCACCGGTCGGTCGACCGTTAGCAGCACAAAAATCAGGGTTATAGGATTTGAAATGTTGGCTTTTTAATACCTATAAAATCCAATAAAATTCACAAAAATAAGTTCTTATAAATATTTGAAGAACAAATATGTGTGACTAAAACTTAACACATATTTCAAACAATTTGAACTTTTTTGTGATATAGAATTTAGCGTTAAACCGGAAACCGTATTTTTCTTAAACCAAACTTTGAAATAAAAAATCAATTTCTCTCAAACTTGAATAAATACAAAAACATGAGATGTAAACTCAATTTGAAGCATTGTAATAGAATTCAATACACTTATAAAAGATATATCTATGTTTTTGACAATAAATTCAAAACTAAGTTTTCATAAATACAAAACTTGAAACCATGAACTAAATGTACATCAAAACAAGTTTTTCTTAACATGAAAGCATAGATGCATATAGATGAAATCTAACATACATAAAATCATGTAAATTTGTTTTGATTCTATCTATTCATGAAAATTAAAAATATGTTCTTCAAAATTCAAAACCAATTAACCAAAACCAATAAACTTTTGACTTGTGTGTGTGTGTGAAGTTGAGCATATCAAAACTAATCAATCTGTACACAAGATCTAAAATCAAATCAAAGCTAAAAAAATTGAAGTCTTCTTGTAGAACTCCTTCTCCAAGCCGACTCGATCTAAACACGATCTAAAGAGTTTGACTCCAACTAAGTGTTAGTGCGATCTTGACGCGTGAGCTCTTAAATCATCATGTGTTAGCTTCAAAACTGGATTTGAATCCTTTGTTGAAGCTAAACACCTACTAAGATTTTGATCAATAACTGAAATTATATAAACACAAGATCATTAGCAAACTAACCCTCATAAGTTAATCATCATCTAAACTAAGGTGAAGGGCTTCTAGGCCAACAAGATCTTCTTGGCTTCTCCCAAATCCTTCATGTCAAATTTCTTCTTGAGCTGAGCTTTAAACTTCTGAACATGTGTCCTATTTCTTGCAGCAATCAGCACAACATCCACATATAACAGCAAATATGTCAGATCTCTACTCTGTCTAAAATAGACACAACTATCATACTCACATCTGTTGTATTTGGCCTTGATCATGAAAGAGTCGAACCGTCTGTACCACTACCTGGGAGACTGTTTAAGTCCAGGGAGGAATTCTTTAGAAGACACACTTGGTTTTCTTTACCTTCCTAAATATAACCTTTACGTTATTTTATGTATATCTTCTCCTCCAGCTCACCGTGCAGAAATGTTGTTTTAACATCCATCTACTCCAACTCTAGATCAAACTGAAAAACTATCGCCAATAATATCCGAATAGATGTATGCTTGACTACAGGAGAAAAAAATCTCATTGTAGTCAATACCCTCCTTCTGAGCATATCCTCTGGCAACTAACCTTACCTTGCACTGCTCATTGTCCTTCTTGCGAAAGACCCATCTGCAACCTATTGCCTTGGAGTCCTTTGGAATATCGACTAAAGTCCATGTTTGGTTTCTATCCAAAGACTCAATCTCTTGCTCCATGGCTGTACTCCACTTTCCGTGGTCATCTACCTCAATTGCTTTACTGTAATTGTTAGAATCTCATGTTTTTGTTACTAATGCGAAAGAGACATGATCATCTTCCCAGCCATATATTATTGGAGGTAGTATAACTCTGACTGACCGCCTCAACGGTTTAGGTTGCTCTTGAGTAGCTTCCTAGTTGTCTCCATCTAAATCTGAGGAGTTTTCTTCTAACCCTTCAGGCCTTTTAGGATTCTCTGAGAACTTAACTTCTTTTTCTTAAGTGTCTGTCGAACTATTTGAAAATCCACCTTACGCTTTATCCTCCGTCTCTGACTTTTCTTGCAATATTGATTTTTCATCAAAGATCACATCTCTACTAGTAAAGGTACTCCTTTTCTTGGGATCCCGAAGTCTGAAACTCTTGACTCCTTTGGTGAACCCGATAAAGATACACTTCTTAGACTTAAACTCCAATTTTGTTCGTTTTCTGACTATCAACCAATCTATATGCCAGATAGTCGAAAATTCATAAGGTTGAATAGTCCACAGACTCCTCGTTGTATCTCCTTTGGGATCTAAAGATCAATAGCTGTTAATGGTAACATGTTCACTAGATAACTCGCATGATTCACCGCCTCTACCCAAAATCCTTCTGACATGTTAGCCTGTAATTTGATACTGCAAACACGCTCTGTAAGTGTCCGATTCATATGCTCTGCTACTCCGTTTTGTTCTGGTCGCCCTATAATACTTAACTGGTATTTGATGCCCTTACTTGCTAAGTAGTCTTTGAGTTCTTTAGAGGTATACTCTCCTCCATTATCGGACCTCAAGACTTTCACTTTTCGCCCTGTCTGATTTTTCACTATAGTTTTTCACTCCTTGAACTTCTAAAATACTTCTAATTTCTTCTTCAAGAAGTATACCCAAACTTTTCTTGAAAAATCATCTATGAAAGTAATATAGTACCTAGCATCCCCAATGGATGCTACTGGCGAAAGCCCCCACACATCCGTGTGTATGAGATCTGGCAAGCCTTTTGTCTTATGCTGAGATGTAGAGAAAGCTACTCTATGTTGCCTAGCCATAATGCAAAATTTATAAAGATCAAGTTTGCAATATTTGATACCTAGTAGAGTACTCTTTTTGTGTAGGACTTGAAAATCTTTCTCGCTCATGTATCCAAGATGCATGTGCCAAAGTCATATAGTATCCTCCTTCTCTGTTGCTGTTGAAGCATCACCGACAATAATTCTTCTTATTAACTTGTACAAGTTTGCTAGCCGTTCTCCTTTGAGAATCGTCATGGAGCCTTTAGTAACTTTGGTTCCTCTATCTGCACCAGAAAACTTGTACCCTTGAGCTTTTAAATCTCCCAACAAGAGAAAATCCTTCTTTAAATCTGGAACGTGTCAAACGTTCATGAGGGTTCGAACTTGTCCATCAAACATTCTCATACAGATGTTACCGATGCCAACAGTCTTACACATGGCGTCGTTTCTCATCAGGACAGAACCTACATCATAAGATTTGTAAGTGTTGAACCACTCCCTTTTTGGGCACATGTGGTAACCACATGTGCACCTCGAGTTAAGTAACCAAGCATCTGAGTTTTTATTTTTTTTTCTAACTCAGCCATCAAGACATCACATGAATCCTCATCTGCTTTTTCGATAACCCCGTCTTGATCTGACTTTCCATTAGAACTAGCCCCATCAGAATCTTTGACGCCTTTCCTTTCAGCATCTCTTTATATTTCTTATAATTTTTCTTGATGTGCCCTGCTTTCTTGCAAAAGTATTAAGAGAAACTATTGGAAGCCTCTGGATCCCTTTTGGGTCCCCTACTCTTTAATCTTTCCCTTTGGCCCTTGACAAACAATCCTGAGGCCTCCTCCCTAGAATCTATCTTCTTCATCAGCTTGTTATTCTGGAGCATCTACCTGACATCTTTTAACTCTAAGGTCTCCTTACCATTCATGATGGTGGTTGCCAAGTGGTCATAACTTGATGGAAGAGAAGAGAGTAACAGAAGTGCTTTGTCTTCTTCTTCTAGCTTAACCTTTAGAGGTAACAAGTCGCTTAAAATTCTATTAAAAGCGTTGAGATGTTGTAGAATAGGCGTACCTTCTTTCATATGAAGGTTGTATAGCTGCTTCTTTATAAAGAGCATGTTTGACAAACTCTTCGTCATGTAAAGGCTCTCCAACCTACACCAAAGATCAGTAGTTGTCTCCTTGTTCATCATGTTATAGAGGACCTCATCTGATAGGAACAGTATGATCATTACCTTTACGTGAAAGTCAATATCATTTCACTCATCATCCTCCATCTTCTATGGCTTCTTCTCAATACAATGCAGGGGCTTGTGTGTGCTCTTCTTCATGAGCAATGATGTTACTCGCATCTTTCATAACAAGAACTTGGGTTTCCCGTCGAATTCTTCACCTCGAACTTGGTTGTTGTAGTCGTCTTGCTAGCCATCACTCTGATGTCAATTATTGATGATCTATCACTGATCAAATAATAGAGAAACATCGAATTGAAGACTCGACAGCAGAAGCATAGAGATCTACCGCTAGTAAGCAATTGAAAACTAAATTATCACACAACTAAAGAACACCAGATTTAACATGGTTCGGCAACGTGCCAATATCCACGGGGAGGAGGGGAGAAATCTTTATTTAAAATAGAGAAAAAAAATACAAGAGTTACAAGAAGATCTCTCTCTCTCTCTCTCTCTCATAACTCTCAATGGTGAAAATCTGAAATTCTCTTGAATTCTGATACACCTTCAAAAGGCCACCCCTAAGAGATTTATATAGGCATATAGGATGATCCTAGTCCAACACAAACTCTAATAACTAAATCAGCACCGCCTCAGAGAAATAAAAAACTCGAATCTAAACCAAAATAGAAAACATAACCATATTAGAAAACTGTCAGAACTCGACTAGGGCAAATTATTAGTCGACTAATACCAAGTATTAGTCAAGTATACCTAGAATCTAGTCGACTATTGTAATGCAAGCTGAAAATCTAACTTTCTATTGCAGAGCCTAGTCGACTATACAAAAATATCAGTCGACTAGCCTAAGACATGGTCTACTAATAAGACCTATTAGTCGACTAATAATATGCACAATGCTTGTACATGTCCATGCTTGATTTGTGAAAGCTTGTAACACCTCCACTTGAACCTGAATTCTTCTGCAATGAATATGAGGCACTCCAAATACCAACACAATGGCATCAGAAGTTCATCAAAGTCATTGCACATTTTGGATTCATCATCTATGAGTATGAAAAGTGCATCTATTCCAAGAACTTTAATAATAATTACATCATTCTTTGCCTTTATATGGATGACATTCTCATATTTAGTACTTCTCTTGATGCAATCCAAATGGTAAAGGACTATATCTCCCAAAACTTTGACATGAAGGATCTGGATCCTACTGATATGATATTGGGAATGAAGATATCCAGATATCCTAATGGAATGAAGATATCCAGATATCCAGAATTCTTCATTAATTTGATTTCTATGACTCTAAACTGATTTCTACACCATATGATTCTTTAATTCTTTTGAAGAGGAATATGGGTGAGCATGTGTCTTAGCTGAAATACTCTCAATTAATAGGTTCACTTCTCTACATTTTCAAGAAGACTAGATCTACTATCTCTTATGCATTACGTAGATTGAGTAGATATACTAGTAATCCATAGTAGAGTATATTGTACTGCTTTAGAGACAGTATTCAGATATCTTAGAGGTACAGTTGGCTATTATTTGACTTATACTGAGTATCCTGATGTTATAGAAGGGTATAGTAACCCCAACTAGGTCACTGACTCCAACAGTGTAATAACTCCAACAGTGTAAGTCAACTACCGAATATGTATTTATGTTCGATGGTGTTGCATGTCCTGAAAATCCTGGAAGCAAACAGTGATTGTCAGAGCACCATGGAGTCTGAGCTTATTACTTTGGATACTACTTGCATAGAAGCTGAATGGTTAAAGGATCCATTACAGAATTCTCTATCGTGTCTAAACATATCCTTCCTATCTCTCAAGATCCACCCTGGAGATTCTAAAGCAAGATAATGCAAATAAAAAATGAACAGACACATTCAAATCAGACTTAAGTTTATTCAGCGCCTATTGGGAAAAGTAGTGATTTTAAACTTTGTAAATTCTGAGAAGAATATTGTTGACCCATTAACTAAGGGTGTTTCTAGGAGTATGGTCCTAGAATCATCGTGGGAGATAGAATTAAGCCTATAGTATAGTTCACCAATAGCGGTAGCAACAAGCGGACTGGTGATACTCTTGTGGAGTATCGACTGGGATATGTTTATATCCTACATGTATCGCTGTAACTACTACCCCCTCTCTATAGTGACGATGTTTTTATAATACAGCTAGGTAGGCTGAGTTAAAAACTCTTAATAAGTCTGACACATGTAGTGTGGACAGTATAAGGTCCAGTTGTAGTACCCTTGGAGGACTTACTTATGTGAGAGGTACCATGATGCCACGATTAAGAGGCAGGCTGATCCCTAGAAACTCTGATGAGTCAGTTATTGTGAGCATGGCTTTTAACGCTCAACCCGCTCGCTCGATAGATGGAGACTTACTGTGTGTTTTTTTCATTAATATTTGGTTAAAGGGGCCTAATTCAAGATATAGTTCACTATATCTCTCAGGTGGTAATGAAATTCATTAAAGGTGGATTCAAGACTGCAAGCCATCGATCCTGAATTCACAGTATGATATTTTCCAACATTGTTCAACTTTATTCTTGGTTTATAATTTGATGTTTTATTTGTTTTGTATTATTATTTCTTTAGTCTTTCTTAAAACTCATGTTTTGGGGGATTGTTGGACGTAATGATGATTTTATAGGGAAACTAGTTTCCCTCAATTTGGCTTTGATATTTAGTCCCACATTGGATAGATCAAGAAAAGTTGAGTAGTTTAAATACTAACTCTTTCTTTGTATATTGTTATGAGTGTTAAGCCATGGGATACACTCCCACACGCGCGCACGCGCCGAACCGAGCCAGGATCTTGGGCTCGGGTTCGAGTGGCACTCGCCACGACCTACGAACACGAATGCAACTCCATTCAAAGGGTTCTCGAACCTGCTATATTTTGAATCTCATTTTGATCTTTTAAGTTGTGGTCTCAGTTGGCATTGCTTAGTCTCGGAGTTCTCGGGCTCGGTTGTTATGTCTTGGAGAGGTAACTCTGTTCTCACTATAATCCCTGGGTACTTGGACTCAGGATGATCTCAGAGCATCCCGAGCACGTAATCTCGGAGCAACCCGCAACACTTGATCTCATAGTGGCCTCGATCTCTTGGACTCAGGACCATTGTATCAGGATCATTGTAACACGCAGATTATTAAAATCTGATTTAATATTCTAATATTTGATTAATGGGATTATACAAGATTATCTGAGGAAATTAAAATTTATGTTGTGTAAATTTTGAATTTTTAGAAATTTTGAGAAAATTTGGGTGTGGAATAAATTGGAGATTTTTATATATATGTATAGAATATGTCTTTGTAAATGTGTGCAAATTTTTTTTATATACAGTTATCCTTGCATGAATACGTGTATATATATTATACTCAAATTTGTATATGTAAATTCATATAGTAAATTAGTGAATAACTATATTGTGTAAATACAAGGATACAACTAAATATAAAGAATATAAAGAAAATACCATAATTGTATATTCTTGATGGTTAGTGGAGAGAGTAGGTGAGGGAGATGAAAGGCTAGGATTTGTTAGTAATGGGTGATGGGAGTAGGTGAGTGGGTAGGTGTGAGATGAGTGATGGAGATTTCATCAGGAATGAATAAAACCCTCATCTCCTTCTCTCTCATTACTTCCCCAAAAATCTAAAAACCCCATCTCTCTCTCATTTAATCTCATTCTCACTCAATCGCTCTCTCCATCTACCAAGTTTCTCTCCCTCTCTCTCATTATCTCTCTCTCTCTCTCTCAATTTCTCTCCCCCTATCCCTTTCTCTCCCTCCCTTTGTAGTGCAGGGCACAGGGGCGGCCAGGCGTGACCAGAGAGCCGACGGCGAACGGCACACGGCGCGCACGGGCGACGGCGCGGGCAGGCCGCCAAGAGGGACAGTAGCCCTCCTTTACTCTCTCTCTCTCTCTCTCTCTCACACACACACACACACTTTTCTTCTCTTGGTGAGTTAATCAAAACCCTAAAAGAATCTAGCTTTCTCTCCCTTGATTTTCTATTCCTAATTCATTCCTCTTTTCTATGGTGATAACCGACGATGGTACCAGCGGTAAGGCGGAGACGTAACGACTTCGAAGAGGAAGAAATCTATGGTGAAAGAGCCTCTTAATCTAATTTTTTTCATATCTCCTTACAAAAATATGGAGAATTTCTAGTTATGATTTCAATTTAATTGAAGAGATTAAAGAAATTTGAGAATAACCCAAAGTTTGAGCGCTCTAAATATGGATGTGTAAATCTGTCCAGTTTTTGTAATCTGTAAATTCAGAGTTAGTTCGTCAGTATATTAAAAGCAATAGGTATAATGTTATATGTCATTGAAAAGATAATCGAGTTTACTTTCAGCTTTTACTGTGTCCCAATTGAAGATCTGTACTAAGAATTATCGTTGAAATATAGTAGATTAGTCGAAATTGATGATTAGCAGATTTTTTTTATATATATAGTTAAGTAGTTCTGTCAAATTATGATGGTTTTTGAGAACTGAATAGGTCATGTAATATATCATTAGAAAGATAAATAAGTCTATTTTTTTAATAGTTCCGGTCGCATCTCAATTTGGTGGTTGTGGTAGGAATTATTGCCTATATACCCCAACTAGTTCAAGATTCTGTATAGCGTAATATTTTCACAGCTGAACCCGTTCAAGGCAGTATAATAGATTCCTCATATAAGTATAGTTATGTGATGAACCAATATAAAAATAAGAGAGTTTACTTTCTGGTGGTTCTTATCGCGTCACAATCAGACATATATGATAAGAATTATTGCCAAATTACTACTAAGTGGTCGAGTTAAGAATCCTGCAAGAATTCAATTAGTGTAATTGGTGTACTTCAAGCACATGTGAATGATAACAAGAAGAAATTATATACTTCGTGAGTCAAGAATTTATGTGATCAAATACTTAATTAGTGAGTAACGTAAACACGACTTCTAGTCTATGTGAAATGAGCATAAAACTTAATCTAATGATGGTACATGAGAATATACCGGCATGTGAAATATTCCAAACGTATGAACTTGACAATATTCATGCGTGAACTTAACTGGCACATGGTGTGGACTCGAAATATATGGGCAAATATTTTATATGTGATAGATTATTGCCAAATTATCATGTATACGAGCTCGCATATTAGACTATCATGTACTGAGTATACTAAATTGATTGTATGTAAATTGAATTCACCAATTTAATCAAATACAAGAGCGATCAGAAATTTGTCATGGATATGATCATAAAGTTAGTGAACCATTTCTAATAGTTATAAAGAAAATTTTATATAAATTGGATGGCTAATTGAATATTGCATTAATTATTATAGCATATAAAAGAGTGATAAGAAAACTTGAGAATTATTAATCCTTACTAAGCATATAGGTTATCAGGGAATCTTATAATGTGTTTTAGATATGGCGAGTAATCCAACTTCGACCTCACTAGAATAAAAGAGACATAAGATCTTGGTTAAGTTATATTTTGAGGATAAACTAAGTTTTATCAATAAGTGTTAATAATCGGGAGAAAAATCGATAATATAACCTGAATTGAAAAATAAAAAAACAAAATCTGTCAAAATCTGTAAAATTTTGTAACTTGTACATTTCAGATCAGTTTGAATGCATTTTTGATATGAATCATATTATATAATATAACGTTGGGAAGAGGAACGAGTTTATTTTCCAATGTTTCTTACTGTGTCTCAATTGGATTCTTGTGTAGAGAATTATCATTAAATTTTAACAGACTGGTTAAGATCAAGAGTGTAGAATTATAAATTCATATTAAGTTGAGCATGGGACTTAATTATACCATAACTAAATTCAACTATTATGATGTGTACGATGACTAATAATCATGTGTGTGAATTTACTAGTTATAATCCTCTCTTAAATAGGGAGGTGCTAAGAGTATATGTATAAAAATTAGAAATTTTATCCAATCTAGAAATTAAGTGATGTGACCAACTCATATATATATATATATATATATATATATATATATATATATATATATATATATATTAGTGGCGATCCAATGAGAAAGTTATCTTAGGTGAGAAGATAAGAAAGGAGCACAGGAGCTGTAGGATTATCTTTTTGGTGATTAAGATTAGTTTTTTGGTTGGTTAAGTTAGTTTTGAGTTGATTAATTTAGTTTTTGGGTTTTAGTCTTATTTCCTCCAAATCTAATCTCAATCACCCAGAAACTAATCTGACAGTTCAAATGCCCCTTTCTCATCTTCTCACGTAAGCTAACTTTCTCACCGGATCATTACTCTCTCTCTCTCTATATATATATATGTGTGTGTGTGTGTGTGTGTGTGTGTGTGTGTGTGTGTGTGTGTGTATATATCTGTGTGTGTGTGTGTGTGTATGTATGTATATCTATATATATGTATGTATGTATATGTGTGTGTGTGTGTGTGTGTGTGTGTGTGTGTGTCTATATGTGTGTGTGTGTGTGTGTGTATGTATGTATGTATATATATGTATGTATATGTATGTATGTATATGTATGTATGTATGTTTATATGTATGTGTGTGTGTGTGTGTCATCAAGGTGATGTATTCATTATCTTTAGGTAACCTAAACTAGATCAATTCTAAATCTCTAAATTTGAACCATATAGGTGTAAGATTATAGGACGATGGACGAGTTGATGTCCGAGTACGAATAGTAAGTAGAAATGAACGTCGACTGGGTTATATAACAATTAATGGACCAATAATATAACCGATATATGTCGATTGTGATTATTATCTAATTGCTATGGATATGGGTATGTGTATAATACATGTACATATACAATTGTGATATATCGAATAACCATATATAATTAATAACTTTTTGATGATCGTTTATTAACTGGCATGCTTGATGACTAGTAAAGTATGTACTCTCGATTTCAAGTAATAATATCTAAAGAAATAAATGATGCATGTAAGTGTGGATCTAGTGGACTATAATAAACTTTAAAACATACAAAGACATTGGTCGTGGATGAGTAGTGTAGTCAATTCCATCAGCCGAATATCGAATACATGAAATAAGAAGCATAACTACTTACAAGACCTAATCATTTGACCAAAGAATGAGTATTAAGAATGTAATTAATTGTTTGATGCGTCGTTGAATGATTGAGATAAATGTAAGTGGTATGTATGTTTGAATGCATGCATGCAGTGGATATTTACACGAACTTGATCATGTGTGTCATACTGATCATATGATTGGTGATTGAAAAATAAAATATATCACAATGTAACCAATACGGTGCATGTTATCTTGATGGTTGATGTCTTTGTGATGTTGTGTACACATGTTGTGTGTATTTTTATGTATGCATGAAAGAAAGAGCCGTTCTGGAGCCGGTAGGAGTCGAAGACGGTGGACGATGAGTTGACAGACTTATTGGCAGAGTTATCGGCAAATTTATTGGCAGAGTTATCGGCAGAGTTACTGGTGAAGTTACCAGTGGTGATGTTTTGTTTGGTATACATTCGGGGTCGGAAGGGGAGTGCTCGAATAATATACATATGTAATGTTTGGTATACATTCGGGATCAGAAGGGGAGTGCTTGAATGATATACACTTATTTTAATTTGATATACATTCGGGGTCGGAAGGAGAATACTCGAATGATATACATATGTACTGCTTGGTATACACTCAGGATCGGAAGGGGAGTACTCGAATGATATATGTATGTTTTATATGGGATACATTCAGGGTCGGAAGGAGAGTGTTCGAATGATATACAGTTGAAAATATGATTGGATGATATCTGTGTATCACCATATGTAATAAACAGTATGATTATATGATAAGTGTATCACTGAGAGTGTACTGAGATGTGATGATACGTAATAAGATATTATTATATTATCATAGTATGTATATCACTGTGTGTGATAGTTGAGATGCATGTAGGTGGTATGTCGTATGCACACATAAAGAATTTATTAACAAATTACAAATATCATTGCATTTTGAACTCGTAGATCAGATGATATATAACATTGAAATATAAGAAAGTATAAGGGATAATAACCATAAGGGATGAGACTGCTATGATTAAATAAATAAGAACATGAGGAACCCTATTATGATTATTTAAGTTGTGTCGTACTCTCAATTCCCTATTTATTTGGTCATGTTCAAACTTATATTCATTTTTTTGCAGTGAAATCATATTTCATGTGATAATGAGTATTTCTTTCTTTGATTTCTTATATGACTCTCCTCACTGAGCTGTCGAGCTCAACCCCCCCCCCCCCCCCCCCCCCCCCCCCAAGATTGTTTCGTGTTTTTAGGTCATGGCGATGTGGAGTTCCAACTTCAGATTATGAGAGATGTGTTGAGAATTTCACAAACTAATGAAAGTATTATAGATATGATTATGTGTATTTGTAAAATTCTTGTTGTACATACTCATAGCAATATTCGATATGTACGTGTAACATGTATTATAATTGTTAGCTATATTTATGTATAGATGAGTTAGCTTGTGATGACCATGATTAGTTAGGGTTAGAGTAGTTCTGGGTTATACTGTGAGAGCCGAGAGGGGTAATCTCGAGCTCATTATGTTGTGATTGTTAGGATATTATACATGGATAAGTAGGCGATGTCAAGTCAAAATACTATTATAATTGTGTGTACGTTTGTTGAGTTATTGTATGTTGGGATTGAGAATAAGTAGGCTAATGTTGGCCAAACTATTTGTGATTTTGTATTGTATATCAGGTCAAATCAGTGTTTCAAAGGATGCTGCCGAAATTTTCAAGAATTTGGAGATGATAATGATAATCTGTGGGTTTAATAGAATATTTATGTTATTGAGGATATTAGAAATCTGGGACCGTTACAATCATCCCCGAGCACTTGAACTTGCAGTGACTCCGAACTCCATATCACTCTTCCCGAGGTGCTTCACAGATGATTATTGTTTTGATTTGTAATATTTTTCTTGATCTGATAAAAGCGGATCTGTGAACGTGCGGAGTTGTTGCAAATTAATTGCAACAAATCTGAACGTGCACTTGATTTGTGCAGGGGCTATTAGTAACGGAAGAGACTGTGCCTATTTAAAGAGTCACCTTTGTTCATTCTCAGAGCATAGAAACTGAGATCAACAGGTACATTCTTCTTTCTCTTACTATTATATTTCTTCACCAAATTATTCTATTGCTTTTCGAGTTGATCAATTAAAGCTTTCCTTCAAGTTTTATTCCAATTTTCTTGGCAACAGTTCTTCGTCTAAGTAGAAGCTCCGCCTTCCGTCGTAGGCCGAGTGCTGGTATTTTCGAAGGATATTTTTATCGCTACTGGATAAAATCGAATCAACGTCTGGATAAGGAGACAGGCATTTGATTTTATAGGGCAGCGACTACGCGACTGCATTCTCCAGGCCAGATTTATTTGTTCATTTTGTTTTCAATCTTGTAGTAGCATGCTAAAAAAATCTGTTAAAATTTATCTCTGCAATATTTTAAGTCTGCATGAAAAAAATAAAAATATCGAATTATAACCAACAAATTCAAGACCCACCTATTCACTTGTATGCCAACTTAAAGCATGATATATAGTACTAAACAATTGTGACAGCAAAACCAGCATATTCTCCCTTTCCTTCTATCCATGGGCCAGTTCATGCTAAAGAGAACCAGAGTGAAAAAGGAAGAGTAAATTAAACACTGAAAATATGTCATTTTCTTTTCTTTTTTATTTTAAGAAATTTTTTGTCTGCTTCCTCTCAAAGAGAGAAAAATAACCAGTATCATACTTCATCCATGACCAATTTGATACTCAGACAAACCACTCCATTCCCATATCAATATCTTCTACATGACAAAGATTTTAGATACATTGCTTCTATTATCTATATATTCAACCATAGCTCCCCCCCCCGAACCCCCACCCCCCCCCCCCCCCCCCCCCACCCCACCCCACATCAATTTCTCCCCCCGTCTTCAAACTCGCAAAAAGTATTGACAATGGCAACAGACTTCACACAGTCATGCTCCCATGGCTAGCCGAGTCCACCACCTCCCATTCCTAAAATTCCCTTTGCCTCAAATTGAAAACCTGCCCAAAGACGCCGAAGTCACAATGGACCTCCCTTCTGATGACCTTCGCCCGTACCTCAAGAAAGCGCTCGACACTCTACAACACGACGGTCCTAAGCTTCCAAGGCTTGCTGCAGGTTCTGTCGGGCAATGAACATCAGAGAACAACGGTGGAGGAGCACACAGTGGCTCCCAAGTGGGTGCCGTTTCCTTCCACCATCGCCTTCAGGCCTCACGAGGGCCGACACGTCCTTGAGCCGGCCAGCCAACAAGACACTTCAGGCGTGAATGAGCTGTATCGGTTTGCAGCGACGATCAAAGGGTGTGACTTCTTGGCAATCAGGAGCTGCGTGGAGTTGTAACCGAACTAGCTACAACTCACAGGTGAGCTCTTCCACAAGCCATTCCTATTGGAATACTTCATCCCATAATTCAAGAAGATAGAGATGGAGAGTGGCAGAGCACTTTCAAGTGGCTGGCTGGATGGATACAAAATGCTTTGAGTAAAACCAAAAACTTACAGTTTAATTGTCAAAAAAATCATGGAAAGAACTAAATAGATGGACCAAGCAGATTAACTGGGTGCAAGAAAAAGGTGAAAATCCACATGCAATGAAGAAATGCTCAGAGCCATACACCTATGTATGAAGAACAGATGCAACATTCTGTGGAAATACCAAGAGAGATGACAAAAACAACAAAACAACAACTAAGCCATTTGTCCCAAGTATTTGGGGTAGGCTACATGAACTAAAAGAGAATTACGCCGGATCGGGCATATGGATCAGCTTTCTCCACTCATTCCTATCGAGCAATATGCCTTCACTAAGACCTTTAGCCTCTATATCTTGTCGTATTACCTCCATTCATGTTTTCTTCGGTCTTCCCTGCCCTCTTTTAACTTGTCCTAAATTGATATGCTCTACTCGTCGGACTGGCGCATCTGTAGGTCTATGTCGCACATGACCAAACCATCATAGACGGTTTTCTCTCATCTTCTCTTCTATAGAGGATACACCTATCTTAGTACGAATATCCTCATTTCTCACCTTATCTCTCCGCGTGTTATCACACATCCAACGAAGCATGTGCATCTCTGCTACACTCATCTTCTGGGCATGATGTCTCTTTATAGCCCAACATTCTGTGTCATATAACAAAACTGGCCTAATAGTAGTCCGATAAAACTTTCCCTTCGGTCATAATGGAATGTTACGATCACATAAAACTCCTATTGCGCTCCTCCATTTCAACCAACCGACTTGGATCCTATAGTTGACATCACTATCGATCTCCCCATCCTTTTGGATAATAGAACCCAAGTACTTAAAATGACTGCTCATCGGTATTTCTTGTCCATCTAGTCTCACAATACTATAATCTCAGATTCCCTGTTTACTGAATTTACACTCCATATACTCTGTTTTGGCCCAGCTTAATCTACAACCTCGAAATTCTAGAGTTTGCCTCCATAACTCCAATTTGACATTTACCCTAACTCTCGTCTCATCGATTAGGACAATATCATCAGTAAATAGCATGCACCACGGTATCTCATCCTAAATAGCTCGAGTAAGCTCATCCATAACTGTGGCAAATAAGAATGGACTCAACGCAGATCCTTGATGCAATCCAATTGTGATAAAAAAAATCACTTGTTATGCCTCCACATGTCCTGACATTTGCCACTACTGTATCGTACATATCCTTGATTATGTCAATATATTTGATAGAGACTCCCTTTTTCATCAATGTCCATCATAATACCTCTCTTAGTATTTTATCATAAGCTTTTTCTAAATCAACCAAGAGAGATGACAAAGAACTCTAAAAGCAAATGCAACCACACAAGAAACAAAACTAATATGCTAATTCTGTATGGAAATGAGGAGCTTAGATTATGACTGCAGTTTTTTCCCCCATTTCCTGAAGATCTGCTGATTACCAAGAGCATAGTCCAAGCAAATGTCACAAAAGACCTTCAAACTCAAAAATGAATGTTCTTCAAGAAGAATTACTACCAGGTTACCTGTGGGCAAAAACTAAACATTTAGTGCAGGAAACCCCAACCTCCAAATTCGTCAAGAGGAAACAGAAACACAAAAAAGAAAAGAAGGGGGGGAAATGAACTCAACCATTATCCCTGTTCAATGTATGGGAGGAACATCAAATGGTTTTCTAGATACACTAGACAAAAGAAGTATCGGCATATCATAAATTATCTAATGCAAACATAACTAAGATGTGAAGGAATTACCTGTATGTGACCAGGCCTGACATAGCTCCATGTACTTCCATTCGCTGGAACTCAGTTCCCATTTTCCTCGAGCCATTGGAAATTTCCCTTAATTTTAATTCCACCACAGTGCGCATTGTTACCTTACAATGGCAAACGCTATCCACTGGCAGCCACAGAGAAGCTCTTCATGAAAATATACTGAGAAACATTTAGCATATGCATTATCCATCACTGAAACAAAAATCGCTATGCTTCTGCAAAACCAAGACAATATATCACCACACAAAAGCATTCAAAATGGACATATATGAGAATAACATTAATGTGACTGACACCCATTTAGCTCCAAGCGAGTCAAGGACATCAATAGCACATTATAGAGAAAAGGGGTCCACAGTTCATCATTGCGGCCCCTATCCAATTCGAAATAAGTTATTCTGACAGCAATACAATCATGCGACAAATCCAGGAACAACACATATAACAAGGTGCAATAAAAATCCCTAAGAATGTGCGGCCATTGGCAACGCCACTTGATTCCTCATCTCCTCCTCCTCCACCAATTGAACCCTACCAGTTGCCAGACCAGCAGTCAGATCCTCCACTTCCACCTTCAATACATCCCGACGATTGCCAATGTCTGCAATGTATCGGCTGGCACAGTAGACACCAACAGCTGTTACTGCCATCCCATATACATTTGTTGTGAGGAGCCGTAATGGTGTTGAAAGAACAGCTGCCAGAGGCCCACCAACAATCGATACAGCCTGGCCGCTCTGCCCAACAACTCCTTGTTCAGCCACAAGAAGACCCGTCTTGCAGTAGAGGGCAAAATCCTCACAGTTATTCTTGAACACGTTGTAGCATCGAAAGCCGTTGCTGAGCAAATAGTTGGCACGCTTGACCACAGCGTCATCTGGATCAGAGACTGCAAGCGTGCACGTGCCTCCACGAGCCTTTGCCAGAAAAAGAGCAGGGCTGACAGCATATTCAAACCGATAAAGGACTCCACCACCGAGGAAACAGTCAAGACAAGAGGATACTACCCCATGGGAATCAGAAAGTTGGGTGTTGCAGTTTGGGCAGGGAGTTTCGCTTCGTTTTGGGGCAGAGCTTACAAGGATAAAATCTAATACAGTGCCTGTACCCACTTCTTGTCCTCCACCTCTGGTGAAATGAATGACCTTGTCATCGCCTGCATATATTCCTGTTGCATGAAGACAGAACTGCTGACATAAATTTCTTGCGAATTGAGATGTATAATGTTGCATTAACATAGAAGAACAGACTCCCGAAGAATGAAGCATTATAAGAGGAGCAACTTGCAAGTAGATTAATGACCATTCAAACAATACACTAAAAGTCGTAAAGAAAATTAAACAATGAAAGAAATAATAGGAACCCAGACAATTATGAAGTGTAGCAGTAAGCAAAACTTCTCCATTATCTTGGCCATCTTTTGTCCCACACTACATTTCTATTTGAACCATAAACAAACTATGATTCTTCTTTTGTGTACATGTGCAAAATAACAAAGTTGTTCCCTTAAGGGAAAAACAAGGGGAGAAGGGTTAATGTTATTATTATTTTTCTTATTGTTCTTGTTGGCAGAAGAGAAGAGGGAAGACATCAATTACAAATGCGCACCAAAAGGTAACTTATCGAAAGGGATAAAAGACAGCTGCACTAGATTGAAGTAAAGCCATAAATGTTTATGATATATCTTGCAACTCCACATGAAGAGAGAACCTACAGCCCGACTCATCATTTGTCAAAGGCTTAGTTTAGTTGCCTCCAATTGATCCAAGACTAAAAATTGAGCTAACAACTCCTTACCCAAGTCACTTCCAAAAGACTCCTTAGCCCACTTATTGCAACTTTTCCTTGGATGCCTCAACTTCAACATCATAGTCTTGACAACATTAGCACCCCTACGAACCTCCTCCCAACACTCCTGAAAGAAAAACATAGGAACTCCATCTAGGTCAGGGGCTCCTGCCAAATCAAACACATCAACTTTAACCTCTGGGACACTGAAACCATCCTTAAGTCCATCTTTATTCCAATCCTCATCTCCATACACATACCATCCATACACATACCACCACTTGCATTTCGCACAGAGACAAGGATTATGTGCAAAAAAAAGTTCATGTAATACTTATCAAAAGCCTCAGCTATATCAGAATAGGAAAGAACCTCAAACCCCACCATCATCAATCTTAGTCAAGGTTCTAAATATCAGATATCGGGATCGTTTCGGATGGGGGATTTTCATATCGGATATCGGGGGAGATATCGGAGATACGCGCGCATATCAGGCGTTCACATCGGACACTATATGTAATGAAATATTTATAACTACAAGTTGGTTTAGTGTCATAGATATCATCCACCTCATAAAAATTATGTAATATGCATGCAAAGACAGTAAAAAATAATGTACATTTGTACGCAGTCATGCAATAAATAAGTTATTTCACATCGAGCGATATTTCGGGCAGATTATTGCCCGATATCAGGCGATTAATCGGCCGATATTTCAAATATCGGCCGTTTTTTACTACAAATGATATTGCGAACGATTTTTCCATATCGTATCGATAGCAGGCAAAAAAGGAGATATCAGCCGATATCTCGGCCGAATCGGGCGATATTTAAAACAGAGATCTTAGTAATCATGTTGAGTCATCTTCCAACATTTGCCACCCTATTGAAGAAAGCAGTTTTGTTATCCCCTCTTTAAGCCAAGTGACCCTAGATCTCTGCCAGCGTTATCGAGGCGCGAGGTGCAGTATGAAGTGCAAAGGATCCAATACACACGAAGCACAAGGCGAGGCGATCGCCTCACTTCAGTGAGGGGCATATTTTTTCTTTTTGTATGGATGTATTATGAATATATTCTTTTCTATGTATGGATGTATTATGGATTTCTTCTTTATATGAATGTATTCTTTTCTTTATATTGATGCATTATGGATGTATTCAGTGAGGCACATACTTCAATGAGACGCATAATTATGCATGTATTCTTTTTTTGTATTCCAAGATAATGAAAAATGCACAATAAAAATGCATTAAAAAATTTACACTAAAAATCTACTAAAAATTTACACTAAAAATACATCAAAGACATATTTATCTCTTTATTTTTCTCTCGTTCTTCCTCTCTGTCCTGATCTCTTTCTCCTCTCTAGCTCTCTCCCCCCTCTTCCTCTCTCTCTCTCTTAATCTCTTTCTGTCTCTCTTCTCTCTCAGAGATGAGGTTCTCTGTCTCTGAGAGAGAAGAGAGACAGAGAGAGATCAAGAGAGGGTTGAAAGAGAGAGGGGGAGAGAGAGCTGAAGTGGAGAGAGAGCGCTTACCTAGCGACGACGACGAAGGCGGTAGTGATGAAGGCGACGACGACGAATGTGGGGGGCCCTCTGCCCTATATTGGGTTCGCCTGCAGTAAAAAGGTTAGTTTTTTCATTTTTATCTTTTATCTAACTTAAGCGGGCCGAATTTACCAGCTAAATTGGCGGGTTGTAACCTGACCCGCCCCACAAACAATAAGCGCATAGAGGTGATCGCGCGCACTAGGCGCATTCGGGCGCGCGCCTCGCCTGCGATGCGGGGCGCATTGTTGCGCCTCACGCCTGAGACGCATCGCCTCGATCGCCTCTAACAACACTGATCTCTGCTGCCATATACACTCTTTTTACAGCATATCTTGCAACTCCACCTAAACAGAGAACATGGTTCAAAGTCTCGGTCTCGGCCGCCGACTCGGCCGGCACCGAGACGGATCGGTCTCGGCGACTCAGATCGGACTCGGACAATACGCGCAAAACGCTACATAGGAAGCTCAAAAAATTCTGAAAAAATCATGACAAATCGTAAAAAAATATATTCATCAAAATTCATGTATGACATGTTAAAAAAAAAATTTGTTTTGAGGGGGTAATTAGGAAAATATCATAATTTCAGGGTAGTTTAAAATATGAAAAAAAAGGGATAAAAATGAAAAAAATTTCAAAAGAAAAAAAGCAAAAAAAAGGATAAAAGTCGCCCGATCTCTCTCTCTCTCCCCCCCTCTCCCTCACCCGATCTCTCTCTCTCCCCCCCTCCCCCTCACTCTCTCCCTCAATCGCTCTCACTCTCTCCCTCAATAGCTCTCCCTCAGCTTTTCCCCCTCTCGCCCCCCCCTCTCTCTCTCCTCCTCTTTCCCTCCCCCTCTCCCCCTCTCTTGTCCTGATCTCTCTCAGTCTGAGAGAGATCGGAACAGAGAGGGAGGGGGAGAGGGGGAGAGAGAGAGGCAGAGGAGAGAGGGAGAGACAGAGGCAGGCGACGGCAGGAAGGCAGGCGGGCGACGACGGCGATTAGGTATGTTTTGCTTTTTTTCTTTTTTTTAACACGACTCGGTCAAGACTCGGCCGAATCGGCCGAGTCAGCCCGCGACTCGGCCGATTCAGCCGAGTTGACTCGAGTCTTACCCGAGTCGATCGATTCTGAGCCGATCCCTTGAACCGGGTCTCGGAATCGTCTCGGCGGGTGCCGAGACGGATACGACTCGGCCGAGTCAGGCTCGGCCGAGTCTTCGAACCGTGACAGAGAACCTACTACCCAACTCATCATCTGTCAAAGGCCTAGTTTCCTCCAATTGGTCCAACCAAAATTTGAGCTAACAACTCCTTAATCATAATCCTTAACCCACTTATTGCAACTTTTGCTGAGATGTCTCAACTTCAACACCATAACCTTGGCAACATTAGCACCCTTAGGAGCCTTCCTCCCACCCCAACCGATAAACTGCCAACCCCACAAGTCCCTATTGCAAATAACGAAACTCATTCTTGAATACGCTGAATACCAAGAGATTTAAACACCCAAATAGAAGGATCATGCATCTTAGTTTCTTGTAAACATACCACATTCACCCTGTGAGGAGAAAGCCAATCCATATGTGCAAACCTCTTCCCCCCCCCCCCGCCCCAAATAAAACCCCCTAACATTCCTAGACAGAATATTCACCCCAAACCCAAATCCCCTCGGCCCCGCCTCGTGGGACACACTAACCTCAAGCCCTTTCTCTCTCTAACCCCCTCACCATCCCAACCAACACCAAAGTTGAATGGTCCAAAGAAGCCTAAAATCTAGCAATATTACTAATGCAAATTAATTCATGATTACCAAAGGAATTAAGCAAAATTTTATAAGTAGAGCCTAACTGTGAGTTTGAGGAATTATTCTCCAAAGTAGAGACTCCATATTGAACAGGTGCAACCTCCATGTCTTTCACCCTCTTGAGAGAGACTGCTCGCTCAAGCATTGAGACACTTTCCAATCTGAGGTCTCGTGCTCCTTGTTACCACTGTAGTTTGTTTAGGATGCCTCATTCTCCGCTTCGGTGGACACATTCTCATCTTGTGGCGCCAAGACTGAAGAGGAGCAATTTGAAGTGGGGCATCTTGGGAGTAGGCCTGAGAAAAATCAGTTTGTTCTCAATCACCATAATCTTCAAGTGAGCCCACTTTCTCATTATTCAAAAAACTTTCTTGGGCCCTCACCGGCACTTGCAGTCCCAATCTATCAATTAAGGCCTTTTAGACATAAATTTTCCCCTAATCCACTCCAAATCATCAGCCACCACTATGGGGATTCCCATTGTGACAACAGATTACTCAATGTCATTGTCACCACTGCAAATAAATGCCCTTGTTCATACCCGTGATCCTCAGACTACATGATAACTCCTTTATTGTGTTGGATTTGAAACTGCAACAAATCCGCCTCGTTAATCTCTTCCGCCATATCCTTATCGGAATCTAAGTTGACCTCCATCAACGAGACCTTCCCCTTAAGAACCAAGGGCCAACCTTATCTCTTTGGGGTACCCTAACTCCCCTAGGGAACCCCACAGAAGGTTTGGCTACTCACACCACCTCCTTCGCCAGTTGCTTATCACTAACTTTACAGTGAATCTCCTGGTCCACCGGTTGAGACTCCAGAACCTCAGCAATGACCTTCAAGCCATTGCCCGCTGCCACCGCCTCCACTAGAACCTCCACCTTCTTTAGAACCCAAGTAGAAGTAAGCTTGGGCGCATCAGACTGATCGATATCATGCCTTCTTCCTAGAGGAACCACGCCGAAAAAGTTTGAGGAACTCAGAGACCAAACTCCCATCATTGAGGCCTAAAATCCTTCCCTAGCTCAATTACTAAAATCTCACATTTCCTTCCCGCCTTGATATGCTCATAAGCACGAGGAATCATTTCCCCCTCTTCAATAGCAACTTGCACCAACGTCACTATAAAAGAACCTTTCTCCAGTGTGACTCTCTCCACACTACCGTCCCTGCTATAAAAATTGCCCATCCTCCGAGATGGTAACGAAGTTCCAACAAAGTGGGGGAAGACCAAAGAGCCTCATCCAAACCCTAGGCTCATACACTCTTCTTGAAGCTCCCTTTGACATGGAGTATTTCTTGATCTGAACCTTGCATGTCCCCAAATTTTTCACCATTTGTCTCTCTAATAATTCCATGAGCTCAGACGACCGAATGGAGCCATAAGAATATTACTGCGGAAAGGCTTGACTTCACACTCCTCCCAAGAACAGACCTGACGTAGCCTATCTAAACATAGCCTATCCCTAATTGCCACCATTGGCGCACCGCCATCTACCGCCTTAATCACCACATTCTTCCTCAACTTCAGATACTTCTTGAGCATATGACTGATGAAAGGAACCACTGATCTTGACTTCTTAGAAATAGTCCGACTTTGGTTCTCTATTGATGAGAAATTAAGGTTAGATTGAGAGGAAGAGTGAGACATCGCTACCACAACTGTAACACTGGAAAATGCAGAACAAGATCTAGGAGTTGTGGTGATAGCAATAGTGACAAGAATGATAGGGGGTGTAAAAGGTAAAAAGGTCATATACCCTCTGTTTCTGCGCTCTTTTCCATGAGATCATTGCCTTGATGTACACAAAAAAGGTCATAAAGCTAGATCTTGCTACACATCTCTAATGTGTTACAGTTGTGGTAGCGATAAGCATATCTCCAATCTCATTGTCTTTTTCTTCCTCTCAATCTAAACCTAATTTCTCATCAATGGCGAAGCAAAGTCAGGTTATCTCTAGAAAGCCAAGTGGTGGTTCCTTTCACCAATCATATGCTCAAGGAGTATATCTAGCGAGGAAGAATGTGGTGATTGAGGTGGTGGAAGGCGGTGTCCCAACAATGCCTAGGATGAGTGGGAGGTCAAGACTTTTCATAGTAATATGCTTTTCGCTCTCATGCAATCATCTGACCTAATAAAATTATTAGGGAGACAAGGGGTGGTGGATCTAGTTTCATGTGAGGTTTGGATCAAGCAGTACTCCATGTCAATGGAAGCTTCAAGTAGAGTGTATGGGCGTAGCGTTTGAATGAGGCTTTCTGTTCTTCTCCTACTCTGTTGGAACTTCATTACGATCTCAAATGTTGTGCCTTTTTTTGGGTGAGTAAACAACAATGGAGAGAGTCACAATGGAGAAAGGCTCCTTCAAAGTTGTTCTAGTGCAAGTTGCTATTAAAGAGAGCAAAATTATCCCACCCACTTTTGAGTTAGGGAAGGATTTCAAGCCCCAACAATGGTTAGGATTTAGTCCTTAAGTTTCTCTTGTACACTAGGAAGAAGGTGGATAACGATCAATCTGATGGGAGTAAGCCTACTTCTACTTGGATTCCAAAGAAGACGTCAGTGAGGTTCCAGTGGAGGCCATGGTGTCAGATAATGGCTTAACATGTTGAGGTTCTTAGTCTCAGCAAGTGGACCACGAGAGATTCACTATTGGATGTATAGGGTTATGCCTTTGTCAAGAGAGTTAAGATCATCTCTCTACTAAATAGGATGGAGTGAGTGACATTCCGTTTATGTTCCAAATAATGATGTGCTAAGGGATCAAGTTTGGAGAGAATTAAGAATGTGGTGGGGGTGATTTCAATGTGACATTTGATGATGGAGAACATAATGTATGGGCAAGGGGACTTTTATGCTTCTTTGGAATTCAGGATGTCATTATAGACCTGAAGCTTATTGATATGCCTATGACATTTATGAAAAATCTAACCCTACATTGGTTAAGTTGGAGATCTTTTATCCCTTTGGAGTTTGACAAAACATTCCTAACTCTGGGTAATGGGGCTAGCTTCTCATATTTTGATCATGTGCCTGTCATGTTGAGCATTAATAATGGTCTAGCCCACTCTAAAGTCTTCAAATTTGAGAAAATGTAACTACTACAAGAGGGCTTCAAAGATTTTGTTAAGCAATGTTGGGAAGAGGTTCCTAGGGGTGCTAAGGCTACCAAGACAATGGTGCTCATCTTAGGAGAAGTTGCAACAAGTAGGCTAAGGAGTCTTTTGAAAGTGTCCTGAGTAAGGAGTTTTTAGCTCAAATTTTGGTCATGGATCAATTGGAGGAAACTGGGCCTTTGACAGATAATGAGTTGGGCGCTAGGTTCTCTTTTTAGGCAGAGCTGCAAGATATATTGCAAAAAGAGGAGTGTATGTGAAAGTAGAGGTCTAGGGTCACTTAGCTTAACACCGCTTTCTTTAATAGGGTGAAAAATACTAGAAGAATATTCAACAGTAATACTAAGATTAATGATGGTGGCATTGAGCTTCTATTCCATTCTGATATAGCTGAGGCTTTTGATAAGTAGTACAAGAATTATTGGCGCATAAACCTTGTCTCTGTGCCAAATGCAAGTGGGGGAATTTGTATGGAGATGATGATTGGAATAAAGATAGACTTGATGATGGTCTCAGTGTCCCAGAGGTTAAATCTGTTGTATTTGATCTTGTAGGAGATAAGGCCCTTGGCCCAGATGGAGTTCCGAGTTCTTGGATGTTCTAATTCTAGATGTTACAGCCATCTTGCATGAATTTCATTTAGGCATTTTATATACGCACAGATTAAACTATGCACAAATTGTTCTCATTCCCGGGATTGAGGATGCTGAAAAAATTACTGATTTTACACTCATTAGCTTGTTGAATGGAATTTTCAAGATTATTAATGAAGTGTTGGCTAAAAGGTTGAGACCTAAATTGGTTGAGTTGGTGGATGTTAGCTAATATGCATTCATTAAGGGTAGGTCTATATTGGATTGTATTGCCGCAGCTCAAGAAGTAACTATAATTTCTCAGTGCTATAGAAGGAAAGAAGCTGGGGTGGTTCTGAAGGTGGTCGTGGAAAAAGCTTATGACCTGGTCTCTTGGGATTTTGTGGTGGAAATGCTTCATGCTAGGGGTTTTGGAGACAAATGGACTGCTTGTTTTGCTCAATGCTTACATTCTTCTCACACTCCTGTTATGGTGAATGGAGAGAAAGGGAAACTCCATCATCAGGTGTAGAAGAGGCTTAAGACAAGGAGATCTTTTGTCTCCCCTATTGTTTGTGTTAGTTATTGATGTTTTGGTTAGGATGTTGAGTAAGATCAAAGCTATTAGGTTGTTAGAGGAGTTGGGGGTTAATGTTGATGGTCATGGTGGTACTATTAACGTGCATTATGTTGATGACACTTTAAACTATTCCTACCCTTCCCTGTCTCATCTTTGTATTATTAAATTTCTCCTATTTATGTTTGAGCTATCATCTGGCTTGAAGGTAACTTTGATGAAACTCAATAGCTGATGATGACGGATAATTTGTAATTGCATAATAAACGGATAATTTGGAATTGCATAATACACTACAAGCTGAGGTTTTAAGTGTAGTTTGGGTTCCTTTCCTTTTCAATACTTGGGAGTGCCCATTAGACCTCTTAGCCCAGTTAATGAGGATTGGGCACCTTTCTAGAATAAGATTGATAAAAGACTGGTTGGATGGAAGGAGTGTTGTCTCTCTAGGGCTGGGAGACTCTGGTTAACTCGGTCTGGACATTTGTACCAGTGAATATGATGTTAGTGTTTGTGATTCCATGTTGGGTGAGGTGCTCTGTCGGGAAAGCTTTCTTTTGGAAGGGTAAGGAGAGAGTATTTGGGCTTGATTGTTTGGTCAATTGGGATCTGGTTTGTAAACCTAGAAGTATGGGGGGACTGGGGGTTCTCAATCAGACGCAGATGAATAAGGCTCTATTGGCTAAATGGTCATGAAAGTTGGCTTCCCTGCAGCATTCACCTGCAGCATTCTCATCTTATGAATAACTCTTATTGTATCTCTAAGAGCTTCAGGGACTCTTATATCAACTCTTCTAGTGGTATGTCTAAGTTTTGGAAGGGAGCAACTTGAACTTCTTCAGCTATGGATAAAGAATACAAGATTTTGGATTGATTATTGGATTGATCAGTTTACTGTAAAATTATTTTTATAAGGCCTCAGTGATAGGGGAGGTTAAATGTGCTCTGAGTAAGTCTGTATGGAAGGTAAAGGCTCCAGGTAAGGTCAATATACACATGTGGCTATTCTGTGAGGGAGAGTCCTTACCTTGGATGTTCTACAAGCTAGAGGTCTCAATAGAGGTAGTATGTGTATTTGTGTAATAGTTGTGCTAAAACTGTTTGGTATCTTAGTTAGCAGTGCAACTTTGCTAGGGGACTTAGGAGATCTTGGCAGCATAAGTTAGGCATCAGAGGAGAATATGAGGATTGTTAGATCCCTGGACTGGTTGGCGTGCTAGTCATGTCCAATTAGTATATGGCGGAAATGGGATGTCGTGGTCATGGCTATTTGTTGGGGCATGTGGAGGGAGAGGAATAGAAGGACTTTCAATTCTGCTTTTAAATCCTCTATCTCCTTTGTCCGAGGCTAATACCTATATTGATTTATGGAGAGGGCAATCTAAAAGAATAAGGCGGGGTGAGGATGAAGCTGACAGTGGAGTATCAGCTGCTGCAGATAAGGGGAGCAACAGCCTAATAGTTCATTCTGCATTTTGCTTTTTGTAGTTTGTTTTTGTTTGTTCAGTTTGCTTTTGCCCTTTGTGATTTATTTCATATCTTTAATGAAATGAATGCTAGAATTTATTTGATTCCATCTTTTTCTCTAAAAAAAATGTATCCCTCCATGAAAGAGTAATTGGTTATTGCTAAGAACAAGGCATATTTGTCAAAGTCACCAGTTGTCTCTGATCTTTGCAAACAAGCAATTTGCACAACATAAAAAATCAGCATAAAACATGAGAAAAATATTTCAGCTTTGAAACCAATCAAAATTCTTCATTAGGAGACGTCAAAAAGCCTCAAAAACAATCTACATGTGTGTGTGTGTGTGTGTTTTTTTTTTTTTTTTTTTTTTTTTTGGGGGGGGGGGGGGGGGGGGGGGGGGGGGGGGGGGGGGGGGGGGGGGGGGGGGGGGGGGGGGGG
>JAVJIF010032449.1:0-227690 GCA_038442645.1 Agave tequilana | reverse complement strand
CTCAATTTTTAAACCCTAGCCTCTTTGAGTTCCTATCGCTTCTGCGACTGCGAGGCTGCGATCATTTCGAATTCTTAATCTCAGATTCTTTGATTTGATTCTCATTTTCTCAAAATCGTAACCTCTTCAAATTCCCATCGTTCCTGCGAGGCTGCAACCACGAAGCTGCGACCACTTCGAATTCCCATAGCTCCCGCGAGGCTGCGACCAACAAGCATTATGTGTTAGGAATTATGATTTCTTAGATCATTCTTTTCTTCATGTCATGCATTTGATGAATGACTGCTTCTAGTACATTTGTTATATATTTGATGAATGTTTATTTAATTAGCATGTATGTGGTTGTGATAAATTGTAGGACGACTTTTAATTAATAGACTGATTTACATGCAATTTGTTCTAATTCTTGTATTTTATATGTTTTATCCGTTTACCTTGTAGGGTAAAGAAAAATTTTACCCATTATCCTGTAAGATCGGGTAAAGATAATCTAAGAATTACCCTATAAGGTAAGGGTAAAAAATTGAGCAGTAAAATTAAGGGTTAGGGCAAAGAGCTTTACCCTGCTCATTGCCAGCCCTATGTGTATCAACTCAAAAATGGTATTCTAAGATGTTGCTTAAAATTGAGAAGTAGCTCTGGTCTCTGTGTCTGAACATGATTTTCTTTCTTCTTTTTCTTTCATTTGTTGAAGCATTTGGTCTCCTACTTCCAGTGTTTTTCATAACCAAGAAAAACAAGATAAAAACATGCCTTTGATCTAAAAGACCAATCAGCTTATGTAGTAGCACCTCTTACAAATGATTACTAGAACTCTGCAACCCAATGGAGGAAATTTCTTGCAAGTATCCTGCAACTAGGGAAAAAAATGGGTTCTTTCTTCGACAGAGACATTATCAGTATCATTATGATGCACAATCAACAGGAGATAGAAAACAAACAGAGAATATTATTTTATTTTTTTGGCAAATTCATATAATTCATAGGCATAAGTTATAAAAAGTTACAACCCACCTTAAAATTTATTCCTGATTCTGCCTCTGATAACGTATACAATAATTCAAGCAAATTTAGGAATATAATCATGGTTTAAATATGGGTATCGATATTGGTGATCGGTATCAGCCAATTGTTTTTAATATCAATATCGGTTGTATCAACCATATTGACAATTTCGGTAAAGTGTTGACCGATTTCATCGAATTAATATCTGAGTACCTTAGGTATTCTCTTTGTGTTGGAGCTAATAGATAGATTACATATTCTCCAAAAAAAAAAAAAACAAAGAAGAGAGATCGCATATTGTTTTCAAGTAGAGTAACAACCTTAGGCTGCGTTTGGATTTCTAACAAAATCACAAAATTATATGATTTTATGTGCATTTTGAAGAAAAATAATTAATGATATTTTTTAGGTGAGTGTTTGGATAGATAAGTAAATATGAAAATCTTTTAAAATCATGATTTTAGTAGTTTTTGTTTTGAATAAAAAATTCAAATTTCATGATTATTGCTGAAATATATGATTATTTTCCTATTTGACTTTTTAAACTAAACAAGAGTATTTAGTTTTTTTTTTAAATTTTAATCCTATAACTTTTAAGCACTAAAAATATCTGAATTTTTTATTAAACTTCCAAGATTCCAAATGCTGCCTTTAACTTTTTTGTTTCATTTGGATTCTAATTCCATCGTAGCAGAGTAACAAGCCCAATTTGAGTGTTGGTTGGACTGGGCCTCTCCCGTTCCTAACTTGGGTCCAAATTGGTTTGGGTTTTGGATACAAAGTGGGTTGGGAGTCTTAAAATTAAATGTCTTGTTTAATTTAATTGCACTAAGGTTTTATTTCTTGTTTTCTATAAAAGTTATAGACAAACCATGAACTTTTAATCGTTTGAGAAAAAAAATTTACCATGAATTTTCAATTTCAAAAAATGCTATCACGAATTTTATGCATTTGCAAGAAACTACTACAAACTATCAAACAACTGTTAGCAGAAAAAAAAAAAAAAGATGATTTTACCCTTATCTAATATACACACATTTTTTTTTAAAAAAAATAGAGAGAGATGTATAAGAGGGGAGATCGGGGTGGCGGGGAAGAGCCAAAAGACGCATTGGGAGGTGGAGGTGGCAGGGAACGAGCACGGAGAGCAGAGGGAGTGGCAGAGGGAGGCAGACGGGGCTAGGGAGGAGGGAGAAGAGATAGGAAGGGGGGGGGGAGCGGGGGTGGAGGAGGAGGTGGAGGGAGCGGTGGAGAAGGCACTGGGAATAGGGGGAGGTAGGGGAGGCAGTGGGCGACAGGGTGAGTCAGGGGAGGAAGCGAAGGCATCGTCCCGGGGGTTTGGGGGGGGGGGGGGTTGATGGAGTAAGTGGAGAAGGTACTGGGAATAAGAGGGGAGGGGTGAGGAAGGCAGTGGGTGACGGGGGCGAGGCAGGGGAGGAGGCGAAGGTGGTGTGGTCGGTGGGTGGGGCGGAGTTATGTGGGGTGTGGGGAGATGGGGGTAGCGGGGGCGACATGGGAGGAGCTGGGGTTGGAAGAAGAAGTTTTTTTTTTTTTTTTTTTAAAGTAGAAATTTTACAGTGAAGATTGAGAGAAAATTAAAGGGTATTTTGGTATTTAATTTGTCATGTGATATGTATGTGTAAACTGGCGGAGGGTATTCGTGAAATTTTCAGAGAAAGCTCGTTGTAATGTTTTGCAAATTTTGAAGTTCATGATATTTTTCTTTCAAAACAGCTTGCCAAAAATTATAGCCCGATCTTGAATTTTAAGACCTCTCATAGCTTCTAAGCTTGAAATTTTTATTTTTATTTTTATCGAGTGAGTTATTATTTACTTTTTCTACTAGAAACAAATTCCATCGAGAGTTCTTTCAAGTAAAAAATAAAAAATTGTCGAGAGATGAAAATATACGAGCTTAATAAGAAAAATTACCATTGTAATAACAAGGCTTCGATGACACTTTCAAGAAGGTGAGAACACTAAAATATTTTCATTTAAAATCGACAATGAATATGTGAGAATTAAGGTAAGTTCATTTAAAATCAACAGCAACAGTTTTAACACAGATTAGGTTTTATAATTCTCGGTCCGTGTACACGTCAAGAAAAAGAAGAGTTTAACTGGGGCTTCACTTTTAGGGAAAAAAAACTGCGTAAGCAAACACTTCGATCTCATCCATTAATGAGATATTAATTTCAAAACTTTTCCCTGCTAGTTAATCACTGATCACGGGTCGCAGTGATCAGAACTATATTTAATAAATATGTTGACTGATGGGAAGCGAAACTTTTAACAACTCATGATCTATTACAATGCCAACCGCGAGAGACCTCAGCAGTTAATTAAGTTTCCGTTTTCAATACTAAGTTCGATGTAAAAATATAATTAAATTACTGCTTTTGTGGTCGATTGTGATTCAATCCATTCTTTACTAATATCATACTTTCTCAACCTTCAACTCACAAACTGCTTTACAGTTAGGAAAAAACATAACCGTCCACAAAAGTAACAAACATTCACGAGGGGGTTGTTTGGTTGGGGGGGGGGGAGTGAGGAAGCGAGGAGGTAGTAATAGTTTCCTTTGGAACTTGAGAACTAGTTAGTGAGTTTTCCGGTATTTGAATGTTGTTGGAAGTGTGGTTTGAAAAATATTATGTCTTTTTCGGTATTTAGATGATAATGTGAAAGTAAAAGTGAAAAAGTTGACCACAAAGTTGATCATATAATAATATTCAAATAAAAATTAATTAAGAAAAATAAAAATTAGATTGTAATTAGAATGCAAGTGAGATTACATGATCACAAAATTAACTGTTTTGAATTACAACCTAATACAAATAAAATTTATATGACCACAAAATTAACTGCAGCACCCTAGAAGTGAGGAAGTGATTGTGCAAAAAAGAAAAGAGAAAAGGAAAAGGGGTTTTCTCATTTTTCTTTTTCGACGTTTGGATAGATAGAAAAGTTAGTAATTATACCTTCCCATTTCCTTACTTCCGCTCACTTTTTTGCAACCAAACACGGTCGATACAAAACCGGATTGTCCACGGGCACATGAGAGGAGCCAAATCTAGTATGCGTTCGCTCTGCCGCCCAATCCCGGCCCACTCCAGCTCCTTTCAAAAAGCCCATCCAAGCCCAAATCCAGCCCACCCAACCCAACCCAACACCCCAAGTGCGGTAGTGGTAACCTCACCACCTCGCAGACGTTTTAGGTATACACCCTCACTCCCCGCTCCCCACCGTCCGATCAAATCAAACCCCGATTGACCGAATCAAAATCGATGTACGCCAGCAAATCCAACGGTCCAGATCGCTCCACCGAGGTGGTTTCCGTAACTTCCATGTACGTATATAATCTCTCACACCGTCTTTCTTTTCTTTCTTCTCAAAATCTCCTCTCTAAAATTTTCTCTCAGTTTTTTTCTCATTTCAATTCTCTCAGCTTCAATCCCCGCTTCCTCTCTCTCTAGAGCTTGCGTTTCTCGCGCTAGAGCTCACCCGCAACGGATTGGGTCGAATTCTGTCTCCGAGATCCGCCCACTTGGCTTCTCCCCCGATCCGAACCCGATTGCGCTCTCGTCTGCAACCGCTGTTGCGCTCGATGTGTTGTGTTAATTTTAATTCCTAGGGTTTTGTTGTCGAGGAGAGGAGAAACGGATAGGGTTGGGATTTATTTCTGGGCTCCCCTTTTTATAATTAATTTAGTGAACATTTTGTGTGTGAGGGGGATTCTTTTGGATGGGTGCATGAAAAGGGTGAAGGAAGAGGGTTTGATGGGTTCTCAGCTGAAGAGGCCGAACGTATCGAGAGCCGATCCGTGAGTTTTTATCTCCTTCTTCTCTTGCTCGCTCTTAATTTTGCGTTGCTTTTGCTTGTTGCCTTGTGTGTTTTTGCGTGTGCTTTTTAGGATTTTTGGATAGTGTAAGTAATGGATCGATGTGGTGCCTTTTGGGTTGTGCTGTGGACTGGATGTGCTGAAAATTTGATTTTGTTGTTTTGTGTGCTTTTTATTTTTATTTTTAATTTTTGAAAATGTTAGGTAGGGGAAATTCGTGAACCTTATGTGCTTTTGTTGTGATTTTGGTGAGTTTGGAGCGGCGAAAGATTTAATTTTGGTGTGCGCACTGCTTTTTCTAGGAAATCTTTTTATTTGCCCACCCAAATTAGGGGATTTTGTGTGATTAATTTTGTTGCTGATGTTGTTTTGTATGTGATGAGGTTGATGATAGGATAAAGGGAGTTCCTTTTTTAATTTAAAATTTTAAAAATATGTACTCTTACTCTGTCTGATAATTAGGGCAAACAGTGATAAAGGGATGAAATGTCTTGTAGATGTTAGATGATGAGAAAATTTTAGTGCTGGGTACGCTTGGAAAACTTATTTTTGTGAAGGATTTAGAATACTGGTTTCCTTTGGATTTTGATTTGAGTTTGATAAGGTGGATGGTGAAGATACCAGGTCATTTGTCCATTTTTTTTTGGTTTTTTCAGTTATTTGTGTTTATTTTGTTGGAGGACTAGTGATTTAGGCTATGATCTATTGTGATTTGATGGAATCTTTGGTTTTGATGAAGGTCCGGCCAAAGCCATATGGCGGCTTCAACGGGAGCTGCCAGTAATATCCCAAAGCTGACAACAACCGATGCCCTGCAGTATTTAAAGAACGTGAAAGATATATTTCAAGATAAGAGGAGAAGTACGATGAATTCCTTGAAGTCATGAAGGATTTCAAGAGCCAGAGGTTGAAAAACTTTTATTCTGCGAACTTCTTCTTTTTTGTGTTCCTCCTCCTTAATTTTGTGGTTTCTCTGATGGTTGTAGGATTGACACTGGTGGTGTAATAGCGAGAGTGAAAGAATTGTTTAGAGGGCATCGAGATCTAATCTTAGGGTTCAACACCTTCCTGCCGAAAGGGTACGAGATCAAGCTCCCTGAAGAGAAGAAACCGGTAGAGTTCGAAGAGGCTATTAGTTTTGTAAACAAAATAAAGGTATGAGTGCATGTTTGAGTAGTTTCTAGGTTGGAGTTTTTATGCTAGCCGGTTCTTTTAACAAGTCTTTTCTATCTGCAGAACCGTTTCCAGGCTGATGATCATGTTTACAAGTCATTTTTAGATATTCTAAATATGTATAGGAGGGAGAACAAGACCATCCAGCAAGTTTACCATGAGGTATGTCATGTTCTTATATATTATATGTAGCTTACTGTGCCCAGAAACTATGTTTCAAATGTTATTAATTCTGTTACTCATGCAGGTGGCAGTCCTTTTCCATAACCACCATGATTTGCTTGAAGAATTCACACACTTTTTACCTGATACCTCTGCACCATCCGGTGCACATGTATCATCTAGTAGAGCTGTTATGCGTGGTCGGGAAGACATGAGCTCCATGATGCCGTCAATGAGGCATCCTTATGTAGATAGGGTATTTATACAAATTTCCATTCTCAGGTTGTTTTTTTGTTTATTTAATGTTAAACATTTATCTTTGACTGCCCAACCATTTATTAGTAGATACCCATTTCATTAACCAGTGGTTGGAAAATAACATGCCCTAGTTTTTTTCATAAATCCACCGCACATGTTTACTGATATTGTTTTATACCCATCTAGCACGTTGCGAGTTCACTCCCTGTTATCAATTGTTTTTCAGAAGGAAAAAGCTTATAATTCACACGCTGATCGCGACCTCAGCGTTGATCGTCCTGATCAAGAGCATGACAGGCAAAGAAGGCGTGCTGAGAAGGAAAAGGATAAGAGGAAGAGAGGGAAAGGAGAGACCGTGAGCGGGATGAGAAGGACATAGAGCATGATAGTAGGGACTTGGACAATGTGCACCGCAAACGTAGTAAACCTTCTCGAATGGGTGACGAGTCTGTTACTGAACAGATGCACCAACATGGAGATGGTGCTGAGAACTTTGGAGCGTATATCATATCAGCTTCTTCATTTGATGACAAGAATGCCTTGAAGAGTGAGTTCTCTATTTATCTTGCAGTCTTTATAAAAATATGTGTTTGTTCAAACATGATATGTATGCCTCAAGTAACATGATAGTTTGGTGGGATTGCCTTTTATGCATTTCGGCATACGCGTCTTAATAAATTTTCTGTATGAACTTTATTTATATCAGGTGTTTACCCCCATGAGTTCAATTTTTGTGAGAAAGTCAAGGAGAGGTTGCATGCTGACACATATCAGGAGTTTTTGAAATGCCTTAACATCTTTGCCGAGGAGATAATCGACAGAAGTGAACTAAAGAACCTGGTACGTCTCTGTTCATCTTAGTTTCTGATTCTGTCTCAGCCTTGCGTATGCCATAACTTGTGCTGGAGACCTTAATGTAATTTGCTTCTTGTTATGCATACAAAAGAACATTCTTGTGAGGTCTTTCTCAAGCTTTTACATTGAGTTTCTAGATGATTTTCTGTTAATATTTCTTGTGTGTTATTCACAACCTAGGTTTTTCCCCCTCCCTCTGTGAGGACATCTGAACTATTGTATGCAATTGACTAAATCTACTGCTAATAGTCTATTCATGGAAAATAGCCCCTGGGTAGTGGAAATGGTTGTTTTCTATAAATAGTTTGTATGTTCTGTTTGCCATAACGCTTGTTTGAAAAGTTTTTAAGTTGCAACTGCAGAAGTTGTTCTTACCGGCGCTTCAACTTATTTATGGATACAAACCAAAGATACTTTAGTAGAAAGGGATGCATGGCAAGCATTATATGTGTTGGAATTTCATGATAATGATCCCAAGATAGGCAGAAGTTGGAATACTGATCAGTTGTTATTAGTTGATATTTGCCAAGAAAGCTAGAGTGTTTCTGCTGAAATTTGCATGGTATAAGGCAATGGAGATGAGTGGTTATGCTGGTAATCATTTGGCTTTAAAGTTGAAGTGATTTGTCCATGAGTTTCTTGATTCTCAGAATAATGAAGGTGGGCAATGGTGTTGATAGCTCAACATGATGAAATTCATGGTTCAAAGTCGCGGTCTCGGTTGCCGACTCGGCGGATACAGACGCATCGGTCGCGGCGTCTCGGATCGGTGTCGGGCGATACGCGCAAAACACTATATAGAAAGCTCAAAAAATTTTGAAAAAATCACGACAAATCTTTAAAAAAAATGTAGATATCAATATTTATGTGTCACATGTCCAAAACATATTATCTAGCGCGCTAAACATAAAGAGACGGTGAGAGTCTCACTGTCTCACTTTCTTTCCTCTGTCTCACTCACTCTATCTCTTTCTCTCACCCCCTCTGTCAGTCTCACTCTCTTTTTCTCTCACTTGCTTACTCTCTCTTTCCTCTCAATCTCACTCGCTTTCTGTCTCTCTTTATTCCCACCATCTCTCTCTCCTCTCTTTCTGGAGGTGGGCGAGATCGAGGCTCGCCAGCGGGGATGGAGGGAGAGATCGAGGCGGTAGCGGCGGGAGAGAGATCAGAGGGAGAGATGGAGGCGGCAGGGAGATCAGAGGGAGAGTTACCTCATATGAGGACAGGGAGATCGGAGGGAGAGATCGAGGCTTGAGGCGTCATCGGCAGGAGATCAGATGGAGAGATCGAGGCTCGTCGGCGGCAGCGGCGGGAGATCGAAGGGAGAGATTGAGGCTTGTCGGGTTGGCCAAAATTTTCAGGTTTTTTTTTGCATTTAAACTTATAAGGCCTTAACTCGGGGCTCATTCGGCCGAGTCAACCTGAGTCGTATCGGGTCTGCCGATTCGATTGAGTCGAGACCAAATCGGTCTCAAGTCGGTCAAAAATCGGGGCCCTGGGTATCTAGGTGTCGTCGCGGCGCCCGCCGAGACGGAGATGTGTCAACCGAGTCGTCTTCGACTTGGCCGATACTTCAAACCCTGCGATGAATGACTAGTACCAGTTTATGAGTCCTAGAGTATTTAGTGAGCATGAAAAGTGAAAACAAAACTCTGGGGAAGTAAAATACAGCAGCGAGTGTAATGGCTGGCTGCTGAATTGACAATAGTTGAAATTCTCGTTTATTATTATTGCATTCCCACGTTGTGAAGTGATTTGTGCCAGACGAAGCTTGGAAGAAAGGCTTCATGAAAGTAGAAGCAGCTGTTTTGGTGGTACGAATCCTGTTATTTTTGGCCCTACAGAACTATGGAGCAAAACGGACATGGAATTACCCTTACTCTAGGTATGTAAAGGATCTAGATAAAGAGGAAAAGGGCAACATTGTTTGTAAGGATCTGCATCTTTTATATTAAAAAAAGAACAAAATCTGTGTGAACACCAACCATCACAACAAAAGCTGGAGAAGAAGAAATAGAAAAATAAAGAAGAAACTGTCTTTTCCTTGATGAGATATGGATGCAAAAAGGGATCCACCCAGTAATATTTAGACTTGAAAAGTTCAATATTGAGTAGAAGTGTTAGAAGTTATGTATTAGTTACTCATGAATTATGTTATCTAACAATGAATGAAGCAATTCCAAACTTAGCATGCTTCTAACAGAATTTGTAGTGTGGCAGATGCAAAAACATATGAAAAACGAAAACAATATTGGTTCGAGGAGCAAATTTATAGTCGTTGTGAATATCCTGTGTATTAAATGGATTTTCCCTTCAACACAAACTAGCTTGCTGTTACATCAGGATGCACATACTTACCCTTTATGTAATTCCATGGAATAAGTTACTATTAACAGGCGAAGACAAACAATGAAAAAATGTTGAATATTGTGTTCACACTCACCAGATTTAACATGCATTTAACCTGCGAGTGTTCACTGTATGTGTGTGTGTGTGTGTATGCACTTGAGGCATTTGTTTAATATTTGAGTTACATCAAAATCCACCTTTCTTTAATGAGAATAGAATTCAAAATATATAGAATTCTATTTTAGTTAATAAAGTGAGGCTTTCCTTCTTTAAGTATTTAAGGGGTTATGTGTGAAAGCCACATTTCTTTGAGAAGGGAACATTATGGTGAAGGCAGTCGTTACAAGTTTTGCTGTTGAGTCTGTCTCCTTGTAGATGTTTAATCAATTAGCTATTATTGTTCTCGTAATATTGTCCCCGCAGACTCAAGAAATTAAGCATATAATTCTTCTTTTGTAACTTCTTTTGCTTGACACTTTGACTTACTGAAATCTAGTGCTTCTCATTTTTAGGTGGGTGATCTCCTTGTGAAGCATCCAGATCTCATGGAAAGTTTCAATGAGCTTTTGGCTAACCCAGAGATTAATGGTATCCCTAGAAATTGGCTTTGCTGTGTTTTTCTGATTTCTTGATCTTATTTCTAAGCAATATCTTTATGCAGATGGATGTCTTGCGGGTGTACTCAACAAAAGTATGTGAAAAAAACTTGTTCATCTGTTCATTGTTCTTTTGATACACACACACACACACACACACACACACACACACACACACACTTATATATATACTTATATATATACTTTTAACTTAAAATAATATGTGGATGAAGACTGATAGTATGTTTAGCTTCCAGTTCATAAGTCATGGTGAATTGCCTGTGGTTCTATACTAACAGAATTATTGTGAAATGAAGGCGCGGCTAGATCTGTGAAGTTAGAAGATAGAGATAGAGAAAGGGAACGAGAAAGAGATGAGAGGGAGAGAGACCGTGAAAGGGAAAGAGATAAAGACAGGGAAAGACCTGATAAAGGGTTGCTTATGTTCCTAAAGACGCAGCTAGTCACAAGGTTCCTTTATTCTCAAAAGAAAAATATAAACCAGTTTCAGAGCTTGACCTTTCAAATTGCGAGCAGTGTACTCCTAGTTACCGCCTCCTGCCAAAGCATGTAAGTGCCATTCTGACTTTGGTTTCTTAAGTGAATTCTGCTTGGCTGTAAAGTTTCATTGAAGAGCAAGAGATCTGGTCTCAAGACCGACCACTCACGCCTAGAAGCTATAGGTTCTCTCGTTGCATCTCTCAAAAATTAAAAGAGCTGTGTTTAATATTGTTGTTTCAGAGTTTTATCTTTCCAACTGTCAATTTGTCTTATATTTTATTGTTGTTACTTGGCAGTATCCAATGCCTCCTGCAAGCCACAGGACTGAACTTGGTGCGTCAGTACTGAATGATGTCTGGGTGTCTGTGACTTCCGGGAGTGAGGATTATTCTTTCAAACACATGCGTAAAAATCAATACGAGGAAAGCTTATTCAGATGTGAAGATGATAGGTACTGACCCATTTCCCTCATTAGCAATCCCTCCTCCCCCTCTCCCTCCCCCACCCCAGCACCCCTACCCCGTATCCTGTGTGTGTGCACGCTTTGTTTGTGAGTGCATATTCTGATAATTTAGTGCTAAATTTAAGAAACTTGAACCATACCTCAATACTTTTTGTTTCAAAACTTTTTGTCAAGTGTCACTTAAATATTGGGATGATCTGTGTGTAAATTTTTGGCTTCTGCTTTATGTTGTAGTAACTTGCTAACTTTCCATCTATTATTGTAACGTCCTCTTTTTACTGTGAAATGTTAGGTTTGAGCTAGATATGTTGTTAGAATCAGTGAATGTAACCACAAAGCGAGTGGAGGAGTTGATAGAAAAGATGCAGGACAACACCATCAAACCGGAAAGTCCAATTTGCATTGAAGAACACTTTACTTGTATGTATGCTTCAACAGCATGATGTGTACCTAGCTTCATTGTAATTATCTTTCTTTTTTTTTCCTCTAATGTTTTGATTTTTGTCTGGTTTTTAGCTTTAAACTTGAGATGCATCGAACGATTATATGGGGATCATGGTCTGGATGTGATGGATGTTCTCCGCAAGAACGCTTGTCTTGGTTTGCCTGTCATATTAACTCGTCTAAAGCAGAAACAAGAGGAATGGTCAAGGTGTCGTTCAGATTTTAATAAGGTTTGGGCTGAAATTTATTCCAAGAACTATCACAAATCTCTCGACCACCGTAGTTTCTACTTCAAGCAACAAGACACAAAGAGCTTGAGCACGAAAGGTATTTTCATTTCTGATAGTGTATTGCAATTGAATACCATGACCATATAGTTGGTGTTGTTGTATGCTACTTTCCTACTATTACCTCCAGAAGGAGCATAAAAACCTCCAAGTATGCTCACCAGTGTAATCACTGTTGCCCCTTCTTTCATTTTGTAGCTTTACTCGCTGAAATTAAGGAAATTAGTGAAAAGAAACGGAAGGAAGATGATGTGCTTCTTGCTCTGGCTGCTGTAAATAGGCGACCTATTGTTCCCAATATGGAATTTGAGTATTTAGACTCAGACATTCATGAAGACTTGTATCAAATCATTAAATACTCATGTGGAGAAGTCTGCACGTCCTCAGATCAGGTGGAAAAAGTTATGAAGATATGGACAACCTTTTTGGAGCCAATGTTGGGTGTTCCTCCTCGGCCTCATGGTGCAGAGGATACTGAAGATGCAGTAAAAACGAAGAGTCATGCTGGTAAGGGAGGTCGAGCAAGTGTTGGAGAGAGCAATGGTAATCCTGGTAATGATGGTCCTATTGCTAATACCAAACAAAACAATGGCTATGACAGTCTTCCACCAGAACTAGCAAATTCATCGAGGGTTAGACTAGCAAATGGAGACACAGCAGTTGCAGAAAATGGTTTTCATGAAGTAGATAGATCTGCCCGCAGAAGTGATAAACACAGTGGCACTCTGCTGCATGGTAGAGTTCAGAACAATGCTCATATGGCTGATGAAATGTCTGGAGTAACTGTACAGGGTGCTTCTATTGAGCGGTTAGCGGACAACGCTTCTGTTGCTGGCAGAGCTGAGCAAAGTACTAGAACCAACCTTGAAATTACTTCAGGTCAATACAAAATAGTTTTTCAACTGTTTATTTCATTGTTATTCTTGTCTTTAAGAAGCTAACAGTTGTCTTTTGTTCATTTTGGAAGGGGCAACCGCCACACCTTCAAAATCTGGTCACACTGGAGTGGACACAGTTGAGCCCCACCTTCCAATGAAGTCTTACCATCTGAGGTACTATTTTGCAGTAAAGGCAGTAGCGGTGTTCCTTTTAATAATTATTATTTTCTTGCAGTTGATTTGATATCAATTGTTATAATTTTTATTTCCCCCTTCTGGTACTTGGCTTTCATGGTTTTAGATTTCTTCCCTTTTCTCATTACCCTAATTATCTCTGAATATGGAGGTGATAAGGTTAACTATGTTGGAATTGTTTGGTTATGGAATTGTTTGATTATATATATATAATCAAACAATTTTGGTTATATATATATATATATATATATATATATATATATATATATATATATATATATATATATATTGAAACGTTAAAGTTTCAGGGTATCCTAGAGCGTCCTACTTTATTACAAATAAATCTGCGTAGTGGTTATCCAGCCTCCAGATTAATCCCTAGGTGTCCACGGGGCGAATTGAGCCAGCGGTTACTGGAGAGCAAATCCGATGCCTTACTACCCAATCCGCCTAAGGGTGGCTTCGAACTCGTGATCACTTGGGAGCAAACCAACTGATCACGCCATTACCCGCGGACACACACACACACATATATGGAAGGTAAGTTCCAGGGTATCCCAGAGCACCCCACTCTATTAGGGATAAATTCCCGTAGTGGTCAACTGGTCTCCAGACTAGTCTCAGGTATCTACATGGCGTGCTCGAGCTACCGTTACTGGGGAGCAAACCCACTGCCTTAGTGCCTTCACAAGCCCAGGGGAGGCTTCGAAACTCTGACCACTTGGAACGAATCCAAGAGGCCACGCCACTCGGCCAAACCCCCGCATACATATGTAGACATATATATACACACACGCACACACACGCACACATATATATACACATTTACATGTAACACATTTACATGTAACACATATACATATACATACACACACACACACATATAAAAAACTTGGGTACATGCCGAAGGATTCAAGCCCGAATCTTGCCCACTCAAACTCAATCCTACGATATTAAAATGTAAGATCCACTCCCTTGAAGTTGATATATATTGTTTAAAGTAACTAAAAATCAAAAATCAAATGTTTTGAATACATTTTGCCCATTTAACACAAAATAGACGGCTGAAAATAGCATTTTACTTAGATCTATGACTTTAGACAATTCTCGATCCGACCATTTGATCATGATCTAAAAATTTAAAAAACCTCACACCAATTTTTGGTATGTTTCAAATATTATATACAGTTAAACTAGCCAACTCATTATTTCGGCCGTTCATTTTGCGCTTACTTGATGGATCGGCAAACAGTATTCAAAACACTTAATTTTTGATTTTTAGTTTAAATAATGTAGATCAACTTCGACGGAGTGAATCTTGTATTTGAATGTCATGTGATTGAGTTTGAGTAAGAATGATTCGAGCCCGAATCCTCCTGCATGTACCCAAGTTTATCCTTATATATATGTGTGTGTGTATATAGAGACTTGTGTCCTTCCAAAAGAATTTGAGGCCGAATCTTTCCCACTCAAATTCAACTCTCCGACATTCGAATACAAGATCCACTCCGTTGAAGTTGATCTAGATCATTTCAAGTATCTATAAACCAAAAATCAAGTGTTTTGAATACTTTTACCTATGCATCAAGTAGAGGAAAAACGAACGGTCTAAATAGTGAGTTGGTTAGTTTAACGATGTAGAACATTTGAAACCTAACAAAAATTGATTTGTAGGGTTTTTTTAAATATTTAGATCATAATGAAATGGTCGGATCGAGAATTTGTAGTCTAAAGATATAGATCTAACCAACTCATTACTTTTGGCCCTCCATTTTGCGCCGCTTGATGCATGGGCAAAAAGTATTCAACCATTTGATTTTTGGTTTATAGATACTTGAAATAATATAGATCAACTTCAATGGAGTGACTTTTGTATTCGAATGTCGGAGGTTTGAATCTGAGTGGGAAGGATTCATGCTCAAATGCTTTTGGAAGGACACAAGTCTATCTCTCTCTCTCTCTCTCTCTCTCTATATATATATATATATATATATATATATATATATATATATAGACTTGTGTCATTCTGGAAGGATTTCGAGGTTGAATCCTTCCCACTCAAATACAACCCTACGCATCTGAATGCAAGATCCACTCTGTTAAAGTTGATTTACATTATTTCAAATCACTAAAAATAAAAAATCATGTATTTTGAATACTTTTTGCCCATCTATCAAGTAGGCGCAAAATGGACGGTCGAAATAGTGAGTTGGTTAGTTTAACAGTATAGAATATTTGAAATCTAACAACAATTGGGGTGTGAGGGGTTTTAAATATTTAGCTCATGATGAAATAATCGGATCGAGAATTTGTATGTCTAAAGGCGTAGATCTATGCAATATGTTATTTTCGACTGATCATTTTGTACCTACTTGATAGATGGGCAAAAAGTATTCAAATACATGATTTTTAGTTTTATTTACTTGAAATAATGTAGATCAACTTAAACGGAATGGATCTAGCATTTGGATGTCGTAAGGTTGTATTTGAGTGGGAAAGATTCGGCCTCAAATCCTTCTAGAATGACACAAGTCTCTTTCTCTCTCTCTACATATTTATACGAGTCTGCGGGGGTAGGCCGACAGGTTAGACCACTTGGTTTGCTCCGAAGTGGTCACTAGTTTGAAATCGCCCTTGGGCAAATTGGGCGGCAAGGCACTCTGTTTGCTTCCCAGTAACTGGCAGCTCAATCCGCCCCCGTGAACACCCAAGGGATTAGTTTGAAAGCCAGTTGATCACTATGCAGATTTATCTGAAATAGAGTGAGGCGCTCTGGGATACCCTGAAACTTACCTTTCAAAAAGTAATATATATATATATATATATATATATATATATATATATATATATATATATGAGAATAAGGGATATGAGCTTAAGCTTATATGAGCTACATTTAGTTCCTACGTGTGGATCGATGATCCACACCGTTTAATGTGATCTACATGTTCTCAAGAAGTAGTGGATGAAAAGTCACGAATTTTATAGATTTGCACATTGATCAAGAGGTACAGACTTGTCCAAATTTGTGTTTTCACATGAACTGTTTAATTTGCAACCACGTGATAGATGGGCAAATGATTTTCAAAACCTAAATTTTCATCCACATATAGACGAGGGTATATAGATCATTATGAGCGGTGTGTAGATCATTATGAGCGGTGTGGATCATCCACATACACGATCCACACATTGGAAAATGTTGTAGCTCATATAAGCTTTTTATTCCCCCCTCTTTACACACAAGAGGCATACTTAGCAATTGGGGGCTTGTAAGAATTGTATTTTGCTTTGTGTTAGTGACTTCTCTCCTTAGCTTCTTAGCCTGAAAGTTATGGTGGATGGTAATGCGCCATCTCCCCATTCTTTCATGTTAGGGGGCAAGGAGGAAGTCAGCTGTATCTTGTGTTACCTCTTTAGATTTATGCAATACTTTTGCCTTTCAATATATATATATATATATATATATATATAGACTTGGGTACATGCGGAAGGATTCAAGCCCGAATCTTTCCCATTCAAACTCAATCCCACAATATTCAAATACAAGATCCATTTCGTTGAAGTTGATCTACATTGTTTAAAGTAACTAAAGATTAAAAATCAACAGTTTTTAATACATTTTGCCCATCCATCAAGTAGGCGCAAAATGGACGTCCGAAAATATAATTTTACTTAGATCTATGACTTTAGACATAAATTCTCGATTCGACCATTTGATCATGATCTAAACATTTAAAAAAACCCCACACCAATTTTTGTTAGGTTTCAAATATTATACACCGTTAAACTGGCCAACTCACTATTTCAGGCGTTCATTTTGCGCCTACTTGATTGATGAGCAAAAAGTTTTCAAAACACTTATTTTTTTATTTTAGTTACTTTAAATATTATAGATCAACTTTAATGGAGTTGATCTTGTATTTGAATATCGTGTGATTGAGTTTGAGTGGGAAGAATTCGGGCTCGAATCTTTCTGCATGTTCCCAAGTCCCTATATACAATGTTTTAAATAGCGGCTATATCGGCGGGAAATTTTTTCGGGAATGGGGATATATCGGGGATATATGGGAGATATTTTCTAAAATCGGATGTCAAAATCGAGCTGTAAATATGCATATTTTTTGTCCTAAATCGCATATCAATAAGGTAATGCATGCATAAATCATATAAAACAATATAAAACATCATATTTACATATTTAAGATATACTTACCTCGACAATTTGCAATTGTATTAAGCTTATGAATAATCATTATCCAAGTATAGAATCTTCACAAATGTCACATTGTCATTTGCCACCTCTCAATTGCCTAACCTAGAAACATGCAAACATGAAAACGAATCAACAAATATATACAATATTATACAAAGAAATGACAAAATAAATTCAAATCAAATATCATAAATTCATAGTATGCAAGTTAAATTAAAATCATAAAGTGATAGTCCACACAAGAAACAAACAATTAATTAACCAAGAGTTTAGAAGTTACAAATTAGACAATAATTGTTTTTAAAGCAAAACAAGAACTAAAGCAATATAAAAGCATAAGTAAATGTCTCTTATGTATCATGATTCATGCATCAAGTCTAAAAGCAAAATAACAAAAGGTGAAATAAATATTAGATCGCTAATCCTCTTCTCCACGCTCGGACTCCTCATCCGATGATGAAATGTCATCATCTATAGGAATGTTTGGCTCTTTCTCATCCGATGATGACTCTTATGATGATTCTAAGGTGCTTTCCTCTTCCTCGTGAACCTCATCATTATTCCTTTCCTCCCTCTTTGATTGTGATGATGATGCTCCCCTATTCTTCTTTGCCCCCATCTTCATCGTCCTTGAACTTCTCTTTGGATTAACACCCATAGCTTTCGCAACTTGCCTCCAGGTCAATGGTTCACCAGGAAAGACTTCATCATCACTTTCTATATGTGTTGCAATTATACTATTTTGATGCACCAACCACTCGGTGACCTTCTCTTCTTCATCATAAGCGGCTAAAGGATCCCTATCCTTGATAGAAAATTTATTCTTAAGCCTTGCATTGAACTTGACATAGACCAAGTTATGTAACTTTCTGTGACTTAGTCTATTTCTCTTCTTTGTATGAACCTACAAAAGAAGGAAACCAAACTCATAAAAAAAAGTTAAACAATCAAAAAGAAACCAATATAATGTGAATTTTATATATTTTGTAATACCAACTCAAATGTGCTCCAATTTCTTTCGCAACCAGAAGAGCTAGTTGTCAAGATCAATATTCTCATAGCCATAATTCTGGAGCATCAGTCCCATAAAATTCCCAATATTAACAAAATTATAAATGAAATTAGTTAGCCAAGAACTCTAGTTATTACTTTTCTATTTTGTGTATATGTAAAATGTAAAAAATTAATACCTGGATTACTAAGCTTCTTAGCATATGTTTTTGCGAACTCCCTCCCAAATGATCCCCTTTGAAATTGGTACATTGGCAATTGTTGACTGATTTTATTAATGAGTCTGTCATCATTAGGATAAAACTTATGCATGGCATCAACGAATCCATCCATAAAGACACCGGCTTTATCAATCGCCTCCTTTGCAAAATAAAAATAAGGGTTCAAGAAGTAGCCGGGCTCGATGCAAGGGACTTTTAAGTTTTTCATCCCATCTTTTGTCAATCTTCCATATTGGAAGATATTTCTTCTCTTCACCTTTAACGACCAATTTGATCTTCTTTGCATTCTCCAAATCACCATAAACCCAACCCATTGATGGCATTTTGTCACCATCAACCCGTCTAAGGACTTTCACCAATGGTGTAAAGACTTGAAGAGCAAGATCCACGTTGTCCCAAAATTTGTTACTATCAATGATTTCGGCAATCTACAAACAAATGTAACAAATAGTTTTTAACTTTCAAACTAGGTATAATAAAAATAAACTGAAATCAATTGTTATTAGTTTACTAATACGAATATATATATAGATGTAAAAGAATAAAATTATATACCTTTTTACCTGCATTCGTTTCAGATAGTGACCATAACATCCATTCGTTACTCACAAACATTTGCTTTAGATTTTTCTTCTTTTCGCGAATTGAGCTCAAAGAAAGATACGTGGTAGCAAACTTATAGCTCCGGGTCTAACAATATCTCCATCGCATTTAGCCCTCATTAGGCTAAGTGACTTTGTATGATTATAAATGTACACCGTCACTGATCTTCCCATTAAGATAGCATTCCTGATGGGTTTTATCTTTCCAATATCACCTAACATCAAATTGATGGTGACTCACAAGGAGTCCAATATATATTTGGTCTTTTCAAGAGTAAAGTTTTTGATGCTGACATATTATTGGATGCGTTATCCGTCACAATTTGCACCACATTGTCGGGTCCGACCTCCTTAATTGCATCATCCACAAAATGATAGATATAATTGCCATCATGTTTCTCAGCAGAAACATCTTGTGAATGCAAGAAGGTTGTTCCTGCCGGACAATGCGCAACGATGTTCATGATGCTTCTATTCTTCCTATCCGACCAAGCATCGGCCATAAGTCTGCACCCATAACTGCCACAATTTTGTTTGAATGAAGCTAGAGTTTCATTTGTCTCCATCTCCCTTTGAAGAAATGTCTCACTTAGCTCATATGGAGTCGGGGCTTCCAAGAATTTTTTGAACTTTCCAATAGCTTGTAACATTTGATGGAAAGAAGAAAGTGTAGCGGTATTGAAGGCTATTCCAACTTCATAGAACCATCTCGCTATATACTTCCCGACATCCTCTCTTGCCTTCTTCCTATACTTGGAATCCATGTTAGGTTGCTTTCTAGCCTTGGATTTATCCACCAACTCCTCTGGTAAGGGGGGAAATCTATCCATAGGGCCTTTTGCCTTCATTTGTCGACATCTATTTTGTCGATCATATCCTTCCGCCTCCGGATCTTCCTCATCCTCTTCCCCAACATGCACATCGCTCATCAAATTTTGGTAGCTAATTTCTTTAGCTTCCTTTTTCATTTTAGTTTTTTCAAGCATAGTTATAAATTTCTCCTTCACATCAGTATGAACTTGATAACAAGGTACACAATTCCCCTTGACCCCAGCCAAATGTTATTTCAAACGAGTAATCCCTCCAGAGAGTACCTGTTTGCATTATAAACAACACACTTTGTTTGCATTATTAGCATCCACCCTCTCTCCATAATTCCAACAAGGATCTTTGCCTCCCGGTTTTGGCGGCAAATTGAAACTCTCAGAAGAAGTCATCCTGCTACAATTTCATGAAAACAAAAACTTATTTGAAAAAAAATAACTTCATAATAATATAACATTGAGGAATCCATACAATAAAACCACCAGAGTTGCAGCCAAGACTGAATGATTCAGACAAGCAAGTAAGCAACAAAATAAATTCAATCAAAGGGAAATAAGGAAGCAATCAAAAACTACTCAGAAACTAATTATCAGTTCTCGAACATCTTACCAGTAATCAAATTATATTTTATTTCTTTTTTATATGATGTATAACATTTTTGTTTCTGTAGGCTGTAGCTAATACTACTGCTTCATTTCTAAATTTGTAGAGCAACGGAATGAATAGGAGACGATCAGTCATGGCCCATGAATATAGTCACAGAAGAAATACAAACAATCACAGAGGAATCAAATTCAAGAATGATTCAATTTTTTGACAGTCTATGTGAAGCATGATTCAAATTCAAGTATGAAAATACTCTGTGAAACATCAAGCATGATTCAAATTTAAGAAAAGCAAAGTAGGGGTCTCCTTCACTCACCTCGCTTGCTGGTTGAGACCACCTGCTTGGCGCTGTCGTTGCACCGCTGAGCTGCACCACCGCAGAGGAGAGGAGAGAGCAGAGTTGGCAGGAGATCGGTGGGGGGTTCACCTGAAAATAATTACCCAAAAATACTCCTAATGCTTGAGAGTTAGACAAATTAAATTTTTAAAAAAATTAGAAATTGAGATATAAATTACCCAATTTGTCACCAGAAAGAGAGATTGAGGCTCAATTCGTCGCCGATGAGGTCCCGACTCCCGAGAGGAGCTTGGGCCTCAATTCGTCGCCGGCGAGGTCACAAGAGAGGAGAGATTGGGGTTCGATTCTTAGCCAACGAGGTTACAAGAGGAGAGATTGGGCTCGATTCGTCCTCGATAAGGTCATGAGAGGGAGGGGAGACTGGAGCTCGATTCGCCGTCGACGAGGCCATGCGATAGGGGAGAGCTTTCAGCCTGGAGCTCGATTCGTCGTCTAGGGGGGTGAAGACACAGAGAGGGAGATTTGGCGCTATCGTATCGCCGATGAGCTCGTTCTCGACAGAGAGAAGAGATTGGGGCTCGTCGAGCCCCAACGAGCCCTAATTCCCTTTTATAGCCGGATGCGGGTCAGGTCGGGTCATGAAACCCGGTTTTTTTACTGATATGATATTGCACGATTTTTGAAAACCGATTTATCGGCGATAAATCCGATATGGCGCTGATAAATTGGGGAAAATGATAAACGCTATAGAGTGCCATTGCGTTGCGGCTGACTGCCAAAACCGATATATCGGGGCAATATTGGGGCAATTTAGAACACTGCCTATATATATATATATATATATATATATATATATATATATATAAAGAGAGAGAGACTTGTGCAGTTCGGAAGGATTCGAAGCTGAATCCTTCCCATTTAAATACAACTCTACGATATTCAAATATAAGATTCATTCCGTTGTAGTTGATTTATATTATTTCAAGTAACTAAAAATACAAAATCATGTGTTTTGAATACTTTTTGCCCATACAACAAGTAGGCGCAAAATGGACGACCAGACATATTGCTTAGATATACGTCTTTAGACATACAAATTCTCGATCCAACCATTTCATCATGATCTAAGCATTTAAAAAACCCCATGTATCAATTATGTTAGGTTTCAAATATTCTACACTGTTAAACTAACCAACTCACTACTTTCGGCCGTCTATTTTGCGCCTACTTGATGGATGGTAAAAAGTATTCAAAATACTTGTTTTTTGATTTTTTAGTTACTTTAAATAATATAGATCAACTTCAACGGAGTAGATCTTGTATTTAAATGTCATAGTATGATATTTGAGTGGGAAGGATTCAACTTCGAATCCTTCCGGAACTACACAAGTCTATCTTTTTCTATATATATATATATATATATGGAAGGTAAATTTTAGGGTATTCCAGAGGCGCATCACTCTATTCAGATAAATTTGTGAAGTGGGAAAACAATCCCTCCAGACTAATCCTCAATATGTCCACGGAGCGGTTCGAACTGGCGACCACTGGGGAGCAAACCCAACATCTTAATGATAAGCCGCTCGCGCGGATGCACACACTTGTGTAGTTCCGGAAGGATTCAAGCCCGAATCTTTCCCACTCAAATACCAAGATCCGACATTCAAATACAAGATCCACTCCGTTAAAGTTGATTTATATTATTTAAAGTAACTAAAAATAAAATCAAATATTTTGAGTACTTTTGCCCATCCATCAAGTAGGCGCAAAATGGACGGCCTAAAGTAATGAGTTAGTTAGATTTACATATTTAGACATACAAATTCTCGATCCGACCATTAGATCATGAACTAAACCTTTAAAAAACCCTACATATCAAATTTTTTTAGATTTCAAATATTCTACACCGTTAAACTAACCAACTCACTACTTTCGGCCGTTCATTTTACGCCTACTTGATTGATGGGCAAAAGTATTCAAAATACTTAGTTTTAGTTACTTTAAATAATATAGATCAACTTCAACGGAGTGGATCTTGTATTTGAATGTCGGATCTTGGTATTTGAGTGGGAAGAATTCGGGCTCGAATCCTTGCATATATAGAGAGAGACTTGTGTAGTTCTGGAAGGATTCGAGGTCGAATCCTTCCCACTCTAATATCAACATCCGACATTCGAATGCAAGATCCACTCTCTTGAAGTTGATCTATATTTTAAGTATCTATAAATCAAAATTCAAGTGTTTTGAATACTTTTCGCTCATGCATCAAGTAGGGAAAAAACAGACGATCTAAATAGCGAGTTGGTTAGTTTAACAGTGTAGAACATTTGAAAACCTAACAAGAATTGGTTTGTATGGTTTTTAAATGCTTAGATTATGATCAAATGGCCGGATCGAGAATTTGTATGTCTGAAGACATAGATCTAACCAACTCACTACTTTTGATCGTCCATTTTGCGCCGCTTGATGCATGGGCAAATAGTATTTGAATACTTGATTTTTGGTTTATAGACACTTGAAATAATATAGATCAACTTCAACGGAGTGGATCTTGTATTCGACTGTCGGTGGGTTGTATTTGAATGGGAAGGATTCGGGCTCGAATCCTTCCGGAATGATACAAGTCTATCTTTACACACACACACACACACACACACACACACACACACACACACAGAGAGAGAGAGAGAGAGAGAGAGAGAGAGAGAGAGAGAGACTGCATTTGGTATTTATTTGTGTATTTTTTCTGTGACAGTTGAATGCTTCTTATAGTTAGATGTCTTTGTCCCTCCCCCCTTTCTTTTTGTGGTGTTTGCTATCCGCTGATAGATGGAATAAAACTGATTTGACATTGAGAGAGAGAGAGAGAGAGAGAGAGAGAGAGAGAGAGAGAGAGAGAGAGAGAGAGAGACTGATTGTTGTCAAAATATTCATCAATACAGGGATTTTTAGAGTTCAAGGATCAAATGATAAAGATTATGGATAATCAATATTAATTTTAGTTAATGTATTAATGGTTGATAATTGCTATAATACAGCTTATCAATATGATTTAATTCTTGTACCTCTAAGCAGAGAAACATATATTTTATTTCATTACAGCATCTTTTAAATATGTATTTAGAAGTTTAAATATTTATTTAGAAACAATCAATCATCAAACTTTATGCCTTCATTGGGCTTGACAAGCAAATTTAAGCTTTGTCTGTAGTTCTTTGGTCATGGTTGGCAGGGGGTAAGGATGAAGGATGAAGGTTTCAGAGGAAGGTTTAGGTTGGTCAAACTGGAAAAGGGTTAAAACTTAAACACAAGGGTATTGGTCATTGTGGGAATGTTAAGTTGATCCTTCTAAATCTTTTTCCTGTCTGGATGAGGAAGGATGATCGAAACAAGTGTTCTATTTGCAGGACGAGATTGGTTAACCCATCAAGATGGATGAGGAACGGTTGTCAACACTTGCAAATGACGTATTATTCCTTTAACCTGGAGGTAGATTAGTTAACCACTCATGGGTTTCACTTCATTTTATTCCCCTGGAGGGTCTACTTTGTGCCATTTATTTGTGTTTTGACAGGACAAGGATAGGTTAATACTTTAACCCATAGACTAGTAATGCTACTTTTTGTGCTTGGCTGTTAATCTTGTCTTTAACCTGTTGCCAACAGTGCCATTAGATTTATTTCTTTCTGCTGGTATTGTCTTCTGACATTCACATATACAATTTGAATATGTATAAAGTGAAATTGTTGTACTTTTGGAAGTTTTCATGGTTTCAATTATCCCATTTTGCATGTGTGATTTTGAAAATTGTCGTCAAATATGAGATATAAAGTAAATTGCCTGATTTAGTATTCAATTCCTTGTATCTTCTTATTATGTAGCATCTATCATTGTTTATTCAGTATTGGATAAACTAACAAACAGCATCTTTTCGATTTCGCTTATTATTGTGTTTATTGGAGTATATCTTTTCTGTTGGGAAGGAGGGATTTTTCCAAGTTTTTTTTAGTATTGTATATTAATTTTTAATAATTTCCTTTATTTGTCTAGGGAGGGGACAGCGTGAGGCCAATTCCTGCAAATGTTGGTTGCACCAGTGACAACAGAGCTCAGAGATACCATGAAGGTTCGGGTACTCATGGTAACTTTAAAGTTGAAAGGGAAGAGGGTGAATTATCGCCAAATGGAGATTTTGAAGAGGACAACTTTGTGTGTTTTGAAGAAGCTGCAGCAGATGTGCCTAAAGTGAAGGATAGTTCAGCTAGCAGACAGTATCAAATCAGGACTGGGGAAGAGGCTTGTGGTGAGGCAGCGGGAGAGAATAATGCCGATGATGAAGGTGAGGAGAGTGCCCAGAGATCTACAGAGGACAGTGAAAATGCCTCTGAGGCTGGTGAGGACATTTCAGGCAGTGAATCTGCTGATGGCGAGGAGTGCTCTCGTGAAGATCATGAGGAAGAGGAGGATGCTGACCATGATGACCAGGACGCCAAGGCTGAAAGTGAGGGTGAGGCTGAAGGAATGGCTGATGCACATGACGTAGAGGGAGAAATTACATCCTCGTCATTCCCAGAGCGTTTCATACACACTGTGAAACCGCTTGCGAAACTTGTGCCATCTGCGGTACCTGAAAGGGAAGATAAAGACTCACGTATTTTTACGGGAATGACTCATTCTATGTACTTTTTAGGCTTCATCAGGTTAGAGTTGTTTCTACTTGTGAATTGTTTTAGAAGCCATTTGTAACAAACTTGTAGTAGCTGTTAGTATACATTTCCTTTTGTTGCAGACATTGTACGAAAGGATACTATCGGCAAAGACAAATTCATCGGCTGCTGAAAGGAGATGGAGATCTTCAAAAGATACAAGCCCTCCTGATCTCTATGCCAAGTAATTATGATGCCTATACCTATGATTATATAGACACCATGCATTTAATTCTTGTTTTATCAATCCATTATTGTGGGTGGTGCAGATTTATGAGTGCACTATACAACCTACTTGATGGTTCTGCTGACAATACAAAATTTGAAGATGACTGTCGTGCCATCATTGGAACCCAGTCTTACGTGCTTTTCACTTTGGACAAGTTGATATATAAAGTTGTTAAGCAGGTATGTTTTTGTGCTATGGTCATCAGGTTCGTGAATGATGTTACTGGCTGCAAAATGTTCTCATTTTTGTTTTTTCCTTCAGCTTCAAGCGGTTGCATCTGATGAGATGGACAATAAGCTTCTTCAGCTCTATTTGTATGAGAATTCAAGGCGACGTGAAAGATTTCATGATATTGTTTATCATGAAAATACTCGTGTCCTGCTTCATGACGAGAGCATATACCGATTTGAATGTGTAAGTTTCATGTGCTTTTGCTTTTGCAATGCCACTCCTCTAAATTAAATGGAAAGAGATTTAGCTTCTTGCTTCCCGTGTGGCTTGGCCTTTGTGAGTGGACAGATAAACCATTTATAGCATCTGGTCAAGGTTGAAACTGAAGATTAAATAAACAACATCACTCCTACTTCTACAATTCATTTGTTTTGCCTTCCTACTGCCATTCACTGCTAACAGTCGGTTGTTAAAGGGTAGTTCAATAGCTTGACTGATTGGGTATTATGAAAGTAATCATCAACTTCCTTTTGTTGGTCAAAGGGGGTGCATTGTGAAAAAGGGAAATGGTATTATCAAATTTAAATTTGTTTTGGGAATCGCGAATGCCATGTGCTTGAATCTAATTGTTGAGTGAGGCTCATGTATTGATGGCTAAATTTCTCCAACAGATGTCAAATCCGACTCGATTATCCATTCAGCTGATGGAGTATGGACATGAAAAACCTGAAGTAACTGCTGTTTCTATAGATCCTAGTTTTACAGCTTACTTGCATAATGAGTTCTTGACAAGTGTTTCGGATGAGAAGGATGTGAATGTGGTCTACATGAAAAGGTACTGGAAGTTGCTTAGCTTTATGAGTTGTTGTAATAATTGTCAGTTGTGACACTATAACGAATACACAGGAACAAACGCAAATTTGGGACGGATGATATCGTCAAAGCCATGGAGGGGGTTCAAGTACTTAATGGCCTTGAAATCAAGATATCCTGTAATTCCTCCAAGGTGCGCAGCAAAGTAAAACTACATAGGCAACTGATCAGTTATTTAGATATGTGAACTATATATGGTAACCTTTTGTTTTTTTTTTTTTTTTGGGTTACCCATATTAAGGTTTTTCTTACAAATGCATATACTACAGGCTTCATATGTTCTAGATACAGAAGACTGCTTATTCCGCATCCGAAAGAAACGGAAAGTCTCCTGTGGCAGGACATCTTCAAAAGTAATTGCTTGTAGAGTACAACGGTTTCATTGTGTTCAGGATAGATTCCTAACATGACAAGCCGTACATGAGGTACATTTTGCTTATTTTTATATCCCATGCAGGTCTTGTTATTTTCTCCATCAGTATGTTACTGTTTTTTTTTGGGTCAATTATTTACTAATTTTTGATAAGAACAATATTGTTGGATATTTCCCCATCCCCGGCCGGGGTTTTATGTGACTTCTCCGTTTGTTTTGCAGTGCCTATTTGTCATTGGCGGGGGACAGGCTCTAGGGTACAAGAGCACTGCGGCAACCAGCCATTCTTCCTCTTCACTTCACGCATCATGCTCCCTCTGAAATAAAGAGCTGAGGAAACTCCCTGGTATATATGTGTCGTGTGACATGATTCTCGTGACAGTGGCTTTTTCCGCCACGTGTATATATGTTAGATGATTTGGAAAATAGTTCTTTTTTTTTTAATTCCAATACTATAACTGCTTTTTGCACCTCTGAGACTGTGGCTCCTCCTTTTGTAAACACTTGCTCTCATCAGGGTTTTGCCATTCTTTTATATGCTTCTCGGCAAACAATATAAGCTTATTTTTCTATGAGGTTGACTCAACAGGTAGCATTTTCATATCCTATTGACCACGTAACATGATTCTTCATCATTCAAAAGTGCAACATTTAAAGTCATTTCTCAGCTGCAGCAAAATGAAAACCCTGGGCATCATACTGTATCTTGTGATGTTTTTAGATGAGCAATTATTCCTGAGTATTTTTGTTCTTTGAAAAATGCTGCATGTATTGTAACAAAGGTTTTTTAGGGCTCTGCTGAAATCCATTGTGTTGTTTTGAACAATCTTTGTAGAGATTATTTCAAGTTTGTCACTCAATAAGTTTCTGGATGCTTGATTGTTGTGTTTGCTTTCACTACTTTGAACCTAATGCAATATATTGGTTGATGTCAAACCTACAGTCTTGTAACGTCTGATGCACTTGTTTGTACTATAAATTGACTGAAGAGAGAGTGGTAACATGTGAGTGGTTTGTACTAAAAAATAATGCATGAAGTCATGAGGAAAGTTGGTGTTGTGGTCCAAAGCTGGGATGCTCGAAGAATCTGACCTTTCTATCTTCAACAAAGTGAAGCTTCTCTTGGTCATGGTTTAGTCATGTGCACCATCTGTGGATTCTTGACTTTTAAGGGTTCTAAAATTGCTGTAGCTGGGACTCAGCTTAGTCCGACTTCATCTGAATCCTTTTTGACTCTCTCCTGTCTCTCTCTACACTCCAACTATCATCTGGTGGAGTGCACAACATTGAGAAAATTTCTCTCAGTAAAGTGTTTTTTTTTTTTTTGATAGTCAAACAAAGGAAAAGAAAACTAAAAAGCTGAACAAAAAGCATATTGGAATAAAGATTAATCATTATTAGCTGGCGGTCTAAATCTCTTTTCAATTTCTTCGAGTTCTAGAGAGTTATTTAGTAGAGTTGCAAGAAAAACATTTGGATAGGAAGTAAAGCTCAATTTGAAACCGGCGGCGGTCTTCACGATAGCCTTGGATTGTTTGGAGAATGATTTTGTTATCGGCTTCGACACGTGTAAGAAGATGAAGCTATCTCTTTTCTTTTTCGCTACTAGCAACTGAAGTGTCATGAGAATCCTGCGTCCCATCAATCAACGGTGGCACAATGGCTATTGGAGTAGCATTGACTCGGGTAATTGCAGCTTTCACCTTTTCGAAGGCGTCATTGTGCTTGGTGGTTGTGGCCTGAGTACCTAAACGAGCTTGGGAAGAGAGGTCGACGACCACGGATAAAGATAGCTCTTAGCTAATGTGGTAAGACTAGCCTCCTTTGTCATTTCCCAGAGCATGCCAACAGTGGACCTTGATATTAGGGCTGGCTAGAGCTCCATTGAAAGCCCATGATATTAGGTTGGAGCTTTACCAAGTAGGCCACAAGGCTTTTCCTCGAATTACCGAACTATCGGCTGGTTTGTTCCTTGGCCTCGAAGGCCCAGCTTGTTGGGTAGCCTCAACAGTTGAGGGAACCGCCTCTGCTGCAGGGGATCTAGAATTTCAGCGACAACGTCAAACGTGAATCCAAAGCTGTGGAAGAACTTTGATATCATCATTGGCCACAAGTGCGAGAGAATCAACCGTGGCCATCTCGACTTTTGCACCGTTAAAGTTGAGAGGAACCAGAGGCGGACCCATAACTTTTATTTTATTCTTCTTGGGTGGGCAATGCTATACACACTATCACAAAAAATATTGCTATATTTATATAAATAAATAAAATATTTGGTGAATATAAATATTTATAAGTTCTTCAAACATTACAAGTTTATATATTAAGTTTTAATTTTGAATGCACATAAATCTCTTACTGTTTTACATAAAAAAAACGATACTTATATAAACTTTTGAAAGAGGAATAAGAAATTAAAAACATCTATATCAAATATAGTCATACTGAACTATAGAATAAAAAAAAGTAGTATTTATATATCAAATCAGAGGATAATATGGAAACAATCCTATAATTCATTTATAACATTTTTGAACTATTTATTACCATTTACTTTCAAGAAATACATTTTTCGAATCATTCACCTCTTTCCTTAATTAAGAGCATTATTTTCAAATGAATTGATATAAATACTAATTAATAGGAAATTAATTGCCTAATTAAGAATACTAGCATATATAATATATGAGTAAACTTAAGAAATTAAGGAGGGGCCATGGCCCCTGTGTGCCCCCTTGGTCCGCCCCTAAGAGGAGCTGCTGTCGATGAGGTAACTATTTTAGGGGGAGAAAGATGGCTACAGAAAGTATACTGATGACCTACACGACCACAATGGCAACAGAATAAATGAATGTGTTCATATTCAAAAATCTGCCAAAAATCAGGAATATTCTCACCTTCGATGTCGATATCAGTGCTGGAGACCAAGGGACGCGACAAGTCGACCTCCACCGTGACCCGGGTGAACCTCCCTTTGGACAATAACTTAGTTGCTTAGTCCAACTTGACCAAGCGCCCAGCCCGAGCAACAATCAGTTCCAGCCCCTCCTGAGTCCGCAATGCTGGTGACAAAATAGGTGTAGGCCGAAAGGATAGGTGTAGGCCGAAAGGATGAAGTCCACGATCCGATGGCCAGAACAACATCATCAGGGTCCCACGAACCCTTCAACAGAACCTTGTCGCAATCAAGTGGTGACGTGAAGCGAAACACATAGAACCCATGATTCGTGGGAAAATTTTCTCTCTCATCTTGAAGTGTCCAAAGGCTGACAAAGCTGTGGGGAACTTTCTCTACCGGGATCGGCTAAGGAACATGCCAACCAAAGAACAAGCCCAAGGCTTACTTCCATCGCTGACAATTTTTTTGGGAATGGTGTCTTTCTGAGGATAAGCTTGACAGAGACAATGGATATCTTTATTATATAGGGGAGGCGGAATTTAGAGTTGGGCGTGGGGGATTTAAGGTGAATTGTAAGAAGGGAGAGTGAGGGAGGGAGTATGTGGCCACGGTGGCGATTAAGGGAGAGGGGATTGAGGGGTCATCTCAGCCGAAAACTTTAAATCACATGAAAACTTCGTGGGAGCAACACCCACGACCACTCCAACAGAACCTTGTCACAAGATCACATCAGGTCGGGCCTGGCCTATATGTCACGAACCGCTCCATCTTGGCACACCTTGGGCTCATCTTTGGTCATTTGGGCTCATCCCATGTGGTAGAGTGGTTCTACAGTATTTTAGGATAATATTGTAAATACTATGTAAATAGGGATATTCACAGAAGATTCCCTAGAGGACTATTTCATAAAAGATTCCCTAGAGGATTCTAAAATTTAAGATATTTAGGGATGAATATATGAGAGGCTCTAGATATTTTAGAAGCCTCCAATTCTAGATAATTCTTTGTACAAGCCTTTGCCTAAAAATAGGGGCCAAGGGTGCTCATCTGAAAACAACGAAGCAAGAGTAAGCAATACAAGTTTTCACTTCTTCTCCAAGTGTTCTCTCTCTCTCTTGAGTGAGTGTGAGGGTTAGGCTGACTTAGCTTCGCCTCTAAGGGGAAAGAGCGAGTTAAGTGCCTCGCGGGTTTGAGTGACTTGAAGCCAAAAGAATCTGCCCGTGACAGTTGGTATCAGAGCTTAGATTCAGGACTGATAATATCGAGCCCCGATCTTCGTTCTGAGGTAGTTGGAGCTGTAGATTCGAAGGATGCTCCCAAGCCTCATTGGGAGAAATCCAGAGACGTTATCGTAACGCTGGAGGCACGGTTAGTTAAGATGGAGCTTACCGTGGCGGATAAGTTGGAGGCTTACGATGAGCGCATCGAGAAGCTGGAGTCTGTGGGAGATGAGCTTCAGGAGAAGATGCAGTCGGCCTTGAATTCCGCCGTCGACATGTTGCAACAAGGGAACACTTCCTTGAGGGAGGAGAACGCGATTTTGCGGAACCACGTGAAAGTACTTTTGAAGGAGTTGGCCAAGCTTAAGGAGAGGATCGACCAACACGATGTCGCATTGGCAACTCGAGGTATGGTGTCGCATCCCTTTATGGCTAAAAATGTGTCCAAACCTAAACCTTATAAGGGGTCTCAGAATGCTCAGGAGATTGATAACTTCTTTTGGAGCATGGAAGTCTACTTCAATGCTGCCAGATTTCGAGATGATGCCTCCAAGATTCAAGCTGTGCCTCTTTATCTTGAAGGCATCGCTATGTTGTGGTGGCGTAGGCGATATGAAGATATGAAGAAGGGCACATGTTCTATCAGCACATGGGAAGAGTTCAAGGCGGATCTTAAGTAGCAATTCTATCCGGAGAATGCTGAGGACGGGGTTCGAGGTAAACTCCGACGCCTTACTCAGAAAGGTTCAATTCGTGATTATGTAAAAGAATTTTCAGAATTGCTGCTAGAGATTCCCGATATGGGCGAGAAGCACTCTCTATTCTCGTTCATGGATGGCCTTGCTGGGTGGGCTAAGATGGAACTACAAAGGCGAGGGGTCCAAACCCTTACCCAAGTCATGCAAGTGGCCGAGTCTCTTATCGAGTTCAAGAAGATAGGAGATTCATCCAAACCAAAAGACAAGAGGGGCAAGCCTGCTAAAGGTGGGGGAGAAAAGGAGAAACCATTTAAAGAATTCCTACCTAACTCGGCATTTGAGAAGGGAAAGTTCCGCGGCAATACTAATGGAGGAAGCGATCGTCCAAAGAAGTTCTCATGACTTTTGCGGAGATCCTCATAAATCCATAGAGTGTCCCAAGAGGGCTAATCTCGCTGCTCTTGTTCAAAGGGAAGAAGAGAAGCAACCGGAGGAGACTAGGCTCCACTCACTTCGTCTCCTCAATGCGATCAAAGCAAAGGTGGATGAAAGGCCTCGAGGGGCAATGTTCGTCGAGACAACCATTTCCAATAAGACTTTCAAGGCCTTTTAGATACTGGAGCTTCTCATCTTCTAGTTTCAACTGATATTGCTAGCAAGCTGGGCCTTAGACTCTAAGGGAGGAGGCACCAATAAGGTCGTAACTTTAGTCCCACTCATATCGATGACGTAGCTCACAAGGTGGATGTGGGCATAGGAGAGTGGTATGGCCAAGAGAACCTGACAGTCGTGATCATGGACGACTTCGATGTGGTGCTTGGCTTAGAGTTCCTGGACAAGGTGAAGGCCGTGTTGGTTCCCTACACCAACACCATGTGCATCCTTAAGGGGAAGGCGTGCACAGTTCAGATCGAACGGGAGAATGTATCATCCAAAATGCTCTCGACATTGCAGATATCCAAGAGAGTTCAAGGTCATGAGCCGACCTTTCTTGCTACCATTAGGGTGGAGGAAGGCTCAAAGGAAGGAGAGGACGTGCCTAAGGAGATCCGAGGCGTTTTCCAAAAGTACTAGGACATCATGCCCGCCAAGCTGCCAAGTAAGTTTTCACCTAGGAGAGGTGGACCACAAAATTGAACTGGAGTCCGGAACTCGACCTCCAGCCATGGGTCCTTATCGCATGGCGCCACCAGAACTGGAAGAACTTCGGAAGCAGTTGAAGGAGTTGTTGGATGTCGGATATATTCGTCCGTCAAAGGCTCCCTATGGTGCACCAGTGCTCTTCCAGAAGAAGCATGATAGTTCGTTGCGGCTTTGCATTGACTACCGAGCGCTAAATAAGATCACGGTGAAAAACAAGTACCCTATTCCTCTGATAGCGGATGTTGATTGAGATTTTACCTGCACACAAAATAAAATAATATTAGATTTAGAATAAGTTGTGCAAGGTTCTCAATTCTAATCCGCGGTAGCAATGGCTATGCGGGTCGTGATCCTCTGGGAGGGACTAGCGATGGAAGCTTTGTCAATAAGTTATCTCTAAAGTTTTTTATTAATTTAAAGTTAAGTTAGAAAGAAAGAAGATGGAGAAAAAGAAGTGATATTTACAATGAAAGTGAGGAAATAAATTGGAAAGATGGAGATGGTGATCTAATCTAAAGAAATAGAAGAAAAGAAGAAGATTATAAACTAGAAAAATACATACCTACCTCTTCAGTCTTACTTACCTTTGAACCTTTTGCTACAACTTACTTTGTCTTCGAAGGCGTACAAGTATGGCGTATAGGATCGTCCACCTTCGCGATCTACACTACAAAAAGAAAAGATTGGCAAGCGACGGCTTGTTCATCTCCATAGGCCATCAAGGGCTCTTCTTGGGCAAAGCAATCTCGAAGCGATCGGATCTCACGGTTTGCAAGTCATTAGAGAGAGAAACAATGAAACAGGAATAGAAGAATAGAATAAGGATAAAAGAACATAAATTAACAAGAATAAAAGAACACAAGAATAAACAAGAAATAAAGAACACAAACAAACCTCAAGTGGATTTCATTAACAATGGAAGAAAAGTAGGCTTACACCGCTGTCACCTCAGTACAAGCATGGACTCCTTCCTCCATGAAAGCTTCCTCCACTCTCAGGTACAAAATTTACAAAAGAAAAGCGAAAATAAATCTAACCTAAACTACAAGCTAGCCTAAAAAACCCTAGAATTTGCTCTCTATTTTCTGTACCCTTTTCTGTTGCTCTGCAGGGGTATTTATAGGAGCTGGAAGAAGTAGAGTCCCAGTACAACTCTGTCCTGCAACTTGTTATCATGTTAATCACGAAATATGTCTTATCTGCGGATTGAATTGGAAAGTTTGATCAACATAAGAGTTGTAGGTCTTCTAGTCTTCTTTCTGGAGCATCTTGTATCATCGGATTTGAATATCTGTAGCAAAAGTTATGATCTGAATACTAAAACGTGTACAGTCTAAATCCGAATTTATCTTTAAACTCTTCTCCCTTTATCTTTAGGATTGTCTTGCAAGCAATTAGGGTTGAGTAGAAGTCCATCCCTTTTCTTCTAGTATTTGCAACTATTGCCCTTTGTATTTGCAATTTTGGCAATTGATATTTGCAACTTTTACATTGGGCTTGAATATGGGCTTTTGGGCTTCTTTTTAGGCTTTATTTCTTTATTTTAATATTTCGAGGCCTGCACACAATAAATCATAAAATATTAGTAAATGTGCAGAATTATAGGAATAAATATGAAAATGTGATGGTAAATATAATGATAAAAATGCACTTTTCACTACCAATCAGCGGACTTGTTCGACAGGTTGGGTCAAGCAAGATACTTTACCAAGCTTGACTTACGCTCGGGTATTATCAAGTGCGGATTGCTGAAGGAGATGAATCGAAGACCGCGTGCATTACCAGGTATGGATCGTACGAGTTTCTATTTATGCCGTTTGGTCTCACCAATGCACTGACCACATTCTACACTCTGATGAATAAGGTGTTGTAGTGTAATACCCATATCTTGCAATACATGACTTAAAATAATAATAATAATATAATAATACTTTAATATGTATGTGTACTCTGTTTTAAGAAATTTGTCATTTTTGAAGTTTAGATATTATTTTAATTATTACTAATTAATTCTTGATCATGATCATCATGATTATTGTTTTTATTATCTCACTTTACCTTATTTTTATTCTCTTTTGTTTCAAGCCCAAGCCCAAGACCATCTTATCATTTTCCTCCTTTCTCTTTATTTTTTTTCAACTGAGCCCAAGCTCAATAGCAGGTCCAAATCCAATTCCTTCAAAAAAATAAAATTGAATGGCCCGCATGTGAGAGTGTGTAACAGGATTTGAACCCAGGTCTCCCATGTTTGATTTGAATGCATAGGCCAGCTTGGACCCTTTGGGCTTTGTGATAAAAGGATGATATTTATACCTTACTTTTTACCCTTTAATTCCTCCAGCTTCCAGAAAACAACTTCACTTTGCTTGAATTCAAACCCATCCCACAACTAATCCAAAACTAATCTCATCATAACAACCGGATCCTAATCCTATCTTAACTAACTAATCTAAACCCTAACTACCCAATCATAATCCTATCTATCCATTCCCTAATCCTAAACTATCTAATTTCTTTCTTTTCTTCCCAAAACACATCTGCCCCAACACGAGCAGCACCTTGCCGAACTCCACGGGTCCCTCGAAAGCCCCTACCTCCCTGTGCACTTGCAGCCGCCCTTCTCCTATGGCTGCCAATAGTCGGAGCCTGAGATCACTCCTTGCGCCATCATTTCTAGTCCTAGGCCGAGCCTCATCAGACCTCAACCAGAGCCTCCACGAGTGCCGCCTCCACCTTTATCGTGGTTGCAATCCCTTGGCCGAACACAGTTTGTGTGAGTGCACTCCCTCCTTCTCTTCTCTGTGTCTTATTATAATATGTATGTTAGTTATTTATATTAAGTTGCGAACATGCATACATGCATCCAATTGTATGTGCTGTGATGCTGCCGGTCACTTTGAAGTTAAACCTCTATGTTCTCTTAAAATTATATGCATCATTCTATGCTGAAACTAATGTACTTTTAAAGTAACATAACTATAGTTGGATCTCACTGTGAAATATATTTCATATTAACCACACAGAAAGTGGATCTGATGTGATCAGGTTGAAAGCTGAGAGTTGGGGTAATGAAATGTAGTACTCTTGGAATCTTTGAGACCTACATGTTACTACAATTTCGTGGCACTGAATTATGTGAAATCCCAAATTGGTTGTCTTTAAGTGCCTTGTTATTTTTGAAAGACATGACAATCATGGATAATTGTTGATCAACTATTCTAATGCATATATGATTTAATATTTATGATGACATCACGTGTGTTCAGACCAGAAAAAGTAACGTATGAGATGGAAGACACCTTTCCTACATAGAAACTGGAGTCCCAAAGGAAAAAGCCATCAACAGACCAGATCAGCAGCACGGCAACGTTCAGCAACAGATTCAGATCTGCACCTCCAGCAGCGAGCGAGCGGCGAGTTCTCCTGATCCACGCTAGGCCGTCGTCGGAGACTGACACGGTGACCTTCTCCAGTGCCTTGGCCACCCTCCCGTGCAGTCCGATGGCGAGGAACGACACCACAGCGACCGCGGCAGCGACTCGCTCGACGACGCGCACAGCAGCAACCACCCAGACCAGCAGCACAGGCAGTGAGCGAGCGGCGATTCCAGGCCCTTCCGGCGAGCGCGAGATCCCCAGCTTGCAGCCAGGTCTTCCCCAGCACCCTGGCTACCCTCCTATGCAGTCCGACAGCGAAGAGCGGCATCATAGCGACTGTAACGGCGACGACCAGATTCCCCAATGTGAGTGTCTCTCTCTTTCTTTCTCTCTCTCTTTATTTATTAAGTGATCGCAGATATTAATTTATAGGTGATGTAAATTGTTGAGTAGAACACTTATGTTACATGTTTATGTGTGGAGATCACCGAGCATGAAGGTGGACGGTCATCTCCCGTTTATTTTACATGTTGGATGCATAGGGATGTGATAGGCATGATTATTGATATATGTTGGAACGCCATGATTATCACATGAGAGTTTAGATAATTTGTGTAGACTATACATGTTGTAGCCCAGGTGTGTATTAGAGAGAAGATGGGGAGAAGAGTGGAGTATCTCAGAACCTAAGTGCCCAGACAGAACTGGATTAGTCGACTTGTTCATATTGATAGTCGACTAATCCATGTATTAGTCGACTATTACCAGCTCCTAGTCGACCAACCCACCTTCCCGGAAATAGTTCTGCTCTCTGTATTTTCCTGCTAGTCGACTTGCCCTCTTCTTTTAGTCGACTAATTATTCCCTAGTCGACTTGTTCATCTCCCCAAGTCGACTAACTTGGCCTGTCTGTTGTGTATAGTTTCTTTAGGGATTGTGGACTTCACCTATGGATTATGTATTGGTTATTGATGGATGTACATGATTTCTAGAGATGGATATTAGTGGTAATGACTTGACTTATCATGATAGATCTTATATGCATGGATTGGATGTCCTTTCGAATGTTGGGATCTGATGTTCGACCTTAATAGAAATGTGAACTCTTGAGGATTTGGGAATCAGAGTTGTATATTTGAGTGAGAGGACTAGTACTGGATATTGTTGATGTATGTCGGATGGTGATTAATGTGTCGGATTACGTGATGTGTATTGATACTCGATTGATTGGAACTATTGGAATCATGACTTGTTGTAATGACTCGGGATTGATCTAGACTTATGTTATTTACATTGAATGATGTTCAATGATTAGACATGACTTATTTAGTTGGGTAATTGAGGACATATCAGATATGACTGGATTAGTTGAGTTGTATCTTAGATTGATCTTGAGTTAGAAATATCCATAATCTTTATTCCTTTCATTGGAGCCTGACTGATATTGAGATGAGATTGACATAGTTGGTTTATAGTTGTGAACATTTGAGAATTGTTTAGAGGATATTTTGTTGATGTTGAGTATCAGGAATAGATATTCCAGACCACATGTTCTTTGAGGATGTTTTCTATACAGATATGATTGTGGTGTGTGTTGACTATTGTTCTCGAGGATATACAATATGTACTTCATGTTGTTTATTGATTACTTTCATTGATAGAGATTGAGTTATGATGATGGTGAGCTATTCAATGTCGGTAATGTTGTACTTCAGAGTGTTCAGATAGCAGTCATTACTTTATCAGTTGGTGAGATCATTTATTGACGACTTTGAGGATATATGAGTTGAATCCATACTTTACTGGACTATTCTATTCTTGACAGTAGGTTATTACTCACCTTGTATATATTGATTTACCTGTGGAACCTGACTGACTACTTGGCATCTACCTATAACTATCATGTTCATGTTACTGAATTTGCTGGGAAAATATTATTACACGGTAACAACACCCGCATGTTTACTTGTTACATATATTCCTGTTATACCGGTATCCTGTTACTTGACATGTTATACTCCTGTTATACCGGTACCCTGACTTTCACATGTTGATATTGTTACCGTGACTACCACTGAGTCATCCCAGAGATTTAAGTAACATGTATACTAAATAATCTTGATAAACTAAAACATGATAACAAACAACTTGCACTGGGCTTGGGGAGATTGATGGAGGAGACAACGTCCGTATTTTGGGTGGACCTAGGATTTAGGTTGCGCAGCCGAAAGAGGGTTCCACTGCAGGGTTCCCGTGGGGTGACTGGCACCCCGTCCTGTTTATTCCTGTTTACATGTTCCTGACTACCTAGCGGTAGGTCCTGGTTCAGCGCCAGGAGTCTGGGCTGTGGTCCCGGGTATGTACGGGACCCACCTAAAGCATGGACAATATCTCCAACCGATTAGTTTCAATAACTTAAGGGCATCGATTGGCATGTGTGGTAGGCGTAGTATGGGATGCGTCTATTACATGTGACAATTGGTGTTCGCTGACATAATTAATAATAAACTGTTGATGCTTTGTGACTGACCGTAATTACCTGATTGTATATCTATTTATATCATTATGATAGACCCATGATTGTAACTAGGACCAGACTTATGACCAGACTTGGATACCAACCTAGTGACATGTGATAGGTTGCACATCTAGACATTCTGTTGTTTGCTACAGTTACTTTACTTGTTTTGTTCCTGTACTCTTATTCTTGCTATCTTTATTTGTGTTGCTTTCATGTATATTATTGTTCAGTTATTCATCTTGTTATTTAGTCGCTTATATTTACAGTTGTTCTTAGTATTATTTATGCACATTGTTTCTTCTGCACGAGTTCTTTCCCCTTTACACACACACTCATTATGGTCGCATTCTGACGACTCTGGATTTGCACGTCCAGCTATTGGACGATTGTTCTAATGTGCAGGTGTTCGATGAGACGGTACGCCCTGCGAGGAGCTTGGGTCCTCTCCTCTTGATCCTGGTATACTTGCATTTCATTCTTGTTATTATTCTTTGATTCCTGTATATCACCTTTGACTTCTATTCAGCTATCATTTTCTTCCCGTTATTCATTGCTATCATGTGTGGTCTTATATGTATTACTGCAGTGTTCATTGATCATTATGCTTCCGATTTATAGCTTGTTCAGGTTACAATTGAGGCTTAGCGCGTATACGAGGGGTAGTTTACCTCGCGTATATGCGTCGCCATAACGTCTCCGTATCTTTAAGATCGGGGCGTTACAGAGTGGTATCAGAGCCTAGGTTTTCGACTTGCGATCTTGAATTTTGACTCTTGTTTCGCAAGAGAGACCTAGTTCTTACCGGTAACTTGAATAAGTTATACTTACACTGCAATATACATATACTATTCACATGATAATATTGACTCCATTTGGAATTGATCGTCCTCCCTTTGGAATTCCATTCTTGATCTGTTAATATCCATAATTCCAACACTCCTTTTAGAGTGATTTGGATTTCCATCTTGATTTCATCCTTCTTTCCTATTCATTTCTCCTAATTCTATCTCTTGAGATTGGTTGCTCCTTGTTGAAACTGGTAGCAGAGATCAGAGCGCGCAGCGGAATCGTGGTGTCCCAACGAGGCGACGTGGAAGCTTGTTTGTATTTCCTCTTGATTGTGGATTCTCTTATCATTCCCTGTTTGAAGCTTGTTTGGTTCTTCTTGACCTTGATTCTTTTTACCATTCCCTACCTTATCGAAATTTCGAGGACGAAATTTTTATAAGGTGGGTAGAATGTAATACCCATATCTTGCAATACATGACTTAAAATAATAATAATAATAATAATACTTTAATATGTATGTGTACTCTGTTTTAAGAAATTTATCATTTTTGAAGTTTAGATATTATTTTAATTATTACTAATTAATTCTTGATCATGATCATCATGATTATTGTTTTTATTATCTCACTTTACCTTATTTTTATTCTCTTTTGTTTCAAGCCCAAGCCCAAGACCATCTTATCATTTTCCTCCTTTCTCTTTATTTTTTCAACTGAGCCAAGCCCAATAGCAGGTCCAAATCCAATTCCTTCAAAAAATAAAAATTGAATGGCCCGCATGTGAGAGTGTGTAACAGGATTTGAACCCAGGTCTCCCATGTTTGATTTGAATGCATAGGCCAGCTTGGACCCTTTGGGCTTTGTGATAAAAGGATGATATTTATACCTTACTTTTTACCCTTTAATTCCTCCAGCTTCCAGAAAACAACTTCTTCACTTTGCTTGAATTCAAACCCATCCCACAACTAATCCAAAACTAATCTCATCATAACAACCGGATCCTAATCCTATCTTAACTAACTAATCTAAACCCTAACTACCCAATCATAATCCTATCTATCCATTCCCTAATCCTAAACTATCTAATTTCTTTCTTTTCTTCCCAAAACACATCTGCCCCAACACGAGCAGCACCTTGCCGAACTCCACGGGTCCCTCGAAAGCCCCTACCTCCCTGTGCACTTGCAGCCGCCCTTCTCCTATGGCTGCCAATAGTCCGGAGCCTGAGATCACTCCTTGCGCCATCATTTCTAGTCCTAGACCGAGCCTCATCAGACCTCAACCAGAGCCTCCACGAGTGCCGCCTCCACTTTATCGTGGTTGCAATCCCTTGGCCGAACACAGTTTGTGTGAGTGCACTCCCTCCTTCTCTTCTCTGTGTCTTAATTATAATATGTATGTTAGTTATTTATATTAAGTTGTGAACATGCATACATGCATCCAATTGTATGTGCTGTGATGCTGCCGGTCACTTTGAAGTTAAACCTCTATGTTCTCTTAAAATTATATGCATCATTCTATGCTGAAACTAATGTACTTTTAAAGTAACATAACTATAGTTGGATCTCACTGTGAAATATATTTCATATTAACCACACAGAAAGTGGATCTGATGTGATCAGGTTGAAAGCTGAGAGTTGGGGTAATGAAATGTAGTACTCTTGGAATCTTTGAGACCTACATGTTACTACAATTTCGTGGCACTGAATTATGTGAAATCCCAAATTGGTTGTCTTTAAGTGCCTTGTTATTTTTGAAAGACATGACAATCATGGATAATTGTTGATCAACTAATCTAATGCATATATGATTTAATATTTATGATGACATCACGTGTGTTCAGACCAGAAAAAGTAACGTATGAGATGGAAGACACCTTTCCTACATAGAAACTGGAGTCCCAAAGGAAAAAGCCATCAACAGACCAGATCAGCAGCACGGCAACGTTCAGCAACAGATTCAGATCTGCACCTCCAGCAGCGAGCGAGCGGCGAGTTCTCCTGATCCACGCCAGGCCGTCGTCGGAGACTGACATGGTGACCTTCTCCAGTGCCTTGGCCACCCTCCCGTGCAGTCCGATGGCGAGGAACGACACCACAGCGACCGCGGCAGCGACTCGCTCGACGACGCGCACAGCAGCAACCACCCAGACCAGCAGCACAGGCAGTGAGCGAGCGGCGATTCCAGGCCCTTCCGGCGAGCGCGAGATCCCCAGCTTGCAGCCAGGTCTTCCCCAGCACCCTGGCTACCCTCCTATGCAGTCCGACAGCGAAGAGGGGCATCATAGCGACTGTAACGGCGACGACCAGATTCCCAACGTGAGTGTCTCTCTCTTTCTTTCTCTCTCCCTTTATTTATTAAGTGATCGCAGATATTAATTTATAGGTGATGTAAATTGTTGAGTAGAACACTTATGTTACATGTTTATGTGTGGAGATCACCGAGCATGAAGGTGGACGGTCATCTCCCGTTTATTTTACATGTTGGATGCATAGGGATGTGATAGGCATGATTATTGATATATGTTGGAACGCCATGATTATCACATGAGAGTTTAGATAATTGTGTAGACTATACATGTTGTAGCCCAGGTGTGTATTGGAGAGAAGATGGGGAGAAGAGTGGAGTATCTCAGAACCTAAGTGCCCAGACAGAACTGGATTAGTCGACTTGTTCATATTGATAGTCGACTAATCCATGTATTAGTCGACTATTACCAGCTCCTAGTCGACCAACCCACCTTCCAGGAAATAGTTCTGCTCTCTGTATTTTCCTGCTAGTCGACTTGCCCTCTTCTTTTAGTCGACTAATTATTCCCTAGTCGACTTGTTCATCTCCCCAAGTCGACTAACTTGGCCTGTCTGTTGTGTATAGTTTCTTTAGGGATTGTGGACTTCACCTATGGATTATGTATTGGTTATTGATGGATGTACATGATTTCTAGAGATGGATATTAGTGGTAATGACTTGACTTATCATGATAGATCTTATATGCATGGATTGGATGTCCTTTCGAATGTTGGGATCTGATGTTCGACCTTAATAGAAATGTGAACTCTTGAGGATTTGGGAATCAGAGTTGTATATTTGAGTGAGAGGACTAGTACTGGATATTGTTGATGTATGTCGGATTGGTGATTAATGTGTCGGATTACGTGATGTGTATTGATACTCGATTGATTGGAACTATTGGAATCATGACTTGGTTGTAATGACTCGGGATTGATCTAGACTTATGTTATTTACATTGAATGATGTTCAATGATTAGACATGACTTATTTAGTTGGGTAATTGAGGACATATCAGATATGACTGGATTAGTTGAGTTGTGTCTTAGATTGATCTTGAGTTAGAAATATCCAGAATCTTTATTCCTTTCATTGGAGCCTGACTGATATTGAGATGAGATTGACATAGTTGGTTTATAGTTGTGAACATTTGAGAATTGTTTAGAGGATATTTTGTTGATGTTGAGTATCAGGAATAGATATTCCAGACCACATGTTCTTTGAGGATGTTTTCTATACAGATATGATTGTGGTGTGTGTTGACTATTGTTCTCGAGGATATACAATATGTACTTCATGTTGTTTATTGATTACTTTCATTGATAGAGATTGAGTTATGATGATTGTGAGCTATTCAATGTCGGTAATGTTGTACTTCAGAGTGTTCAGATAGCAGTCATTACTTTATCAGTTGGTGAGATCATTTATTGACGACTTTGAGGATATATGAGTTGATTCCATACTTTACTGGACTATTCTATTCTTGACAGTAGGTTATTACTCACCTTGTATATATTGATTTACCTGTGGAACCTGACTGACTACTTGGCATCTACCTATAACTATCATGTTCATGTTACTGAATTTGCTGGGAAAATATTATTACACGGTAACAACACCCGCATGTTTACTTGTTACATATATTCCTGTTATACCGGTATCCTGTTACTTGACATGTTATACTCCTGTTATACCGGTACCCTGACTTTCACATGTTGATATTGTTACCGTGACTACCACTGAGTCATCCCAGAGATTTAAGTAACATGTATACTAAATAATCTTGATAAACTAAAACATGATAACAAACAACTTGCACTGGGCTTGGGGAGATTGATGGAGGAGACAGCGTCCGTATTTTGGGTGGACCTAGGATTTAGGTTGCGCAGCCGAAAGAGGGTTCCACTGCAGGGTTCCCGTAGGGTGACTGGCACCCTGTCCTGTTTATTCCTGTTTACATGTTCCTGACTACCTAGCGGTAGGTCCTGGTTCAGCGCCAGGAGTCTGGGCTGTGGTCCCGGGTATGTACGGGACCCACCTAAAGCATGGACAATGTCTCCAACCGATCAGTTTCAATAACTTAAGGGCATCGATTGGCATGTGTGGTAGGCGTAGTATGGGATGCGTCTATTACATGTGACAATTGGTGTTCGCTGACATAATTAATAATAAACTGTTGATGCTTTGTGACTGACCGTAATTACCTGATTGTATATCTATTTATATCATTATGATAGACCCATGATTGTAACTAGGACCAGACTTATGACCAGACTTGGATACCAACCTAGTGACATGTGATAGGTTGCACATCTAGACATTCTGTTGTTTGCTACAGTTACTTTACTTGTTTTGTTCCTGTACTCTTATTCTTGCTATCTTTATTTGTGTTGCTTTCATGTATATTATTGTTCAGTTATTCATCTTGTTATTTAGTCGCTTATATTTACAGTTGTTCTTAGTATTATTTATGCACATTGTTTCTTCTGCACGAGTTCTTTCCCCTTTACACACACACTCATTATGGTCGCATTCTAACGACCCTGGATTTGCACATCCAGCTATTGGACGATTGTTCTAATGTGCAGGTGTTCGATGAGACGGTACGCCCTGCGAGGAGCTTGGGTCCTCTCCTCTTGATCCTGGTATACTTGCATTTCATTCTTGTTATTATTCTTTGATTCCTATATATCACCTTTGACTTCTATTCAACTATCATTTTCTTCCCGTTATTCATTGCTATCATGTGTGGTCTTATATGTATTACTGCAGTGTTCATTGATCATTATGCTTCCGATTTATAGCTTATTCAGGTTACAATTGAGGCTTAGCGCGTATACGAGGGGTATTTTTACCTCGCGTATATGCGTCGCCATAACGTCTCCGTATCTTTAAGATCGGGGCGTTACATGTAGGCTGTCTAAAAATCATTAAAGACAAGCCGTCAAAAGCAGAGTCCCAAACTCCGGACGCAGGGCTAGTCATAGCCAGCACTGCAGCACCAAGACGCGAGAAATGAAACCCGCGTCTCAGCCAGCACTGCAGCACCAAGGCGCGAGGGTCGAAACCCGCATCTCAGCAGCGCTGCAGCACCAAGGCGCGAGGGTCGAAACCCGCATCTTAGCTAGCACTGCAGCACCAAGGCGCGAGAAATGAAACCCGCGTCTCAGCCAGCACTGCAGCACCAAGGCGCGAGGGTCGAAACCCGCGTCTCAGCCAGCACTGCAGCACCAAGGCGCGAGGGTCGAAACCCGCGTCTCAGCAGCACTGCAGCACCAAGGCGCGAGGGTCGAAACCCGCGTCTCAGTTATAACTGCCCTTGTTATGGGGTCAATCACCATCCACATAATGAGAAAGTTAACCCCCATTGTGGAGTGTTTTTAGGGGGCACGTTCACCCCTGAAACCTCTATAAATAGCCCCGTTGCTATGGAGAAAGGGTCGGCAGATTCAGATCAGAGAAATCAAGGAGAAGAGTTTGACTTGAGATCTTCCACAGAGAAGGAAAGAGAGTCCAACTCTTCAAGTAACTTGTTGTGTACAAGTCAATCTTTGCCTGCAATCTCTTTGAGATTCTTGGTCGACAGAGCTATGTTACTCCGTCTACCATGCGAAGAGAAGATCCCCAAAAGTTCCTGATGTTCACCCGGTCAACGGAAAATAAGATTCACTTTCCACCGCCACCTGAAGAACCCAACATTAAACAAAGGGACGATTCAAGACTCAATATCCTCCCTCCCTTGTAGTCGGAGTATAAGTTTGTTGTAATTTTTCAATTGATTCAAGAAACTTTACGCGAATTTTTCTCCCACCAAACAAGAGATGGCGACTCCGCTGGGGACTACTTTCGTTACTGACGAACAAGTTGTGGCGCAAGGTGACGTCCTCTATAAGGGGAAAATGGTCGAATCGCTCGTCGTAGAATTCGACCAGGCAAAGTATGAAGAGTTCCTCTCTTCCGGCTCCAAGAGCCCAAAGGCCCGCGCCTACCGCAGGGTCTCTACGGGGACTTGCCCCGAAATCCGCTCTGAGCCTCTCTCAGAGGCAGCTGCTGTGAGGGATGTTGTGGCCAATCACGCCATGCGTGACACCCGCGCCAACGTCTCTCAGGAGACCCGTATGATCAAGTTCTCTGGTGTCCAGCCAATCCATCCTCTTCCTCAGTACCAGGTCGTCGTTGGTTTCTCTCAACCCCCACGACGTAACCGGAATGCTGAACGCCGACAGAGGAGGCGGCACGTCAACAGCAAGTTGGAACAACGGATCGTCCAACTGAGGCAGGACGCAAGGTTCAAACTAGCGTCTCGCTGCACCACATCCGGCACGCGAAATCCGCGTTTGGCAGCCCAAACGTGAGGTTCACCAAGTTGGCTCCTCTGAAGCCCCACTCCCTAGATGCCAAGGCGAAACTCGCACGCCTTGTCGAGTACAAGAGGCACACGCCTCTAGGCGTGGGGCCCAGCAGCCCTGCATCTCTCAAGCGTCTCTGCCCCGACGCAATAATCAGCAACGCGATAGCCGCGTCTCTTCTCAGCAGAGACGCCAGACGCGCGTCCTGAAGCCACGACGCGAGAACCGCGTCTCTGAACCCCGCGTCCTAGCTATACAGAGCAAGGATGCCTCCCGCCCTCGGTATTACGAGGCTAATCTCTTCGATCCTCCTCCCACAGATCTGAGAGATTATTGGACGAAGAAAAGAAGTGCTAATCGAATCACTTCGTCATGTTGCTGCGAACGGCTTATCACGATGCTCTCTGAGTGCCGTTGCAGTTCAGGTGCAAACCAGCAGTCTCTAGTTAGACAGCTGACCCTGATTCCCCGATCAGCTAAAAGAAGTCGTTCCCACAGGAGGAGGGTCTTCTCTGATACTGAATATCCCGAGATCACTGCAAACATGGCGAGCAGGAGCAGGAGAAAACAACCTGTAATCAGTTCTGACGATGAGTCTGACACAGAACCGGAAGAAGTGTACCGACACACTCGCACCCGGACCGGGGCAATCCCCCCGATTGACTATAATGCTCTAGCCCGGGGCATTGAGGTGAATGACTCGCATTCCGTTATTGCAGAGTCACAGGCTTCAAACTCTTCTATAGAGAAAGAGGCCTTTATATACATGACTAGTACTCCTGAGGAGACCGCAAGGCGCTTGGAGCAGCAAGCCCAGGTTCAGAGGGAACAATTAGAGATGATTCATGCTCAACAAGAATCTATCGATTCCCTCAAGCAGATGCTGGCACAGTTGCTTGAAGACAAGAGGAAGTCAACCGACAAAGCCTTCTCTAAAAAGTCTAAAGGCAAACGAAAAGAGGGAGAAAGCTCATCTTCCGTACGTATAGAGGAGAAAGAGCAGTCTACCTCTGGTTCGTCCAAATCCTCGTTGCAAGGAAAAGACGACCGAGCCGAAAAAGAAGAGTGCATGTGGGAACTAGATCCACTTGTAACGGGCATTAATAAGCTCGATGTTGATAATACCTCCGATGATGTAGGCGGATGGTATATTAATGAAGAATTAGATTTAGCGTATTTCTCTGTTTTTGCTTCTGATTCAGTGCCGTCAGACACTAGTACTGAGGTGGATGATGGTCTCTGGTCGGCAATGGATGCTTTGACATCATTGCATGTACCAATGAAATCGTCCTTCGAAACATACCGAGATGCTGGTAGTGCGTAAGAATCCATATTCATGGTTCCAGCGAGACGGAAAGGCCAAAGACCAATTCTTTTCGGACGAATTGAATCTGAACCAATAACCTGTGAAGAATCAGAAGGCGAGGAGGAATCCCCTCAGTTCGGTCATTATGAGCCAAAGGCACTCAGAATGATGGAAAGCATGGGGTATGATCTGACGAATGGTCCAGGGTTAAATTTCGGCAAAGGAAGGAGAACACTACTCCGATCTTTTGTACCAAAAGGGAAAACCCCTGATTATTATCATCGGACTCGCAGGGGGTTGGGCTATGTGTCAACTCCGATCCCATCAGCTTCTGAGTCTGAAGAGTCATTATGTCATGATTACTCATCGGGCACGTCATCGTGGGAGTCAGATGTTAGTGTTGGCAACATCTTCAGAGAACTTTCAGTGAATATGGTTTCAACAAGCCACCTGGAAGACGGAGATGAAGAAATGATCCAATCTGATACAGATCCTTGGATCAAACACTTAAATGCTCTTTGGGATACCCGCTTTGAACAGCGCGAGCCACCCACAGAAGATAAGATTGTTCAGATCAATCTAGGAGATGAGGCTAATCCTAAGCCATCTTCATAAGCGAAGGTCTGTCACCTTCGGAGAAAAATGATCTAATATCTCTTGTGCAGGAATATATAGATGTCTTTACCTGGAATTATGAAGACATGCCTGGACTTGATCCTCAAGTGGCTATGCATCACCTCAACATTAATACGGACGTAAGGCCTGTCAAACAACAACAGCGATGGTTCCATCCAGAAATAATGGAGGCAATTCAATCAGAAGTCAGAAAGCTTATAGACTCTGGCTTCATTAGGGAAGAACAACATCCTGATTGGGTAGCCAACATCGTCCCCGTTACTAAAATGAACGGAAAGATCCGAATCTGCATTGATTTTCGTGATCTCAACGAGACCTGTCCCAAAGATGAATTCCCACTGCCAATCACAGATGTCATGATTGATAACACATGTGGATTCGAGCGAATGTCCTTCATGGATGGATTTTCAGGATATAATCAAATCAAAATGTATCCTGACGACGAAAAACATACCTCTTTCAGTACACCACTGGGGGTATACTGCTACACCGTCATGCCCTTCGGACTGAAGAATGCAGGGGCAACATATCCAAGGGCCATGAATGCCATTTTCCACAAACACATGCGCAAAACGGTGGAATGCTATGTTGACGACATCGCAGTAAAAAGCCGCGCTAAAGGTGATCATATAACTGATCTAAAGGTTGTCTTCGACATCATGCGGGCCCATCAATTGAAGATGAACCCCACCAAGTCCTTCCTAGGGTGGCCAGTGGAAAATTCCTAGGGTTTGTAGTGACCTCTATGGGGATTCATTTGGACCCAGAAAAGGTTCGCGCTATCCAGGAGATGCAACCTCCGAAAAATCTCAAGGAGCTCAGGGGTTTGCAAGGACGATTGGCGTACATCCGAAGGTTTATCTCAAATCTCTCCGGAAGATGCCAACCCTTTTCCAAATTAATGAAGAAAGGTGTTTCGTTCATTTGGGACAGCGCTTGCCAGCAAGCATTTGAGGAAATTAGACAATACCTCACACAACCACCAGTCCTTGCAGCTCCGGTATCAGGAAAGCCTTTCCTGATATACGTCCGAGCAATGGATCATTCTTTAGGAGCTTTACTAGCTTAGAACGATAATCAAGGACGAGAGCAAGCAATCTACTATTTGAGTAGAACAATGATCGGAGCTGAACATCAGTACAACCCGATCGAGAAGGAGTGTTTGGCATTGATGTTTGCGGTTCAGAAAATGCGACACTATTTGGTAGGCCAAACTATAAATGTCATATCAAAAGTCAACCCTTGAGGTTACTCATGACAAAGCCTTCATCATTAAACGGCCGGCTAGCAAAATGGGCAATATTGCTATCACAATATGAAATGCACTTTTTACCTCAAAAGGCCGTTAAAGGACAAGCGGTAGCGGATTTCCTGGCTGAGCATCCAGATCCGAGGGCAGCCAAACTTTATGAGGATCTCCCAGATGAGGTCGCTGAAGCCTGCCAGACTCAGACATCCTTCGAAAGGCAAGTGTGGCAACTTTTCTTTGACGGTGCATCGAGAACAAGCCCAAAAGGACATATTGTAGCGGGGGTAGGAGTAGTACTCGTCTCCCCACAGAACTATGTGATTCCTCGAGCTGTCTCATTAACCGAGCCTTGTTCCAACAATGTAGCGGAGTACATGCCCTCTTGATTGGAATGCAACTCGCCGATGAGATTGGCGTTAAAAATCTCGAGGCATATGATGACTCCAAACTTATCGTCAGCCAAGTTCGCGGGGAGTACGAAGTCAGACATGAAGATCTAATACCCTATTACAACACGACTGTCCACATGCCCGAAAGGTTTACGAACTTTTACATTGACCATGTGCCACGCAAGCAAAATGCGCATGCAGATGCACTGGCATCCCTAACTGCCTCCTTAGCTCTTCCAGCTGGAGCAGTGGAGAAAATATTTGTCCACAGCCACGACCTGTATTGCCTGAGAATTGCTCTTGAGGACTACCAGGAGCCAGCGAGAAATTGTCAAGGCAAGGAAGCGCTTGAGTCGTCAACCGGTCCAGAGCCTAGAGACTGGCGATTCCCCTATATTGATTATGTCTTGTACGGCATCCTGCCTGAGGACACCAAAGAAGCGGCTGCCATTCGAAGGAAAGCCCCTAAATTCTACTATAATGCGATTACGCGAACATTGTATCGTTGATCGCATGACGGGATCTTGCTCCGCTGCCTTTCTCCAAAGAGGCACAGGAGGTATTGAAAGAAGCCCATGACGGTATGTGTGGAGCCCATCAACTTGGCCCAAAACTTGCATATCGACTCCAAAGGTTGGGATATTACTGGCCCAAGATGATTGCTGACGCTATCACTTATGCCAAAAGATGTCACGCCTGCCAAGTGCATGGCGATTTCATCCATCAAGCCCAAGATACCTTCACTCTACGACCTCTACCTGGCCGTTTGAGATGAGGGGGATGGATGTAGTTGGCCCTATCAGCCCACCATCATCAAAGGGACATCGGTTTATTTTGTCCATAACCGATTATTTCTCCAAATGGGCTGAGGTCATTCCTTTGAAGGAGGTGAAGTCATCTGACGTGATCAAATTCTTTAAACATCATGTCATTTACCGTTTTGGGGTACCTCGGCGAATCGTCCATGACAATGGACCCCAGTTTGTCAGTCAGGCTTTCCAGAGATTCTGCGCTAAGTACAGAATCCAGAGTGTGTCCTCAACGGCATACTACCCCGCCGCTAATGGTCTCGCAGAAGCTTTCAACAAGACCATCGGCAAACTTCTCAAGAAATTCGTCTCGAAAAGTCAGCGTGACTGGGACGACAAGCTAGGTGAATGCTTATGGGCCTATCGCACAACTGTTCGAACCCCAACTAAAGCTATGCCATTTTCTTTGGTATATGGGTGTGAAGCCGTGCTTCCGCTGGAAATTCAAATTCCATCTCTACGCGTCGCCTTGACAGCAGAGATGACAAATGAGGAGAAGCATCGACAGCGACTCCAAGAGTTGGAAGCCTTAGATGATAAACGTCTGCAGGCCCAACAACAGATCGAGCTCTACCAAGCCCGGATTACCAGAGCCTTCAACAAGAAAGTTAAAGTGCGATCTTTCAAGAAAGGTGACCTTGTCTTAACCGTCAGAAGACCCATGGTGATGATACATAAGACAAAAGGAAAATTCCAGCCCAAATGGAAGGGACCATTTGTAGTAGAGTCAGTCTACTCAAATGGATCATATCGCCTCATAATCTCAAATGGCGATACACTCATGATGCCAATCAAAGGCAGATTCCTGAAGAAGTACCATCCTTAATAGTACTCCTCCTCTGATCAAGTTAAAAGTACACCTCTGATCAAAGCTCCAGACCCAAGAAAAGTTTCTTTCCTTCGCTAGACCACAAGCTAATCGGGCACTGGCTGCACCATGATACATGATGTAAATATTGAGAAAGAAACTTGGGTTCTAATATTCCTATCTTCATTAACATCCGACGCCTCTGACGGCTAAGGACAGAGGAAAATGTTGGCTTTTAAGCCCAACATAAGTCTTCGATAACTCATCATGCTGAGGGGAATAACATGGCTAGCCCAACTCAAACGGTAGTTGGTAAAGGCACCTCAAATCCGTTGATAACTGAGGGTTTGCTAAAAATCCTAAGTGGATGTAGTTCCACCCTCTCCTCCAAAATCCCCTACCAATTCTCATACACAGAATGGTAGGTCTACAAAATATAATCATTGCTAGGTTAACACTATACCTCTGACACTTCAAACTTCACTTGTCAATTCTCATCAATAGAATGACAAGTCTTCAAAATTGCTCATATCGCAAGTCCATTACTGTCAAGTTAAAACTACAACTCTGACATTTTTAAATTCTACTTGTCAATTCTCATCAATAGAATGGCAGGCCCTCAAATTGCTCGTATCGCAAACCAATTTTTGTCAAGTTCATACCACACCTCTGATAAATTACTGTTAAGTTAACATTACACTTCTAACGGTAATCAAGTTGCTGCCAAGTTCAATGTTAAACCTCTGACAGCCATTTTTCCCTCAGACTTCCATATCGAAGCTGAAATGAACGATGCTAAGTTTAACACTATACCTCTAGCGTCCAAGCCATTGCTAAGTTTAACAATACACTTAAGGCCATGACTTTCCCTCGGACTTCCTTGTCAAAGTCGAGATGACCAATGCCAAATTCAAAATTATACCTCTAGCATTACCCTCGCTGCTAAGTTAAACATCACACTTATGACAGTAATACTTTCAGTTTTCCTAAATAAAACTGAAATGCTTTTGAATCAAGTTAATATCACACCTCTGACTCACATTCTTGTCAAGTTAATATCACACTTCTGACAAGGCTACATTCAACCCGTTGAGTTAATATCACACCTCTAACGGTAAAAATTTTCCTAGATCCCCCGCGAATCTAGTCTCACTTGTTATTCTCATCAACAGAACAACAAGTCTACCTAAAAATATTGTTAGGTTAACATTACACCGTTAACAGTGTTTTCATTAGATCCCCAGCTGATCTTAATCAAGTTAATCCCGAACCTCTGATAAAAGCTCATCTTCCTTGGGGGTACAAGTCCCACTTGTCACTTTCCTTTATAGAGTGGCAGGTCCACAAAAACTATCCCTTGTCAAGTTAATATCACACCTCTAACAGCATTGTTGAGTTCCTGAAACAGGATCTCTCTCAACAAACTTTGACTCGTTAAGATTATCATCATAGTTTTGACAAGTCAAAGATTCTTTGCTTCTATTCGTCTGACTTAAAAAAAAAAAAGAGTTCAAGACAATATTGTTGGCCCAAAGGCCCATCACTCCAGTTTTGATGATGATCAACTCATGTAGTTATGTTTACTAATGATCTTGTATTTAATTAGTGACAGATTTATGATCAAGATCTTAGTTGGTGCATAGCTTCAACAAAGGATTTGAAGTCAAGTTTTGGAGCTAGCACGGTGTTTGGACCAAGTCAAGAAGGCTTCAAGAGAAGACTTCAAGAAGATGAAGACTTATGTCTAGGTTTGTTTTTAGAATATTTTGTTTCTAGTTAAAATGTAAATGATAGAGTAGTTGGTGGATTGCTCAAGTATGAATACACACACACTCTTGATAGTTTTGTTTTTACAAAAGATTTTCTTTGAAAATTACATATGTGGGTTTTGGTGTTTCTCATATACATGTCTTTTAACCAAAACCAAGTTTAGAGCTTAATGTCAAAAACATAGATATTTCACCATGTTTGTGTAGTGGATCATATCCATACACACTGCTTTAATAGAGTTTAAATATCTTGTTTTTGTATTTGGAGAAATTTTGGAAAAACAAGTTTTGGAAAAACAAGTTTTGGAAAAACAAGTTTTGGAAAATACTGTTTTTTAGTTTGAGCCATATTTTTCCAACTTACAAAAATAGTCCAAAACATTTGTAACATGCATTGATTTTGTGCAAGCATGTTTGTTTATCAAAATATATTGGTAAAATTATTTTTGTAGATTTTTCAGTATTTTATGGGATTTTATTTCAATCAAAAAGACTAAGTTTTTATCCCTATTTCAGACCTGACCTGGTTTCAGCCGGTCGACCGACCCGGTCGGCCAACGTACACAGACGTGCGCGCCAGTTCTGCAGGAGGGCCGGCCGACCAACCCGGTCGACCGTCCAGAGAGCTCTGCTCTCTGGAAAGGCCCCGGCCGACCAAGCGGTCGACCGGACAGAGAGACTTGCTCTCTGTATTCTGGCTCGGTCGACCGACCGGTCGACCGATGGCACAACGGTCTGAAATATGACCGTTGGCCGGTCGACCGACAGGCCTGACAGACCCCAACGGCTAGTTTTTCTAGCCCTATAAATTTGGGGGTTTGGGCATTGTTTTTCTCTAAGATTTTCAAGTGGGGTTTCACCAGTTTTTCCTGAACTATTTAGAGGTTTTCCTCCACTTGATTAAGAGCAAATATTTCCAATCAAAAGGAGAGTTTATCAAGAGTGTTCAAAAGAGATTTTCTTGAGTTTTCCTCCACCATCTCTTTCCTTGTTTTCTCACACAATCACTTGAGCTATCCATTACTTTATCTATCCATAGGATTGTGTTGTGAGAGTTTTTATTGGTGATCAAGTGTTTAGATCACCAAGTTTTCATTTTGTACTTTGAGGAGGCGGACGGTTGTGTTCGCATTGTTTCGGGTCCTAGTGTGGACTCGGTGTTTCGGGTTCGGGTGCGAACTCTTTGTTTGAGGTGCGGCCTCGGCGAGCTTGTGGGGCTTGCGGTGTGTACGGACTAGGGAGTCCGAGAGTTGTAAGTGTTGCGGCACCGAGTGATCCGGTGGGATTGATTTTAGTGGAAATCCTTCGTGTGTCGAAGGCGGGGATGTAGAGCAAGGGTGCTCGAACCTCGAAACAAATCCCTTGTGTTTGCGATTGCTCACTCTCTCTCTCTCTCTCTTTGTCTTTATATCTTGCATACTTTTATTGTCTATCTTTATATGCTTGATATATTCATTTGTGCTCATTGATATACTTGCTGGGTTGTTTGTTAACACTTGTATTTAACCAAGAGAGCCAACGCGGCACCTCAACCCTTATCTAGGGGAATCTAGAGGGTTTGTCCAGAGCCCTTCACGGGGAATTCGACAACACTCTTGTGTTATACGTGGTGTTTAGTGTAAGAGTTTAGTTTAGGTCATAATAGTTTTTACTTCCGCATTATTTGGCATTAAGTGACCATTAGATTAGCCATCATCTATTCACCCCCCCTCTAGGTGAACTTACAAATAGAAAGGAAAAAAATTGTCACTTTTATTTATATCCAACATATGAAAGTGATACAAACGCTCTCTTATACAATAAGATTGAGTGTTTCAATAAAGGAGTACAAAGAAGTCCCTCTCTCTCAAAGGTTGCATTCACTCCTTGAAGCTTCTCACCATTCCAAATACAAGATGTTTGGAAGGGCGCCAAAGATGGGTTGAGCATTGTGATGACGTTCGGAGGTTGATTACGTCACCATGCATGACGTGAACATCGAAAGAGTCCATTGTTAACCAAGAACAATGGTGTTTCTTGAGGTCGAAAGGCAGCAGAATCTTCTGATTCCACCTGACCATCCGAAGTGGGGGTATGATCCTTCACCACCAGAAAGTCATCCAATGAGTATGGAGTTTTCATCGATGTCACTTCTGGGGTAGGTGAAGGGAGAATCCAAGAACATACCCACTAGTATATCCACCGCCATACTCACTCTGACCATGCCATGCCAAGAAGCATGGCCGGTGCATTGAATCCAAAGAGATCTTGGCGCGTGTCAGGAGCCATGACTTCTTCTCCAGTGGTCGACCATCGAACAAGTTCGCTGGCCGAAATATTCTCCCAGGGGCCCAGCGAATATGAAAAAGGATGATTAAGCCTACCTGTAAGAAGCAAACAAAAATTGGAAGATCTGAAGCTTAGGATACTTCAATAGAAAAGCTAAGTGACAGACGCAGCTATTGCTGAAAACTTCAGACGCAGGAATGACCCGCGCAGTGAACCAAACTTCTGCGGCGGTAGAAACAGACGCGATCAAAGCTGTGATACACACAGATTCGAACGCGGTCCAGTTTTGCACCCGCGTCTAAAATATGAGACGCGAAGAGAATCAAACGCGAAAATTGCCATCTCCCTGTTTGATAAACAGGGGTTGCTACATTCAAGTCTGAAACCTTCGATCTGAGTTGAAATTCTTCTAAGCCTACAGCCTCAGACGCGAACTCTGTGTGTAAAGCTCGCGTTCAGGTGCAAAAGTCCATTATACTCGCGTCCAGAGAATTTTGAGTCAGAATTTTCTAAATGGCGCAACTTTCAAAAGATGGGCGCACCAGTTAGACTTCAGGAGAAGGTCAAGAAGATGAATCTCTTTAAGAGATAGCAAAACTGAAACCCAGTGGGCTGAAAATTTCATGGCAAACCAGGAAGTCATACCCGCAGAAACACCCATTAAGGGTTGAACTTTCTGCATCAAGGCGCGGACGTAAAAGGTGCTCAAGGAGACGCTTTTTGATCTTGAAATCACTTGACAATGATAATCTTCTGAAGAGATTAAACAGAAATATGAAAGCTCTGGGTCATCATCGTCCATGAAGGCAAGTCCCAGGTAAAGTCCTTGAAGGGAGAAGATGGAATCCCTCAGAGCGCTGGCTCTCGAGGGAAAATAGTCTAAATAATGGACTGTTAAAAGAAAGGGGTGAGCCCTATTTATAGGCAAACCATAATGCTTATAATTAATGGCTCACTAATCAGAACCGTCGGCTTTAATTCCCGCACAAATGTCAAAGCCCAATGAAGGGCTGACGCGTGGATTGTTGCTTCGGGAAGCATCGAAGACGCAAGTCTCCAACCGCCAGCGCCGATTTGGCATTTAAAGGCATTAATGCCTAAACCCAATGAAGGGCTGACGCGTGGACTGCCGCTTCGGGAAACATCGGATGATGCTAGTCCCCAATCGTCAAACTCGACTTGACATTTAAAGATCCAACGAAATCTTTATGACAAGCTGCATGTAACGCCTAGGAAGTTGCACCAAGTGCAGGCCCGAGAGCCGCGTCCAGGAACTTGCGTCTCTTTCGGTGTCCTCTTTCATTCCAGTTAAGAGAACTGCGACCGCGTCTCTCAGAGCGGTTCAAAGCCGCGTCCCCTCAGCAAAAGGGACCCATTCTGGGGTCGCGCTTGGAAGGTACAAAAACCGCGTCCTAGGACTTACTTCTACAACAGAGAAGGCCTACGTCATTCACAGGTATCACAGGCATCCTGAAGTTGCGTTTATATTGCAAGATGACAATGGTATTCCTATCATAAACTCAATATAATTTGAGTCTGCACTGAGTCGAGGATCTAGAGACATGCTTCCACTAAGACAGTGTCGCGTCCTCATATCTATGCGTCAGCCTTGGAGGAGCATAAAACTGCGTCCTCACTTCATCCTGAAATTCTGCATCTGGATAGAAGTAAGGGCTGCGTCCCAGGAGCCGCGTCCTTCCATAACCAAAGCCGCGTCCTTCGCGCAAGCTTGAACCGCGTCTTAATTTGCAGGTCAGAGTCGCGTTTCTCAGAACTGCGTCTCCACTACAAATCAGAGCCGCGTTTTGCAATAAAAAAAGGAACTCAGTTCAGCTTGAGTTTATTATCCATAGTCAGTCAAGGAGCACAACCAGAGACTGCAACTAAGAAATTAGATTCATCTACAGTGAAACAACGAAGATGGAGCAAAATTTCAAAAGATTTTTATTATTTGAACCAAAAATGATAAAAGTATTACAAACACTCTTGATGAATAGAGTGTTCTCTTCTTTACAAAAAAAAAGAGGCTAATAATCTTGGTTCGCCAAAGAACGGATTTGTTCTCTGAGGCGATGCATCTCATGTTGACGCGCTTTCTCAGCCTCCATGAGAGCTTGGACCCGCAACTCCTCCTCAGATAAGAACTCCTTCGCAGCCAGCTGCGCTCGTAGAGATTCCAACCTGGAGGAGTGAGTGGAGAGGCTTTCTTCAACCTGCGTCCTGGCAGCTTCCAGCTCTTCCAGCTTCTTCCTGATAGTGGCAAACTTCTGCTTGTTGATTGCAATCAAGGCCTCTGCTTGGCTATGGTGGCCCGAGTAGTGATAATAACCTGCTCTGCGCTCTGCATGACGAGTTCAGATTCCCTTGAATCGCCAATCAGCCTTTGATGGTCACCCTAGAAATGTTGGAGATGGCGGGTCTCTTCAGCTATTTGTTCCTCCATCTCCTTCCGCTCTTGTTCTTGAGCAGCCAGAAACCTGTTCAGGTTGCCCGGGCCTCGTGTACTGAGCCAGCATCTTCCAAGGACTTGAGCTCTTTCAAGTCACTTCCCAACTGCTCCACCAGCATCAGGCATGCCCTAGCCTGCGAAGGACCTCCAGTATGACCAATGTTCTCGATCAGATTTTCGAGAAGCACTCGGGCAAATTTGAAAGAACTGCCCCTAGAGAGGATGAGGTCAATACATGATCGCATGGAAGCAAAGAACTGTTGCACCATTTGACGTGTCAGTTCTTCCATAATATCATTGGCTGGAGAGAACTTTGCCAATGTGCTCCCAGATCCCCTTTCCATTACAGGGCGAGAGATGGGAATCAATTCATCTCGCGCAAGAGTAAGGCCAACGACAGGTGCGGCGGAAGCTGAAATGGTCGCCGACACTTCCGGGGTAGTTACTGTCGTAGCAGCCTCCATGGCGACTGAAGTAGCAGCAAACCTGACCTCTTCGGAGCCCTTGGTCGAGGCTTGAATTGTACTGCTTCTGGGTCGACGCTGGCCGCAAGATCCTCTGCCTGAGCTCCCTCAGCGCTCTCTGCAAATCATCAAAATGTCAACCATGACAGTAAAAGGAAGATATTCAAAGCTTCAATATTTTCTTACCAAGCTGAGGGTTCAAAGACGGCGAATTCCTAGGCGAATCCTGTAGGGTTGAGGTCTCCCCAACTTCAATAATTGCCCTCTCTTGAGGCATTTCAGTAGCAGGAGCCTCAACGTCCTCCTGCTGTGCTAGCTCTTGTATCATTTCCTCGATATGGGAGGAAGTCGCAGCCTCGCTGTCCACGGCCAACCCTGCAACATAAAGTTAAAAAAAACGTCAGAACCTTTTCCCTAATTAAAAGGAAAACCGGGTCAAAAGGCAAAGAGAGTACCTTCAGCATGAGCAATTGCCGCTAGTGACGACGCCGTCACCGGATCACACCCATGTATTTCTTCCTCCGAAATATGTGAGAATTTACTCGGATCTGGAAGAGCAGGTTCATCGCCAAAATCGACTTCATCGCCTGAATAATATTCATCCTCCTCGGACGATGAAGACGACAGCGCAATACAAGAGGCCTCGGCAATTGAGACCTTACCACCAAGTACCCCGGTAGTGGGACTGGAATCGACTACCCTCGAGCTGGGCATCAATACAGCAGGAGACCCAGGCTGTTGTGTCTCATCTCTCCTCTCTTGAGCAGAAGAAGACCCTGGTTGAGTTGAGACCCCTGGAATCTCAACATCATCCCTTCCCACCAGGTCAGCCTCAAGTTGCTCAGCCTCATCAGTTACAGTGGGATCATCAGCAAGCTCCCCTTCTTCTAAGATCACGGGACCCCTGCTGCGCAATCCACGAGGGCGAACAAGGGGGGTTTCGTCTTCCTCCTCCTCTTCTTCCCTCTGCTCCTCAACACCGGAAGGGACGGCCTCGGACATGGATGTTTCAGCCCCTGAGTCTTTCCTGGCCCTCTTCGGGGCAGGCTCAACCTAGAGAGTAGCGCCATGAGGACGTTTAGGCACCGCCCGTCGATGCCTTCTAGCAGGCTGCTCCCTAGGTGCTGGTGCCCTCGGCTCCGCCCCTATCTCCCCTATGGCTTCTTTCTTAGCTGCCTGGTATTCATCGATACCTCGCATGCGCTTGTTGGACGCCAATTTCTCCTCATATGATGCATTAATGCTCTTAATGCATGAGCGCTCCATTGAGTAGCCAGGCATCTTGCTAGCCTGGGAGTACCAGGTGCAGAAACTAAGGCTTGCGTAACAGTTTGGCATCTTGTGAGGCAAGCTAAAAAGAGCCTTTGTCCCCCCAGCCACGCTGTAATACCAGGCCCGAGCACCTTCAAATAAATTTTCACTGAAGGCGAGTTGGGCGTTAGGGTTGCCGACATATAGTTGGTCATAGCCGAACTGTCGGGAAAAATGATTCGGCATATAAGGCTCAATTGTGCATGAGTTCCCTTACCGGAAAAGCAGATACCCGGGCCGAATATTGATAAGCCACCAGAAGACTCCCGATGGCAGCCTCGTGAAGTCGTCCGAACCCACAATGTCGGCAAATTTATCCCCATAAGCAGCATCGATAATCTCGGGGAAGCAGCGGTTGAGATGGTAATTCGAAACGTTCAGAATACATTTCCGAACGTAGAACATATAGTTGTTGGACCAGCTCGAGCTCTCCAGCCGCTGCACAAAAGGGACAAACCCCTCGGATCGAGACACTGGCGTCATCAGTGAGGGGCAGTGCATAATGTACCAAGCCATTAGGTATGTGTAGGGAAGCTCGATCCGGGGGTTGGGAGTCTTTACTCTCGGCCTCCCCTCCGAGTCAACCTCAGGTCTACCTTGGGAGTCGACGATGGCCTCCACTTTGCATAGGCTCTGAGTCAGGGCCCGTAATCCACTTTGAATTCCAGCCACCATTGCTGGAAGGAGAGCGATGGATCTACCATAGGCCAACAGGACTGCCGGGTACACCACATCAGCAACAATCACTTTATGTGGCAGTGTCGGCACTACGCAGCGCTTCAGCCACAGTATGAGGAAGCCCGCCAGTAATGCCCAGTCAGAAATGGGGACCCAGGCTTGATGATGGAAACTTTCGAAAACCGTATCAGGTTTGAAAGTGTCCTCATTCGACTCTGTGGTATAAGAACTCATAGAGGCATCAATCCTCTCGGCGATTTCTTCGTCGGAGCTGGGAGCTAGAATGGTCACTGAGTGATCTTTCTCAGTTATACCATTAAACAGGTAGCTCGCCCAAGACATCTGCTTAACTCCCCTAGTCCTCCAGGAGGTTATTTGACCGCAGATGTGGAAGTGGCACAACACTTCCCAGTAGGTCTCATATATCTGAGGGCACTCTTTCCTCAAGAGATGAAGCTCCTCAGAAGTGGGAACATATTCTTCATAGGGGCATCTCCCATGACCAGCCCCGAAACTTCATATAGTTCATGCAGGGCGAGCCCCATTTCTCCGACCGGGTAAAGAATGTCCCCGCCAAAGGGTTGTAGTGCTCCAGGATCCCATAAAAATTGTGGGAGCTCGGCGGGAAGCCATACTGCACAGCCCTGACCGCATGATGTAATCCTACTTGTTCCAACAGAGCTCCAAATTCGGCGAGGACAAAGCCCACCATCTTGCCCCACCAGGACTTGTCGGAAGAATGAACCCACCCGAGCGGGCGGAAGTCAACGGGAAAGTCACCCCTTACCTTCATGAATTGATTAATGAAGGTAGTGCCGAGCTGAGGGGTTTCCCCTACTGGGTACTCAGACCTGAGTAATCCAGGAAACAAGCCAAAAATTTTCCTCCCGTGTCTGACAGGGTGTACCTTCCTGGCGCCCAGTATGCCGAGAGAGACATTGGGGACAAGTCGGGCAAGCTCCCATTCCATTGCCCGGGGGACAGACATGTACTGGAGATAGGATAAGGGATACATTCTCTCCATATTTGGAAGAAAGAATTTCCTACCCTCTATCTGGCGAAGCCACTTGTAATCGCCGTCATGTAAGATGTGACCACCCTCGCCAATGTTGTCCCCAAAGAAGAAGACGGGTTTCTTTAACGGAACACGCGAATCCGTCTTAAATTCTGCGTTAGTCATAATTTCTCGGAAGGTCCCCATGTCGACCTTGGAGAGCCTCTCCCTTTGCTCCTTTGACTTGTCAGCAGTCACAGGAGCAGCCCTCTGCAACACGAAGGTTAGGTTGCGGTCAGCACCGCCTACGTGCCCGAAGTGACATTTCTTGGAGAGAGGGTTGGAGGAATATCGTACTGCAAAAGAAAATAATACTTGATCAGAAATCTGAAAGAAAATGATCAAGTATTTACAACTCAAACGCAGGAATGAATCCAGACGCGAAAATCATCAAAATTTGCATCCAGATCCAAAGATCGCGAGGCTAGCATGGAGCCCGCGTTTTGAAAATCCAAGACTTATGAAAAATCTCTAAGTATTTGGACTCAGACGCAAGATTCATGAGGACCAGCGTCTGATTTCAAAAGACGCAAGAGTCATAAGAAATCTGCGTCTGAATCTTTCACACTTAGAAATATTCTAAGTGTTGAATCTAAAACGCAAGGCTCATTGGGCCCTGTGTTCAACAAGCAGACGCAGATTTGAGCAGATAAAAGAAGCTGAGGTCATCAAATCTGCGCCCTGTTGATTGACTCAAAAAATTGCACCTGACGATTAAACACGGGCTTGAGCCCGCGTTGGCGGTTCATATTCAAAAGGATTTTAAGAGTTCAAAGAACTCTATAAACCCTTTTAATGGTGGAAATCAAGTCCGATGGTTTTCTTTACCTGAAATAGGGGTTTCCTGTATGGAGGAACCGCCCATCTGAGTCTCAGGGACGACCGCCTTTGAAGACGAAGCAGTATGCTTGGCCTTTGGTGCCATTGCGATCAAGGATCCAATGTTAGATGAAGAAAAAGAGAACAAAGGAAGCTCCTTTCTCAAACCCTAACAGATGCACACGAAGACGAAGAAGAGTCTAATGATGACTCTTGAAGGACTGTTGCCTTTTATAGGCACAGTGATTCGCAAAGATACGCGGCGCTTGGCTCGACGCCTAATCACTGCCTGACGCGTGGACAGCGCATTAAATGCAGCGTGAAGTTCATACGCCAAAAAGAAGATGTCCCCTCAATTCTGCAGGACACGTGGCAATATACTCATGGCACGGATTCGCATTCAACAGCCGCGTTTTCGTCCCAAGAGACGCGTCCCTCTGACGGACGCACCTTCTCAACTAGGCCAAAGTCGCGTCTACTTCATGGAGTAACAGTCCCGTTGTCATCTCAAAAGATGCACCCCTATAAAAGGCGCGTTTTTAAAGCAGTATCATCCATGCGTCCACAGAACTGGCGTGTAGTCCTTACTTCTGCAATTCAGTTCAACAGTACACTGGCACAAGCAGACGACTGCCCATCCCTGATTTAAAGTACACCAACGACAAACTCAAAACATCGGGGAGGTTTAAACTGTGTATCTAGACACTCAACACGATCAGTTTCGGCGGCTTCAAAGAGTTCCACAGTACACTCACGAAGACCATACTCCAAACAAGATCAAGCCCGGAGCATTGTCAGTCCAGTCATAAGGGTGAATTCAGCTAGAGTCTAAAGTATTTCGAAATCTGTAACGCCCCGATTCCACGGATACGGGGACGTCACTGCAACGTATATACGTAGGTCAGAAGAAGCCCCCACGTATATACGCTAAGCACAAAAAGTACAAGTAAGGATCAGAGTACAACCCAAAGCGTGGTATTCTTTCATATGCCAACATAAAAGTACAATACAAAGTCATCACAGTATGATAAACATTACATATTACATATGTCTTTTATCATAACAAGTCCAAAAGTCAAAATATACAATAAGAAGACAAAATGCTCACGGGTAGGATGAAGATCACGTGAGTCAAAAGGAGTCAGGTGCAAGGAACTGGAGCTAAGATGCCTGCTCGCTAAGGAGAGCTCGATCTACGGTGGACAACTCCACTTCGATCCAAGCTCCGGAATCTGAATATGCAAATCCAAGGAATCAAGACATATGGCAATAAATGAGCTACAGCCAAGTGGCTAAGAGACATAAATAGGGGTTAGAACACAAGTATGGAATATAAGGACAGGTATTAACATAATCGTAAAACGGAAAATACAAGTAAAGCTGATTACAAGCAAAAGTGATTGTATATGCTTAAGTCACGGTCCCATGAGACTAATACGTCGAGGGAATAATCCAAACAAGGAAACCCTCATCTATATACCTCTATCTCATGCCACAGTAATCCAAGCATATAGAATCAGAGTTGCAAATCATACTATAATCATAACGAGAATACATAACAAGAAGACATGAATCATAATGAGAAAGACGTAATCCAATAACCGGAGTCATCACTGGAATCACGACAAGTAAATAAGAGTCACAATATAACATGAGTCACAACAGGGACTAGGACAGGAATCATAGCTGGTACACATAACGGTAACTATAACAGAGAACATAACTGACATCTATTATTATTATTATTATTCGCCTAACCCATATATCTAGGTATGTGTTTCGGTATCGATCCCAACTCACATACATCCATATATAAGCTATTCGAGGTTTGTTAACGGAAGTAGATGGAGAACTGATAGAGCTTCTTATAGTGGTACTCATACACCGGGGACCAGTTTGTTGGTCCAACGGTTCCCACCACCTGGGACCGGTTTGGAGGCCCAAAGTCCCCCTATATGTAATCATGTGGGCCCCAAGTCCCACTATAACTTTCCGCCGCATATATCATATCCATCACTATAAGCAAGGTACCATTCCGGCATCCATCACTTCCTCCCATACCCATACAAGTTGTAGCTTATTAACATAATTATCTGGTTACGGGAATAAACAGTTATAACAGTGATAGCCCTACAGATTCAAGAGGTGGCCCCCACGTGTAGTGTGGCACTTTGTTCTGAGGGAGTGGATTCTAGAGGTGGCCCCCACCGAGTATGGTGTGGCACTTAGTTCCATAAAACAAGACAGGGTTCCCGTAAACAAGATAACCATACGGTCAAGTGTATCATGCTTGGTTTTAAAAGATAGCATGACGAGGTGGTGATGTATAACAAGAAATGAAACATAACAATAGATTGATAATAGACCGGGTCAGCCATGACATAACTATAGGGTCTAGTAAGGTGGTGGCATGGTTAGGTGATAACATATTAGGTGTCATGTGATATACATGTGTTAAAAGGAAATAGATAACTGACAAGGCTGTATTAAGGTAAGGCAAGTGGAAACATAGAAACAACTTAGGGTTCAACGACCTCAAAGGGTCTGCCACGCATGCTATAAAATAAGGAAGCAATAGTATCACGGCAAGGTACAAGTATAAGAATGAAACAAGCAATTACAGGGCAATGCATAAACATAGAATTATGGAGTAACTAGAAGTAATATACACCAAGTAACGAGTCATGAAGCACTGTATACGAATACCTGAACCAAGCATAAGATCCAAAGTTTAGATAGGAATCAACTATAACAATCAGACAAAGTTAGTCGACTAGGTCAAGAGAGTAGTCGACTAATAGAAGGGTTAGTCGACTAACAGTAGGGTACAGTCGACTAAAACTGTGTAACAGAGAGTTGGGTTTCTGATTCAGGAAATGTTAGTCGACTAGGGTCAAGGGAGTAGTCGACTAATAGAAGAGTCAAGTCGACTAACAGATACTTAAGTCGACTAAGTCTGTGATACAGAAAGTTGGGGTTTTCTGGTTCAGGAAGGGTTAGTCGACTAGGTGGATTCAGGAGTCGACTAATAGTGGTTTCCAGAGAGTTGAGATTTATTTCCAGAAGGGTTTAGTCGACTAATATATGGGGTAAGTCGACTAATACTGTGTTCTCCAGAAAACTAAGTTCAGCTAAGGGTTCTAGTCGACTAGGTTCTAGGTCAAGTCGACTAATAGTGGTCGGGGAGCAGTTTACAGAACAGAACTTGGGGGTTGTTCTTGATGGTAAAAATGTGATTTTTATGACATGTGAGCATAAGATATGGGGATACAAGTATGCTAGGAAGGGAACATGTCTTGGTGAGTAAAGATACTCACTTGGAACCGTTTGATTGAATCCCTACGAGTCCGGGAAGAGGGTGGTCGACGAATAGCTCCCAAGCGATCCTTGGCGACGAAGAGAGCTACGATCCGAGCTCCAAATCAGAAGCTTGAGCTGGGAGAGAAGATCTGGTGGAGTTCTTGGAGTTAGGGTTTAGGTTGAGGTGAAGGAGAGACTTGGAGGGGGTTTTCTCTTTGATGAAAATGAAGAAAAAGGGAAAGAAGTGTAAAGGAGTGGTTTATATATGTTTTTGGAAATTGTGAAGGAGTTGTAATTAGAGTAGATGAGAGGGGTTTTATGCAAATGGGGGGTGAGGTGAGTGTCCTTCTCCTTGGCCACTTGGCCGGCCATGGGGGAGAGAGAGAGAGAGAGAGAGATGCATTAATGGTGGAGGTAGGTAGAAGTGAGTGGAGAGGAATAATGGAATTTTGGAAAAATAGTGGAAATGGAAAAGTTTGTGGTAGTGGAGGAAGGAAGGAAAATAAGGGAAAAGGAAAAATGGAAAAGAAATGATAAAGAGAAGATGTTTTCTCTTGGACTCAAAATGAAACTGTTGAAAATACAGATACCCGGGTTCAAGTCAAGAATACGGAAAACAATTCGGAAAATACCGGAATCGTCCGAAACTCAAGTATCTCGGAACGACTCGCAAATTTACCCAAAAATCAATAATAATATAAAAAGACCAATAGTGAAATCCGTTTGAAGAAATACTTTATAGTTTTAAAACTAAAAATCCCGGAATCAGTTACCTACCGACTCCGTTGGAATTTTCATAAAATTATAAAATTCTCGGAAAAAGAATGTAGGTAGGAAATGCAATTCTAAAAGATAAAGTCTAAAGGACCATCATGAAATTCCAACAATTTGAGAATTAAAAATCTAGGAATCGGTCAGCGGCACTGGCCGACACCGGTTTTGAAGAAATTCAATTTAATCCAAGAAAAATCCAGAAAATCACAGAAAATCTAATATATTGGAAAATAACATTTGAAACTGAAATCTGTCAAATCTAATCACCGGAAAGGCCAAATCGAATACTATACTATAATCGGGTCTTCGGTTCAGACTAGGGCTGACTCCGAATCCACGAATCCACAACCAAGATAAAACAATCATACAAGGAATTCATAATACGGAATAAATATAGGAAACAAATCGAAAAAATACGATCGAAAATCTGAATACGCAACTAAGTACGTATTCCGGGAACGGGGTATTACAATCCACCCACCTTACAAAAAATTGCGTCCTCGCAATTTCATTAAGGGGCAAATTGAATACAAAGGGGACAATGGCTGGAATAAAGGCCTCATAAAACCAAAACAGGGGATAGGATGAATACAGGAAGGACCAGAATGAACAATGATAAAATGACAAAAGAAATATTAAGAAAGATAATCAACCCAAATACAAGATACGGGGTAGAAGTTACCATGACGTCCTCAGGGCTCCTGGTCTGGATACTGGTCTTCCCACTCTGCTGCATCATCTGAGGCCTCTGCTGCCATGATGTGAACTTGACCTCTCCTCTGATCTGCTCTCGGTCTCATTCCCCTATACTGATGATCATACCGTTGGGGTGGAAGTGGAACTCTTCGATCAACAGGTTCAGGGTTCCTCCTCCGTGGTGGCGCTGGAAGTGCTGGAGCTGGACGTGCTGGAGCTGGAAGAGCCGGTCTGACTGGTGCCACATGTCCAAACTTCCTGTGTGGGCAATCCCTTAGCATATGTCTCCCTGACCCACATACTAAACATAATCCCTTGGCCGCTCGACAATCTCTCTTAAAATGTCCGGGCCTGTGGCAGAAATTGCATGTGATCTGGGGAAGAGGAGTTTGGGATGGTCTCTTCATCATCGGGCCCTGGGTTGCCCTTTCTGCATCCTCCTCATCCATCAACTCTGAAGGTCTCTTCTTGGCCTGGTTCCTCATCTGGTCTGCTTGCTTCTTCTCTAGTCCACGCTCCACTTCCCGAGCTATGGTGAGAACCTCTGAATATGTCTTCAGCTGTTGGGGCATCAAGAATACTTGTAGGTCCATCTGTAATCCCTGCTGAAATCTGCTTGCCCGCTTCTCTTCATCCGTCACCATATACGGGGCAAAGCGGCTCAATCTGAGAAACTCCGCGGCATACTCATCCACGGACTTGCCCCCCTGCCGAAGTCTGATGAATTGCTCTTCCATGTCCTTCTGGGCTGTGGCAGGGAAGAATCTGCTGTAAAAACTCTTGGAGAAGGTGTCCCAAGTGACAGGCTTCTCCAATCTGGCCTCCTCTGCTAGCCACCAAGTCCTGGCTATATCCTTCAGTTGAATCTTGGCAACCTCAACTTGGTTCTCCTTTGGAACTCTGGCCGCATTCAATAGATCTGATGTATCCGTCAACCATTGTTCAGCATCCAATGGTTTCTCTCCACCCGTGAAGATAGCTGGTTGCAGCCGCCTGAAGTCTGATATGTTCCCCGGTCTCCGTTCCTTTGGAGTCGCTAACTCTTGCCGGAGAAGTTCTGTCTGCTGCTGCTGGTTCTCCATCATCATCTGGATAACCCTCAATATATCCACATTCTCTCCCGCTGCTCCATTCGATGCTGATCCAGAGTTGCTGCGACCCGATCTCCTCTCCATTCGATACTAGGTATGGATAGACTGGAAGGAGCTGGAAAATGGAATGGAAGGACTTCAGGATATGAAGGAAGAAATCAAGGAGGACTAGATGTAGAATCAAGAAGGACTAGATGACTTTGTACATTGTAGTTGGCACTAGCAAATTACTAGAATTTGCTGCTTGTTTGTACTATAGGTGGAAGAGCCTAAACTCTGATACCAACCTGTAACGCCCCGATTCCACGGATACGGGGACGTCACTGCAACGTATATACGTAGGTCAGAAGAAGCCCCCACGTATATACGCTAAGCACAAAAAGTACAAGTAAGGATCAGAGTACAACCCAAAGCGTGGTATTCTTTCATATGCCAACATAAAAGTACAATACAAAGTCATCACAGTATGATAAACATTACATATTACATATGTCTTTTATCATAACAAGTCCAAAAGTCAAAATATACAATAAGAAGACAAAATGCTCACGGGTAGGATGAAGATCACGTGAGTCAAAAGGAGTCAGGTGCAAGGAACTGGAGCTAAGATGCCTGCTCGCTAAGGAGAGCTCGATCTACGGTGGACAACTCCACTTCGATCCAAGCTCCGGAATCTGAATATGCAAATCCAAGGAATCAAGACATATGGCAATAAATGAGCTACAGCCAAGTGGCTAAGAGACATAAATAGGGGTTAGAACACAAGTATGGAATATAAGGACAGGTATTAACATAATCGTAAAACGGAAAATACAAGTAAAGCTGATTACAAGCAAAAGTGATTGTATATGCTTAAGTCACGGTCCCATGAGACTAATACGTCGAGGGAATAATCAAACAAGGAAACCCTCATCTATATACCTCTATCTCATGCCACAGTAATCCAAGCATATAGAATCAGAGTTGCAAATCATACTATAATCATAACGAGAATACATAACAAGAAGACATGAATCATAATGAGAAAGACGTAATCCAATAACCGGAGTCATCACTGGAATCACGACAAGTAAATAAGAGTCACAATATAACATGAGTCACAACAGGGACTAGGACAGGAATCATAGCTGGTACACATAACGGTAACTATAACAGAGAACATAACTGACATCTATTATTATTATTATTATTCGCCTAACCCATATATCTAGGTATGTGTTTCGGTATCGATCCCAACTCACATACATCCATATATAAGCTATTCGAGGTTTGTTAACGGAAGTAGATGGAGAACTGATAGAGCTTCTTATAGTGGTACTCATACACCGGGGACCAGTTTGTTGTCCAACGGTTCCCACCACCTGGGACCGGTTTGGAGGCCCAAAGTCCCCCTATATGTAATCATGTGGGCCCCAAGTCCCACTATAACTTTCCGCCGCATATATCATATCCATCACTATAAGCAAGGTACCATTCCGACATCCATCACTTCCTCCATACCCATACAAGTTGTAGCTTATTAACATAATTATCTGGTTACGGGAATAAACAGTTATAACAGTGATAGCCCTACAGATTCAAGAGGTGGCCCCCACCGTGTAGTGTGGCACTTTGTTCTGAGGGAGTGGATTCTAGAGGTGGCCCCCACCGAGTATGGTGTGGCACTTAGTTCCATAAAACAAGACAGGGTTCCCGTAAACAAGATAACCATACGGTCAAGTGTATCATGCTTGGTTTTAAAAGATAGCATGACGAGGTGGTGATGTATAACAAGAAATGAAACATAACAATAGATTGATAATAGACCGGGTCAGCCATGACATAACTATAGGGTCTAGTAAGGTGGTGGCATGGTTAGGTGATAACATATTAGGTGTCATGTGATATACATGTGTTAAAAGGAAATAGATAACTGACAAGGCTGTATTAAGGTAAGGCAAGTGGAAACATAGAAACAACTTAGGGTTCAACGACCTCAAAGGGTCTGCCACGCATGCTATAAAATAAGGAAGCAATAGTATCACGGCAAGGTACAAGTATAAGAATGAAACAAGCAATTACAGGGCAATGCATAAACATAGAATTATGGAGTAACTAGAAGTAATATACACCAAGTAACGAGTCATGAAGCACTGTATACGAATACCTGAACCAAGCATAAGATCCAAAGTTTAGATAGGAATCAACTATAACAATCAGACAAAGTTAGTCGACTAGGTCAAGAGAGTAGTCGACTAATAGAAGGGTTAGTCGACTAACAGTAGGGTACAGTCGACTAAAACTGTGTAACAGAGAGTTGGGTTTCTGATTCAGGAAATGTTAGTCGACTAGGGTCAAGGGAGTAGTCGACTAATAGAAGAGTCAAGTCGACTAACAGATACTTAAGTCGACTAAGTCTGTGATACAGAAAGTTGGGGTTTTCTGGTTCAGGAAGGGTTAGTCGACTAGGTGGATTCAGGAGTCGACTAATAGTGGTTTCCAGAGAGTTGAGATTTATTTCCAGAAGGGTTTAGTCGACTAATATATGGGGTAAGTCGACTAATACTGTGTTTTCCAGAAAAGCTAAGTTCCAGCTAAGGGTTCTAGTCGACTAGGTTCTAGGTCAAGTCGACTAATAGTGGTCGGGGAGCAGTTTACAGAACAGAACTTGGGGGTTGTTCTTGATGGTAAAAATGTGATTTTTATGACATGTGAGCATAAGATATGGGGATACAAGTATGCTAGGAAGGGAACATGTCTTGGTGAGTAAAGATACTCACTTGGAACCGTTTGATTGAATCCCTACGAGTCCGGGAAGAGGGTGGTCGACGAATAGCTCCCAAGCGATCCTTGGCGACGAAGAGAGCTACGATCCGAGCTCCAAATCAGAAGCTTGAGCTGGGAGAGAAGATCTGGTGGAGTTCTTGGAGCTAGGGTTTAGGTTGAGGTGAAGGAGAGACTTGGAGGGGGTTTTCTCTTTGATGAAAATGAAGAAAAAGGGAAAGAAGTGTAAAGGAGTGGTTTATATATGTTTTTGGAAATTGTGAAGGAGTTGTAATTAGAGTAGATGAGAGGGGGTTTTATGCAAATGGGGGGTGAGGTGAGTGTCCTTCTCCTTGGCCACTTGGCCGGCCATGGGAGAGAGAGAGAGAGAGAGAGAGAGAGAGATGCATTAATGGTGGAGGTAGGTAGAAGTGAGTGGAGAGGAATAATGGAATTTTGGAAAAATAGTGGAAATGGAAAAGTTTGTGGTAGTGGAGGAAGGAAGGAAAAATAAGGGAAAAGGAAAAATGGAAAAGAAATGATAAAGAGAAGATGTTTTCTCTTGGACTCAAAATGAAACTGTTGAAAATACAGATACCGGGTTCAAGTCAAGAATACGGAAAACAATTCGGAAAATACCGGAATCGTCCGAAACTCAAGTATCTCGGAACGACTCGCAAATTTACCCAAAAATCAATAATAATATAAAAAGACCAATAGTGAAATCCGTTTGAAGAAATACTTTATAGTTTTAAAACTAAAAATCCCGGAATCAGTTACCTACCGACTCCGTTGGAATTTTCATAAAATTATAAAATTCTCGGAAAAAGAATGTAGGTAGGAAATGCAATTATAAAAGATAAAGTCTAAAGGACCATCATGAAATTCCAAACAATTTGAGAATTAAAAATCCAGGAATCGGTCAGCGGCACTGGCCGACACCGGTTTTGAAGAAATTCAATTTAATCCAAGAAAAATCCAGAAAATCACAGAAAATCTAATATATTGGAAAATAACATTTGAAACTGAAATCTGTCAAATTTAATCACCGGAAAGGCCAAATCGAATACTATACTATAATCGGGTCTTCGGTTCAGACTAGGGCTGACTCCGAATCCACGAATCCACAACCAAGATAAAACAATCATACAAGGAATTCATAATACGGAATAAATATAGGAAACAAATCGAAAAAATACGATCGAAAATCTGAATACGCAACTAAGTACGTATTCCGGGAACGGGGTATTACAAAATCCGTCCAAGCTAACTGCGGAATATCGAAAACTTTGGAGGGGGTTCTGTAGGCTGACTAAAAATCATTAAAGACAAGCCGTCAAAAGTAGAGTCCCAAACTCCGGACGCAGGGCTAGTCATAGCCAGCACTGCAGCACCAAGGCGTGAGAAATGAAACCCGCGTCTCAGCCAGCACTGTAGCACCAAGGCGCGAGGGTCGAAACCCGCGTCTCAGCCAGCACTGCAGCACCAAGGCGCGAGAAATGAAACCCGCGTCTCAGCCAGCACTGCAGCACCAAGGCGCGATGGTCGAAACCCGCGTCTCAGCAGCACTACAGCACCAAGGCGCGAGGGTCGAAACCCGCGTCTCAGTCAGCACTGCAGCACCAAGGCGCGAGGGTCGAAACCCGCGTCTCAGCAGCACTGTAGCACCAAGGCACGAGGGTCGAAACCCGCGTCTCAGCCAGCACTGCAGCACCAAGGCGCGAGAAATGAAACCCGCGTCTCAGCCAGCACTGCAGCACCAAGGCGCGAGAAATGAAACCCGCGTCTCAGCCAGCACTGCAGCACCAAGGCGCGAGGGTAGAAACCCGCGTCTCAGCAGCACTGCAGCACCAAGGCGCGAGGGTCGAAACCCGCGTCTCAGCAGTACTGCAGCATCAAGGCGCGAGGGTCGAAACCCGCATCTCAGCCAGCACTGCAGCATCAAGGCGCGAGGGTCGAAACCCGCGTCTCAGCCAGCACTGCAGCACCAAGGCGCGAGGGTCGAAACTCGCGTCTCAGTTATAACTGCCCTTGTTATGGGGTCAATCACCACCCACATAATGAGGAAGTTAACCCCATTGTGGAGTGTTTTTAGGGGGCACGTTCACCCTTGAAACCTCTATAAATAGCCTCGTTGTTATGGAGAAAGGTTCGGCAGATTCAGATCAGAGAAATCAAGGAGAGGAGCTTGACTTGAGAGCTTCCACAGAGAAGGAAAGAGAGTCCAACTCTTCAAGTAACTTATTGCGTACAAGTCAATCTTTGCCTGCAATCTCTTTGAGATTCTTGGTCGACAGAGCTGTGTTACTCCGTCCACCATCCGAAGAGAAGATCCCCAAAAGTTCTTGACGTTCACCCGGTCAACGGAAAACAAGATTCACTTTCCACCGCCACCTGAAGAACCCAGCATTAAACAAAGGGAGGATTCAAGACTCAATATCCTCCCTCCCTTGTAGTCGGAGTATAAGTTTGTTGTAATTTTTCAATTGATTCAAGGAAACTTTACACGAATTTTTCTCCCACCAAACAGGTGTTGGAGCCCTTCTTGGACCATTTTGTGGTGGTCTACCTGAATGATATTGTGGTGTATAGCCAAACCATGGACGAGCATGTGGAGCACTTGAGGCAAGTGTTCCAGGCCCTCAGAAGCAACGAGCTCTATGTGAAGAGGGAGAAGTGTTCGTTCGCACAGGAGTAAGTGATATTCCTCGGCCACACCATTGGAAGAGGCAAGATTCGGATGGATCAAGCCAAGATTCAGGCTATATTGGAGTGGGAACCTCCTACCAAGGTGACGGAGCTGCGATCTTTCCTTGGCCTGGTAAACTACTATCGGAGATTCATCAAGAGCTATTCGGCGATGGCTGCTCCACTCACCGACTTACTGAAGAAGAATCGGGCTTGGGATTGGATTTCGAAGTGCCAGGGGCGTTCGAGGCTTTGAAGAGAGCTGTGATAGAGGAACCAGTTCTCGCACTACCCTGAAAAAACACCTAGAGGGGGGGTGAATAGGTGTTAGAGCTAATCTAAAACTTAATGCAAAACTAAGTGCGCTATATGCGGAAGCTAATGCAAATTATGCACAAACTAATACAATACAACAAGTGTAGCCGAATTCCCCTTGCGAGGCTCTGGACTAACTCCCCTTGATTCCCCTTGAAATGGGTTGAGGCGCTATGTGAAGCTCTTGTTGGATGAGTATAAGTTGGGCACACACACACACAAGCAATCCAAGCAATGTGCACACACAATCAAGCCAAGCAATCAAGGATATAGCAATATGGATTATGCAAGGCACAACACAAGCAAATAAATATGATATGACAAGATGAATTATGCTCAACACAAGCAAATATGATATGAATGAGGTATGATGCTTTGCACAAATGTAAAGAGAGAGAGTTTAGAGAACTTGGATCAAACGCTAACACAAAGATTTGTTTCGAGGTTCGAGTACCCAACTCTACATCCCCGCCTATACCACCGTGTAGGATTTCCCAATCCACTATAGGAGTACCAAACTCCTCTCTCAACCTTTACAAAGCCACCGAGGCTATACAACCACAATCCACCTCTACCGAAGAGGGATAAGGCCCGTAGCCAATACAACAACCACAACCAACACCTCTACCGAAGAGGGTTTACAACCAAACTCAATCACCTCACACTTGAGGGATACAAACCAATCACCCGATCACCTCTACCGAAGAGGGATACAACAAGAATAAGGGTGTACAACTTAGAGGTTACAACAACAACCTCAAAACTCTCTCTTTTCTTTTCTCTTTTCACAAAACAAAGATCCTAATAGTTTAGGAAAGAAGATATAGCTCAAGTATGGAAACAAGGTGTTTTTGGAAACAAGCAACAAAGAAAAAAAACTCCTTGGGAAATCTCTTGTATGTGATAGAAATTAAAGATCAAATCAATATTCCAAAAATCTAGTTTTCTTTGATTTTCCAAAAACCCAAAAACAATAAAGATTGAAAGATTAAAGCCCCAAATACTTTTAAAAACTCTTTTAAGCACTTCAGAAAACCAGAATTTTTCTCTTGAAAAACTTGGCCAAAATCCCCAAGGAGATGGGGTTTATATAGGCCCATCAGAAAACTAGCCGTTAGGCTGAGCTGGCAGCCTGACAGGCTGCCGGTTGACCGGCCCGGTCGACCGCCAACGGTCAGAAATATGACCGTTGGGCAACAGCGGTCGACCAGCCCGGTCGACCGAAACAAACCGAGAGCAGAACTCTTCTGCAGCGGTCGACCGGCCGGTCGACCCAATCAAACAGAAAGCAGAGCTCTCAGACTCGGTCGACCGGCTCGGTCGACCGTCCCAGTGACTCCAAACGTGCACAGATCTGTGCACGTCCGGTCGACCGGCCCGGTCGACCGGACATCAGCCAAGTCGACTAATAACCTGGCTTAGTCGACTGGTTGAGTCCTGGACCTGAAAACTGAGTTTGAAAACTTGGAAAAATATTTTATAAAAATCTTTTAATACTTCTAAAAATCACCAAAAATATTTTCATCATTTTATATCAAAACTCAAATAAGTGATAAAAGTTTCAAGACATGTATCAACATATTCAATTCATTTTTGAGTCTTGCAAATTTTATCAAAAATAAAACTTGTATTTTTGTCAAACTTGATTTTTCCAAAACATGAATAGGATAGTCAAAGTAAGTTTGTCTAGCAACTTTAAAGCATGTATGTATATCTAGAACATATCTAATATACATAGAAATAAAGTAAACTTGTTTTGAACTACTATCCATGAAAACCAAAATCCAAATCATGAAACGTGTGTGTTGTGCACTTGAGCATATCAACTATACTAAACTTTACAAATGGATCTAAAACACACTATCTAAACTATGGATACCTAAGTCTTTGTGTCATCAAGAAGACTTGCTCCAAAACTCCATCCATGGGCTAGGCAATGTGTGATCTTGACGCTTTGGCCCTGGAATCATCATGAAAAGCTTCTAAACACCTTGTTGAAGCTAATCACCAACTAATATCTTGGTTAATGATCTGAAACTTAAACAACACAAGATTATTAGTAAACATAACTACATGAGTTAATCATCATCAAAACTAGAGTGGAAGGCCTTTGGGCCAACAATCTCCCCCTTTTTGATGATGACAAAACTCATGGAGTTATATATGCATGGATTAAAGTAAAGCTTCAAAGAAGCTCCCCCTTAACTCATGCATAGCCAAATAAACATAATAATATGCAATGAAGGCTCTTAAAAACATGAATGCACAAATATGCATAAACAATAAAGGTTCTAGATACCAATGAAATATTTAAAGCAAAGCTGTTGGCCCAAAGGCCATTATCCCGGTTATTTTGATGATAGCAAAACATATTTAGTTATGTGTTTAATAATCATGATTTTAAAGTATTTCAGGTTCAAGAAACAGATTTTGACGACTCCGCTAAAAGACTCACATATTTGGAGCTCGCCCAAGATTTGCACTCCCAAGCTAAAGCACATAGGAAGCTTCGGAATTTGCGTTGAAGAATAGATCAAGAAAAAGATCAAGAATCCAAGATTTGTATTTTGTCTATTTTTGTTTTAGATATTTTGTCAAAACTAAATAGTAGAAGTAGAGATATGGGATATCACACACACACATTTTCTAGAGTGTTTTATGGCTTCAAAAAGACTTTCTATTTCCATTTCCAAACTTAGTTTTTAAATGAACAATATTTATTTTGGAAATACGATTTTAGAAAGACTAGTTTTTGGAAAAACATTTTATGGAAAATCAAGTTTTATCAAAAGATTTTTTATCAAAGTATTTTACCTTGATAGTAGTATGACACATGCTCATACTCTATGATTTTTCAAGACCAAAGTATTTAACCCAAGACCCAAAAACCAAAATCCAAAATTTTCCAGGTCTGTAAATTCTGTTTTTACAGAACTCACAGTGCCCGGTCGACCGGCACTCGACCGACATGCACAACTGTGCATGTGCGTATCAGTCGACCGGCAGTCGACCGATACTCGACCGGCCCAAACCCTTTGTTCTCTGGAAATTGCCAGTCGACCGACCCGGTCGACCGGTGAGCCCCAACGGTCGGATTTTTGACCGTTGGCGGTCGACCGACCCGGTCGACCGGGACTCTGTCAAAAGTTCTGACAACAGCTATATTTTCTGACTCTTTGACTTTAGGGATTTGTCTCCAACGAATCTCTTGAGCAGTTTTTGACCCCTATAAATAGGTAGTCACTTCAAGTGACATGACTAACAATTTTAAAAAGAATATCAAGAGTTTTTACAAGAGTTTTCAAGATTTCCAAAGTTTAAGTTTAGAAAAGATTTTTCTCTCCAAAGCCAAAATTCCATACACCTTACTTGGAGCCTATTCCTCTACTTCTCTCTTGTTTTGCACTACACAATCCCATACTCTAAGTCTCCTATTTGGTTCTAGGATTGTGCTTAGTGAGCTCTTTTGTAAAGTGATCAAGTGTGATCACTTCCATTGTAATTGAGTGAAGTTGTAGAGGCATCGGCCTCAAGGCGAGCTAGTGTGCTCAAGGTGGTGAAGTGTCATCACGGGAGACGGACAAGTGTTGTCCTTGTATTGTTGATCCAGTGGGATCCTCAATAGTGGAAATCCTTCAAGTGTGAAGGCGGGGACGTAGAGCGTGGCTCGAACCTCGGAAACATATCGGCGTGTTTGCGTTTGCTCAAATTCTTCTAACTCTATCTCTTTTATTACTTGCAATTTTACATTGTCTTTTACTTGCAAGAAATATTGTATTGTGCTAATTGTTTAGAGTTAAATTTTTAAATTCCGCATAATTGCCATTATCTTATAGCCATCACCTATTCACCCCCCCCTCTAGGTGATTTCAATTGGTATCAGAGCCTAACCCTAGATTCGGTTTAACCACCTTAGGGAGATCCTTCATTTGGCTATATATTTGCTTGTTGTTGTTTGTTGCATTTTACTTGCTTGTGCATTCATGGCATCCATGGACTTTTCTAGCATTAAATCCCCTCCCAAATTTGAAGGCTTGAACTTTCCTATTTGGAAAGTCAAGATGAACTTGTTTTTGAAATCCTTAGGTGTTAGGGTAGCTAGGGCCATTACCAAAGACTTCATTGAACCAACTAGTGATGAGAGCACATGGTCCGAGGATACTTCCAAAGACTATGAAGCAAATGCTAGTGCACAATATGCATTAACACAAGCACTTAATGAAGATGACCTTGCACGCATCATAAATTGCAAATCCGCATATGAAGTGTGGAACATTTTGCTTGTGACTCATGAGGGAACGTCACAAGTCAAGAGAGCCAAAGTTGACTTGCTACGTTCTCAATATGAGAATTTTTACATGTTTGATAATGAGAGCATTGATGACATGCTCACCCGTTTTACTAAAATAACTAATGCTCTTTCCTCCTTAGGCGACAAGATTGATAATGATCAAAAGATAAGGAAAGTGATTAGAGCTCTTCCCAAAGCGTGGGAAGTCAAGGCGACGACACTCAAGGAGCTCAACGACAAAGAGGAGATGGACTTCTCCGGCTTCATCGGAAATCTCAAGACACATGAGATGGAGATGAAGGTTCGAGAAGAAAGGGAGGCACCCAAGAAGAAGACCATTGCCTTCAAAGCCACTCCTACCATTGAGGAGGACGACTCATCGGATGATTGCGATGAGGACTTCGCCATGCTCATCCGGAAGGTGGGCAAGATGTTCTACAAGAAGGGACGGCAGAGCAACTTCCGAAGAGGGAGACCTCAAGGAAGGTATGAGAAGAAAAGAGAAGAACCCGGTCCTTGCTTCCATTGCAAGAAGATCGGTCATCTAATTGCCGAGTGTCCCGCTCTTCAAGCAACCACCTCCAAGCACGGGAAGAAGAAGAAAGCGTTGGCCGCTACATGGGATGATACGGATTCCGAATCCGAAGAGGAGCACGACGCCGCCAACATGTGCTTCATGGCACAAGGAGAGGACACTTCTAAGGTAACCCTTGAAACTACTTTAGAAGATGATGATTTAACAATGGATGAACTTGCACATGTCTTTGAAGAATTGCAACATAGGTATGAGATTTCACAATCTCATAATAAGAAATTAAAAAGGGAAAATGAGTTTTTGAAAAATAAATTTGAAATAGTTGTAAATGAGAAAAATACTTTGTCTAGTTCATTTGAAAAATTGAAAATTGATTTTGATAAGTATAAACTTGCAAATAAGGGTAAAACCCCCATGGTTTCTATTGACAAAAATGATTTTGTTGAGATCCAAAAACGTGTTGAAGTTTTGAACTCAAATTTAAAAAGTTATGCATTTGACTTGAAAAAGATAGCTTCTAAATTTCCTAAGGGAGTACCCCAAGGGAAACATGCACCTCATACACATACACATGCACGAAAACATGCACACACTCATAAGCATGCATTTATGTATGGTAGTGGTAGAATTTATGTTTGCACGCATTGTGGCCGCAAAGGCCATTTAGAAAAGTTTTGTTATGCTAAAAATAATGTTAATAATAAATATGTTTGGGTTCGCCCCGGTACTAACCCAAAGGACCCTCAAAGATTTGGGTACCAAAAGATCCTCCAAATGTAGGTGATACAGGTGGATCTACTTCCTCCAAGACTTAGGGGGAGACGGTGCCCGGGTGGTAGATGCAACTAAGCTCAAAGTTCAAATCTAGCTTGCATCGCTATCGTGGAGGCACCTATTTTTGGAGATTGCCCTTAAATTGGTAACATCTCCATTTTAAAATAGTTGTTGATTTTTGGTAATGTATACATGTGTATAGAATTGATAGTTTGCTTTTGTATTCCATTGATACATGCTTATATAGAACTACTTTTCTATCATGTTGTGTACATACCTTGTGTTAATTTCCATATCTTGTATTTTTATGCCTCATGTCATATTTGTCCACATGTCCATGTTGTTTGAGAATGTATCTATATGTATATACTATTTTTCAAAAGTATAAATTAATAATCAAAATTTCTTGTTTAAACAAATACCTTAAAGATGGCAATTGCGCGCCTTAACTCATTCAAGAGGAATCAAGAGGATGAAGTTCAGAACCCGTCACTGGGTATTCGGCTTCAACATCTTTATATCTTTGTTTAAATATGTAAAACAAAATTAAAACATTTTGTGTGAAGTTGATGTAAATGAAGATTTAAAACTGGTTGTTGTATCCCTGTATGTTATAATATATCATATTTTATTTGTTATAATTTTTTTTTAATTTTTTTTTTTTTGGGTCAGAATCTGGTAGCAGATTTTCAGACAGCACCAGTCGACCGGACCCTAACCCCAGTCGACCGGCGCTGCCTGAGAGAAAATTTTGGATTTTTATTTCTGCTACCGGTCGACTGTTTTATAGGACCAGTCGACCGATCCGAGTGCGTGACTCTCTGTATCTTTTCGGTCGACCGGCCCTTAACCCCAGTCGACCGATCGTCGAATTATGGCTTATATTTGTGATTTTTCTTCACTGTTTCTCTCACTCTCTCACTTCTCTCTCAGCGAACCGCTGGACCCCTGTCTTCCCAAAATTTCCAACTTTCAACCCGCTCTTCTGATCTTCAATTCTTCTAAAACCCACTTCATATTTCCTCTTACTAATCCAGATCTACAATTTCAAAGAGATCCATCCATCAGATCTTCAGGATTTCGGGATTTTCAGCTAGGGTTTCAAAAATTTTCAACAAGGTAAAAATCGGATTTTTACTTCAGTTTTCCACTTTTAGCTTAGATATAAATTGTTCCATTGTCTCTACTTTAGGTTACTTATCATCTAGATCGTGCCAAAACCTTAAAAATTTCATTTTATCATGCCCCCTAAAAGATCTCGAACCGAGAAAGGAAAGGGTATTGCCCAATCCTCTTCTCAAGCTCCTAGAACTGATCCTTTGTTGCGTAACGATCTAGCCTCTGACCGTTACACTCATCTAGCCCCTAGGAACACAATTTCGGTAGGTATGTGGCTATCCATGACTTTGAACACCTTGATATACCCCACATTCTCCGTACCAACAACCTTGTGGATTTCCTCTCCATCAGGGAGAAGGTCTACACATCCTTGGTTCCATACTTCTATGCTAACTTCGAATTTAGTGGGAACCGGATCACCTCTCGTGTGATGGGTAGGAATATAAATATTTCCCTAGGTCAGTTTGCTAGGATTCTTTATCTTTCCACTGATAGAATAGATGTCTACACTCATGACCTTCATGACTTTGCAGAATATCCGGAGGGTGAGTCTTCGCTCACCGCATCCACTCTCATTCACCAGGATGACAATCCCGACTTGGTGAGGAATGAGATTGTGAGTCAGTATTCCCTCCAATCTCAAGTTCTTGCTAAGATTATTTTTCACAACATCGTGCCTAAATCTGGTGAATTCAGTCATGCTCGAGGACCTGTTCCTTTGATTATCTACTGCCTCCTTAAAGGCATTAAGATAAATTTCCCTCGAGTTATCGCCTCTCACATGAGTTGTGATCAGATCCGCACTGCTGGTAGGAGTCTGCCTTACGGCATGCTCATTACCCATCTGCTTAAGGCTTTAGATTTTGATCTTTCTGGTCAAGCCCCTTCTAAACCCTCATCTGATATCAATGCTGCTGCTTTGAAGATGATGGAAGCTCAGTTGCGTAGACACGCACCTGTGCAACCACCACCTATTCCTCCTGTTGCTCCTGATCCAGCTCCAGGCCCTGCTTTTCCTGCTCCTGAGTTTCAGGGTATTTCTTCTTCTGAGCTCCGCTCGCAGATCGAGGCACATCAAGCCTGGGTCGGTGAGCAAGTCTCTGCACTTCGTGCAGATATGGAGTCTCGTGTTGCTATGGATGCTGCTTTTCGGGCGGAGGTCCGAAACGACTTGTCTTATATGGCTGAATCCATGAGATTTGTGGATGTTCAGTTTCAGTCTCTGTTCACAAAATTTGACATAGTCGTTCCTGATGGGACTCCGGGTGCTCGTCGACTCCCTGCCACTGGTCCTCCTTTCCCTCCCAGAGCTCGCGTCTCTATTCCACCACCGCGCCCCAAAGTTGATGCCTTGGATACAGAGGAGGTAGATTCCTCTTCTTCCTCAGATGATGGTGATGATCAGACGATGGCTGAGGCCTCTGGTGATGACGAGGAGGAGGATGACGAGGCCACTGAGTGATGCTGCTGATGATGCTGATGAGTGACCTCCCCTTTATTGATGATGTCAAAAAGGGGGAGAGATATTTGGAGAGAGAGAGATATTTTGCTGTGACTTTGTTACTTTGTTATTTTGTTATGTTGTGTTGGACACCTTTGTTATGTACTTGCTTACCTTGTTTATGTTGGACATCCTTTTATTTTTGTGTTTGTGGACATGTATCTTTTGTGTTATGCATTCATGTCATGTATGACTTATTTCCTTATCTACAATATGTCATGAGTAGTTGATATGTTATTTTTTGGCATGAATGTGTGATGTTTATGATTTACATGCCTGAGTATGATTTTTATATATATATATGCTTGTGTTGAGGGGAGCTTCATTTGAAGACTCTACCCAAAATATCTTGTGATAACTACATATGTTTTGCCATCATCAAAAAGGGGGAGATTGTTGGCCCAAAGGCCATTATCCCGGTTATTTTGATGATAGCAAAACATATTTAGTTATGTGTTTAATAATCATGATTTTAAAGTATTTCAGGTTCAAGAAACAGATTTTGACGACTCCGCTAAAAGACTCACATATTTGGAGCTCGCCCAAGATTTGCACTCCCAAGCTAAAGCACATAGGAAGCTTCGGGAATTTGCGTTGAAGAATAGATCAAGAAAAAGATCAAGAATCCAAGATTTGTATTTTGTCTATTTTTGTTTTAGATATTTTGTCAAAACTAAATAGTAGAAGTAGAGATATGGGATATCACACACACACATTTTCTAGAGTGTTTTATGGCTTCAAAAGACTTTCTATTTCCATTTCCAAACTTAGTTTTTAAATGAACATATTTATTTTGGAAATACGATTTTAGAAAGACTAGTTTTTGGAAAAACATTTATGGAAAATCAAGTTTTATCAAAAGATTTTTTATCAAAGTATTTTACCTTGATAGTAGTATGACACATGCTCATACTCTATGATTTTTCAAGACCAAAGTATTTAACCCAAGACCCAAAAACCAAAATCCAAAATTTTCCAGGTCTGTAAATTCTGTTTTTACAGAACTCACAGTGCCCGGTCGACCGGCAGTCGACCGGCACTCGACCGACATGCACAACTGTGCATGTGCGTATCAGTCGACCGGCAGTCGACCGATACTCGACCGGCCCAAACCCTTTGTTCTCTGGAAATTGCCAGTCGACCGACCCGGTCGACCGGTGAGCCCCAACGGTCGGATTTTTGACCGTTGGCGGTCGACCGACCCGGTCGACCGGGACTCTGTCAAAAGTTCTGACAACAGCTATATTTTCTGACTCTTTGACTTTAGGGATTTGTCTCCAACGAATCTCTTGAGCAGTTTTTGACCCCTATAAATAGGTAGTCACTTCAAGTGACATGACTAACAATTTTAAAAAGAATATCAAGAGTTTTTACAAGAGTTTTCAAGATTTCCAAAGTTTAAGTTTAGAAAAGATTTTTCTCTCCAAAGCCAAAATTCCATACACCTTACTTGGAGCCTATTCCTCTACTTCTCTCTTGTTTTGCACTACACAATCCCATACTCTAAGTCTCCTATTTGGTTCTAGGATTGTGCTTAGTGAGCTCTTTTGTAAAGTGATCAAGTGTGATCACTTCCATTGTAATTGATTGAAGTTGTAGAGGCATCGGCCTCAAGGCGAGCTAGTGTGCTCAAGGTGGTGAAGTGTCATCACGGGAGACGGACAGTGTTGTCCTTGTATTGTTGATCCAGTGGGATCCTCAATAGTGGAAATCCTTCAAGTGTGAAGGCGGGGACGTAGAGCGTGGCTCGAACCTCGGAAACATATCGGCGTGTTTGCGTTTGCTCAAATTCTTCTAACTCTATCTCTTTTATTACTTGCAATTTTACATTGTCTTTTACTTGCAAGAAATATTGTATTGTGCTAATTGTTTAGAGTTAAATTTTTAAATTCCGCATAATTGCCATTATCTTATAGCCATCACCTATTCACCCCCCCTCTAGGTGATTTCAAAAGCATGCTCTAGATACCAATTAACAAATAAACATTTTCTAGATGCTCTAGATACCAATAAACATACATTAAACTATATTAAACTTAATATATGCAAAAACATAACTATGCATATATATAAAACTCACAAATAATTCTCCCCCTTTTTGTCAATCATCAACAAAGGGGTAAACATTCAAAAACTATAAATAAAATGAGGGGTAAAAATTTTTTCTCCCCCTTTTTGTGTCAATCAAAACAATGCAAACAATGGTCTCCCCCTTTTTGTCTAAAAAAAAAAACAAAGTCAATAAGGGGTGACTACAAACATGATATCAATTAAAAATATGTCAATGAAGCATCTTGATACCAAATAAAGATAAACAAAGATTAATAAATGTTATATGCTATATACATTCATGAAGAGGAAGACGCTAAGTTAGCTTCCCTACACATATGAGTTACATGAAGAAAGGAAGACACGCCCTAATTTACATAACACAAAATATGTAATGCATAAAAGGAGATGTGAAGCTCCCCCTACACACGTGTACCACATAAGGAAGAGTTGTCAAGCTCTTCAATACAAGATACACTCAACATGAATTTATACACATATAGGCAATGTAAAATAAATATGTTTTTCTTAAACAAAATTTTGAGATACCAATTTAAAACATTTAACATAAACATCTTGATATCATTAAGAGAAATGTGTTCTTTTAAACATATGATACCAATTTGAAACTATATTTTAACATAAAGTAAGGGAGTGAAAATCAAATACCAATTGAAAGACAACATCAAATTTTCTCCCTTTATGAAATACTAACTAAACATATGCATAAGCTTGTTAAGATACCAATTGAAAACAAATCAAACAATAGAAAATTTTTTCAAGCTTAGCATAAACAAGTATATATACGTATGAAAATTAGATACCAATTGATATTGATATTCTTGAAAGAGTAAGCATGCATATACAAAACATATATGAGTATACAAAACGATCAAAAATTGATACCAATTGAAAGTGTTCAATGATACCAATTGAAAGAATAGGGTCAAGTGTATATCTCATATTATAACGAAGAATATGAACTAGTTAAAATGAAAAGTTTTGTTAACTAGTACGAAATCCTTCAAGAAAGGAATAAATACAAATCATTTTTCATAAAATGAAATCCACATGATAATCAACACTCTAATCCAATTAAGCATAAAAATGTCTCATGAAAACAAAACATGAGCAAATAATAAATGTGAGTGTACAAGTCAAGTATGGAGATCACAATCATGAAAATTTATTCAACTAAGTTCAATTATTCCTTTAAACAAGAAAACTAAAAAAAATTAATATTATTTAATCTTCAAGGCATATGTATGTCTAATACAAACCAAAGTATACATACATATCCAAGATACAAACGAGTCCACAAGGATATATGCATGAAGGCACGTGGCTCAAAAAGGATATTCATGTATATCTAATGATTTGGACAAGATAGACATATACATGAAGTTAAACAATTAAACACAAAATCAAGAAAAAACTAAATTTTCATTAAACAACAAATTTCATTTCAAGATATATGTATGAATTGTCAACACAATAAGTATACATACATATTCCTAAACACAATTGAGTCCAATATATGGATTTGCATGAAAGGCAAATGACTCAAGGGGTATACATGTATATCTTAAAGTTTGTCAATAATACACATATACATGAAGTGAAAACTCATAAAACAAATTCAAAAATGGAATACAAGTTTGAAATGTATGAATCATCAAAACTAGACTATACTAGCACATCTAATGGGTTCAAATAAGCATTAAGCACAAACATATATAAAGATTTATTTGTGGCCCACTATATGTACAAGTATAAATCCTAGTCTTAATGAAACTAACACTTAAACATGTAATCAAAATATGAAGCATCAAAAACAAATATAAATCATCATGATAAAACCCAAACATGATTATTATATAAATACATATGTTATTAAACCTATGATAAACATGATAGCTAATCAAAAATGAGAACACAAAATAATAATCCATATTAAACATGGTGTCTCAAATACTATACATGTATGTCAAGGATTAAATAAACATGGTATTTTCACAATAATCTATAAACAAAAAAATATGAAATACAAATCATATATGATCAATATGTACATGCATGTGCATTAGATCTAGGTCATGCAAATTAGTTTAACCAAGTTGAGAACACAAAAATATAAGTCCATATAAAACATGGGTGTTTCAACCACTAATATGTATAACACTAATCTAATTAACATGGCATATTCATGATGATCACTAAACATCAAAACATGCTAATAAAGATAATCATGGAAAGCATGTAAACATAAATAAGGAGTTAGAGAATCGTTACCAAAACCTAGAGGGCAACTTCCCTTGTCTCCAAAACATGGTGGTCCTCTCCACCAAATCTTCCCTTGAAAGTGATGCATCCATTTGATAAGCTTTAAGTACGGAACGCATCCACTCTAAGGTGCCGCTACTCTCACGTCATGTGAGAGCCCACACCTACATCAAAAATTTTAGGGGTGGTTCTTGGTACCCATACTCTTTTGGATCCATGGGGGTTAGTCTCTTCTCTAACCCAAACAAACTTCTTTGCTAAATTAGTAGTATGTAATCTATCAAATAAAATTTAGCAAGGTGGCCCTTACGTCCACAATGTGTACAAGTGTACACATGAGCATAATGTGATGGTGTCCGTGAGGAGCATGTGTATGCCGTGGAGGGTGTGCATGAATATGTGGGACTTGTTTCTTTCGAAACAAGGTTTCCAACCGTGTATGCCCTTCTACACATTGGCTCAAAGTGGAGCCCAAACAATCAACCTTCTTCTTAAGTAAACAATATCATCATTAATCCTAGAAGAAGAAGTGCATGCAATAGGTGTGCTAGAATGTGAAGCTACACTAGCATGGCAAACTTGTGCATTAATCTTTATTTTGTAAAATTTCATTTTTCTTTAAACATGCATTTAACTCATTTGAAATGAAAATAATTTATTTTTCAAATCTACATTTTCTTTCAAAGCAAAATCAATTTTTGAAGACAAATTTTCATTTTTCTTCAAATAGCATGACAATCATTTTTATTTTTCAAACATTCATTTTCTTTTAGTGCAAGTTCAAGTTGAGATTTTAATGAATCCCTTTCATTAGAATTCTCCTCTTTCTCTTGCATAACAACATCAAGTCTAGCATGCAAACACTTATTCTCATTTTAAGACCTAAACATCCTTTTTCACAATTTTATATTTTTCTATTAGTTTTTCATAAACAATAGAAAGTTCTTCATTTAAAGCATGGGGATCTACAATATCATCACATGAAGAACTAGCATCATTACTATCTAGTTGAAAATCCGATTGTACCTCAAGGGAGTCATTCCCTTGGACCATATAGCATTGTGATTCGGATTCTCCACTAGATTCCTCCGGTTGGATTTGTTCTTGAAGCTTGGAGGTGGTGGTTGTTGATAATAGATTCCACACTGCAAAAGCAGAATCATTGTTAGAAACATGCATAAGATATTTTTTAGATAATGTGCTTCTAATGGCCTCAAGGGCTTGTGCATTTGGCCCCTATATGATTGCGATCACTAAGGAAGGATTCCTTGGTAATGGCAAGGTAAACTTTATGACCTAGGGTTTGTAATAAACAGTCATCCTAATCTTCCAAACATGAATGTTGAAGGGTCAAACATAGGTGGGGTCATGAAGGCCATGGTAAACTATATGTGTGCAAACAAGCAAATGCAAACAAAGATTAGCAAACAAATGGATCTCACTCCTAGGATGTTAAGCCTAAGTATCAGGAGCACCCGCTCTGATACCAATTGAAAAAAACACCTAGAGGGGGGTGAATAGGTGTTAGAGCTAATCTAAAACTTAATGCAAAACTAAGTGCGCTATATGCGGAAGCTAATGCAAATTATGCACAAACTAATACAATACAACAAGTGTAGCCGAATTCCCCTTGCGAGGCTCTGGACTAACTCCCCTTGATTCCCTTGAAATGGGTTGAGGCGCTATGTGAAGCTCTTGTTGGATGAGTATAAGTTGGGCACACACACACAAGCAATCAAGCAATGTGCACACACAATCAAGCCAAGCAATCAAGGATATAGCAATATGGATTATGCAAGGCACAACACAAGCAAATAAATATGATATGACAAGATGAATTATGCTCAACACAAGCAAATATGATATGAATGAGGTATGATGCTTTGCACAAATGTAAAGAGAGAGAGTTTAGAGAACTTGGATCAAACGCTAACACAAAGATTTGTTTCGAGGTTCGAGTACCCAACTCTACATCCCCGCCTACACCACCGTGTAGGATTTCCCAATCCACTATAGGAGTACCAAACTCCTCTCTCAACCTTTACAAAGCCACCGAGGCTATACAACCACAATCCACCTCTACCGAAGAGGGATAAGGCCCGTAGCTAATACAACAACCACAACCAACACCTCTACCGAAGAGGGTTTACAACCAAACTCAATCACCTCACACTTGAGGGATACAAACCAATCACCCGATCACCTCTACCGAAGAGGGATACAACAAGAATAAGGGTGTACAACTTAGAGGTTACAACAACAACCTCAAAACTCTCTCTTTTCTTTTCTCTTTCCACAAAACAAAGATCCTAATAGTTTAGGAAAGAAGATATAGCTCAAGTGTGGAAACAAGGTGTTTTTGGAAACAAGCAACAAAGAAAAAAAAACTCCTTGGGAAATCTCTTGTATGTGATAGAAATTAAAGATCAAATCAATATCCCAAAAACCTAGTTTTCTTTGATTTTCCAAAAACCCAAAAACAATAAAGATTGAAAGATTAAAGCCCCAAACACTTTTTAAAAACTCTTTTAAAACACTTCAGAAAATCAGAATTTTTTCTCTTGAAAAACTTGGCCAAAATCCCCAAGGAGATGGGGTTTATATAGGCCCATCAGAAAACTAGCCGTTAGGCTGAGCTGGCAGCCTGACAGGCTGCCGGTCGACCGGCCCGGTCGACCGCCAACGGTCAGAAATATGACCGTTGGGCAACAGCGGTCGACCGGCCCGGTCGACCGAAACAAACCGAGAGCAGAACTCTTCTGCAGCGGTCGACCGGCCGGTCGACCCAATCAAACAGAGAGCAGAGCTCTCAGACCCGGTCGACCGGCTCGGTCGACCGTCCCAGTGACTCCAAACGTGCACAGATCTGTGCACGTCCGGTCGACCGGCCCGGTCGACCGGACATCAGCCAAGTCGACTAATAACCTGGCTTAGTCGACTGGTTGAGTCATGGACCTGAAAACTGAGTTTGAAAACTTGAGAAAAATATTTATAAAAATCTTTTAATACTTCTAAAAATCACCAAAAATATTTTCATCATTTATATCAAAACTCAAATAAGTGATAAAAGTTTCAAGACATGTATCAACATATTCAATTCATTTTTGAGTCTTGCAAATTTTATCAAAAACAAAACTTGTATTTTTGTCAAACTTGATTTTCCAAAACATGAATAGGATAGTCAAAGTAAGTTTGTCTAGCAACTTTAAAGCATGTATGTATATCTAGAACATATCTAATATACATAGAAATAAAGTAAACTTGTTTTGAACTACTATCCATGAAAACAAAATCCAAATCATGAAACGTGTGTGTTGTGCACTTGAGCATATCAACTATACTAAACTTTACAAATAGATCTAAAACACACTATCTAAACTATGGATACCTAAGTCTTTGTGTCATCAAGAAGACTTGCTCCAAAACTCCATCCATGGGCTAGGCAATGTGTGATCTTGACGCTTTGGCCCTGGAATCATCATGAAAAGCTTCTAAACACCTTGTTGAAGCTAATCACCAACTAATATCTTGGTTAATGATCTGAAAACTTAAACAACATAAGATTATTAGTAAACATAACTACATGAGTTAATCATCATCAAAACTAGAGTGGAAGGCCTTTGGGCCGACATACCCGACTTCAGCAAGTCATATGAAGTGCACACCGACGTGAGTAATTTCTCGATTGAAGGGGTGTTAATGCAGGAAGGACACACATGTGGCCTATGATAGTCGGAAGCTCAACAATACTGAGAGGCGGTATACCGTACAAGAGAAGGAGATGATCGCTGTGGTTCACTGTCTTCGAGTATAGAGACACTACCTATTTGGCTCGAGGTTCGTGGTGAAGACGGACAACGTGGCCACCAGCTACTTTCAGACCCAAAAGAAGTTGTCTCCCAAGCAGGCGCGATGGCAAGACTTCCTAGCTGAGTTCGACTTTGTGCTCGAGTACAAGTCAGGAAGAATCAATCTAGTAGCAGATGCACTAAGTCGAAAGGCTGAGTTTGCCGCCATGCTGAGTCATCCTCAGAGTCCCTTACTTGACCGCATCAAAGAAGGCTTGGCTTAGGACCCTACAGCCAAAACATGACAGAATATGCTAAGGAGGGCAAGACTCGGAGGTTCTGCCTAGAAGAAGATCTGCTTTATACGAAGGGGAGACGGTTGTACGTGCCGCTGTTCGGGCACCTAAGGAGGGAGCTTCTCAACGAGTGCCATGGCTCACAGTGGGCGGGACATCCAGGTGTGCACCGTTCTCTAGCTCTTACAGAAGAAAATTATTATTGGCCTCGCGTGAGGAATGATGTTGAGGCCTATGTGAAGACTTGTCTTGTGTGCCAACATGACAAGATAGAGCAAAGGGTACCGGCCGGATTGCTGTAACCACTACCGATTCCAGAGCGACCTTGGGAAAGCATTTCCATGGACTTCATCATGGGCATACCCAAGTCCGAGGGGTGCAATATTATTATGGCGGTGGTCGACCGGTTTTCAAAATATGGCATCTTCATTCCATCCCCACCCAAATGTCCAGCCGAGGTAGCAGCCCCACTATTCCTGAAGCATGTGGTGAAGTATTGGGGTTTGCTTAAGACGATCGTGAGTGATCGAGATGGCCGCTTTACAGGCAGGTTCTGGACGGAGCTCTTCAAGCTCATGGGGTCGGACTTGAACTTCTCCACTAGCTTCCACCCTCAGACGGATGGCCAGACAGAGAGGATGAATGACTTGTTGGAGGTCTACTTGAGACACTATGTGAGTGCCAACCAGCAAAATTAGGCGAAGCTTCTGGACATAGCCCAATTCTCCTACAACCTACAAAGGAGTGAGTCTATCAGAAAGAGTCTGTTCGAGATCGTCACTGGACAGCAACCGCTCACTCCTAACTCCATTGCTACAGGCTACAAGGGAAGTAGCCCGGTTGCCTATACATTTGCCAAGGGGTGGTAAGAACAGAACGAGTTGGTGCGTTCGTGTCTAAGCAAGGCAGCCAAGAGGAAGAAGAAATGGGCTGACAAGAAGAGGAGGCATATAGAATATCAGGTTGGTGACCTGGTTCTTGTCAAGCTTTCTACTTTAGATCGTCACAAGAGGCTACACAAGTGCTTGATAAGGAAGTACGAAGGCCCATTTCCTATTGAGAAAAGATTGGGAAATGTAGCCTACAGGGTACAACTTCCCCCAACGGTGAAGTATCATCCGGTCATGTGAGCATGTTAAAGCCTTACCATAAGGACGCGAAAGATCTGAATCGTGGGAAATCCAGTCGAGTATCATTAGGAATTCACATGGAGTTCGACAAGGAAGCAGAGGAGATCATAGCGGATAGGACTGTTCGTGAAGCGAACAACCACTGAAGATTAGAATACTTTGTGAAGTGGAAAGGATTGCCAGATAGCGAGAGCAATTGGAACCGGCACGAGCTCTTTGGCAGTTCGAGTACTTGATCGAGAAGTTCCATCGGGAGAAGACTCAGCGATGAGGGCATCACTCAGATAGGTGGAGGAGAATGTCACGAACCGCTCCATCTTGGTGCACTTGGGCTCATCTTGGGCTCATTTGGACTCATCCCATGTGGTAGAGTGGTTCTAGAGTGTTCTAGAACAATATTGTAAATACCATATAAGAGGGATATTCTATAGAATATTCCCTAGAGGAATATTCCATAGAAAATTCCCTAGAGGATTCTAGAATATATGATATTTAGGGATGAATATATAGGAGGTTCTAGATATTTTAGAAGCCTCCAATTCTAGAGAATTCTTTATACAAGCCTTTGCCTATAAATATGGACTAAGGGTGCTCATTTGAAAACAATGAAGCAAGAGTAAGCAATATAAACTTTCACTTCTTCTCCAAGTGTTCTCCCTCTCTCTTGAGTGAGTGTGAGGGTTAGGCTGACTTAGCTTCGTCTCTAAGGGGAAAGAGCCAGTTAAGTGTCGCGCGAGTTTGAGTGATTTAAAGTCAAAAGAATCTGCCCGTAACACATACGTGTACCTAAAGCAAGCCCAAGGCCTCCCATCTCAGGCTTTGGCGTGACTTGATGCCCAGGCCAGGCCAAGTAGCGGGGACAAATTTGTAAATGAAAAATAATCTAATAATTTAATTTAGAAGTTTTGATCTTTCGATTTCAAGATCAAACTTTGTGGTTCAGAAAATACTTGGAATTTATTCAGTAGAAAATCATAGGGATCAATAAATGTTTGAATGTACAAGGTGCGCGCGCACGTGTGTTCAGAGACCCCAATACGCACACAACAACAACTTCGAAGCCATTTATCCCAGGTATTTGGTGTAGGGTACATGAACCAAAAGAGGATTACGCCGGATCTAGCACATGAATCAGTTTTCTCCACCTATTGAGCAATATGTCTTCACTAAGACCGTTAACTTTTATATTTTGTCGTATCACCTCCATTCATATTTTCTTCAGTCTTTTCTTTCACTCTTTTAACCTGCCTAAGTTGATAAGTTCTACTTGTCGGAGTGACACATCTGTTGTTTACGTTGAACATGATCAAACCATCATAGATGGTTCTCTCTCATCTTCTCTTCTATTAGTAATAATATCTTCATTTCTCTCTTTATAGCTCCTCGTGTTACCACACATCTAACGAAACATCCACATCTCTGCTACATTCATCTTATACTACTTCTCGCATTTTATCCCGCAAAGGTTTGCAATAATTTGAATTTGTGCTTTCACATTTCTCTCAAATATAAATTGTTCTAAAACTTTATCCGATTTGCATTTTACCGCTGTGGGCTGCATGCAACTCCTACAGCAATAAACAATTCTCCTATCATATGCTACTTCTCACATGTAGACAACTAAACAATATTCTTCTTTTCGGAGGAGTTTCATGTCAAAATCGACATTTGCTTGCAAGCAACTACTGACAACAATAGTTATTTTAAAAAAAAGAAAAAGAAAAAAAATACTAACAACAAAAATGTTATTATTTTTTGTAGCTGCACTTCACTAAATTAGGAAATTAAAATGTTGAGAAAGAATTAGTTATGTGCACTCCAACCGCCCCATGCGCGGGCCCCACCTCCGAAACAAATTCGCCGCGTGGCGCCGGCCCATTCGTCAGAGGCTCATGCCGCCCGCCTCATTTTTATAAAACAAACCACCAGATCTCTCTCTCTCTCTCTCTCTCTCAAATTCGAAAATTCGATCGAATTCGAGATGCCGACTCAATCTGAGGACGCAGCGGTGCCGGCAGTGGCGGACGACGCGACCCTCTGGATCTCGCCGTCGATGAGGAAGCGGGCAGTCAGCGATCCGAAGCTCGCCGCTGCCGTCGCCGGCGACGGTGACGACGGTGGCGGAGGAGGCGTCCACGTCGCCGACTGCAGGCTGTCGACGTTAGGGTGCGACGTGGGGCACGCGGCGGCGGAGACGTTCCTCCTCACCCGCCTCACCGTCATCCTTCTCCGATATCTCGGGTAGCATTTTTTGTTTGCTTTTTTTTTTTAAAATTTAATTCAATTTTAAAAAAAAAAATCTATTATTGTGATTTTCTTTTCTTTTAAATATGTATGTACTTCATTCTTTTATTATTTTTTTTATAAATTGTGTGGAATATTTTCTTACTCCATTGCTATTTATGTTTTAGTGAGGAGTTATCATATTTAATAATATATTTTAAAGTTCACATATTATAGAAATTCATCGTGAGCGTGTGATTCTCTCAGGAGGCCTCAGATTTAAGACACTAGCTACATTCTTCACAAACAGACAGTTTTATTAAAATTCATAATGTGCGGAACCTCTAATGTGAGTGCCACTATAGTTCACACCACTGATAAAACTTTGTACACAAGGTTACATCTTGTCTTTTCAAGTGAAAAAAAGAAAGAAGAAGAAGAAAAAAGAAACAGGGCATGAGAGTGACACGGGAGCTCTATAATTTGATTTAGGTTTAGCTCCTTAAAATTGAATTTGAGTTGTTTTCGAGTTCAATGTGATAAATAAGTAAATTTAGATTCAAGCAGATACTAGTTTTTTTGTCAGTAAAATTTTTATAATAAATATTAGTGAATCTTTTTTCTGTGTGCATTGAGATTCAATTGATGAAAAACAGAATTAAATATATTATAAATATATCCTACAAGACTGAGATGTTACGCACTTATGACCGACTGGGATGTTTATTTGCGTGGGACATTGGGATTCTTGTTGGACCAACCCCATTTTCCTTCGTCCTTTTCTTTTCCAAACTGATTTTCAGAGAAAAATATCTGATAAGAAATCTGAAATCAGAGTTGAAAAATCAACCTTTTAAAAAAAAAAAAAAGAAAAAAAAAAAAGAAAAAAGAAAACACACAGAATCCCGGTGGGGCCTCAAAAAAGAGAGGGAGACGAGGCGTTCAAGTGGAGACCATGGTGCAGTGGGCCCCACCGCTCCCTCCTCTTTCCCCTACCTCTGTCCTCACAATTCTCGAAAGAACGACCATTTCGCGATGCAGTTCGAGCTCGCCGCCCCTTCGAAAGACCGAGAGGAGGCGTCGCTGGTGGCAAAGGCGGCGGTCTCGTCCTTCGCCTCGCTCTTTCCGGCGGAGGATGCGCAGCGGAGGCCGGTCCTCCTCAGCAGCAGCCGCAGGCGGCGGCCGGCGACCTCCCCCGCTGCCTTCCGCCGGGATTCCTTCAGCCGCGACGTAGGCCACGTGGCCGCCGAGACGTTTCTCCTCACTCGACTCACATTGATCCTCCTCCGATACTTAGGGTACTGCTCTTTGTATTTCTGTTTGATTCTGAGGTTAATCTTTTGGTGACAAATTGGGATTTGTTTGGGCGCCCACATTTTGGATTAGGGCGTGATTTAGAAAATCCATGTCGTGAATTGTCAAGATGTTAATTTGTTTTGATTGTTTTTTTTTTTTTGTTGTTGCTTGTTCTGGGTAAAATCATTTGAGTGTGTTGGTGGTAGGAGTTGAACAAAGTCTGAATCTAGGGTGGTTTCTTCAAGTGGGAGAACACTGTTTTGTTTGCTTTGTGATCTGTACAATCCTTATCTTTGCTAGCTGGTTCTTGTCTATTTGCTCCTTGTTAGTCTGCAAGCATGAGAATGCTTCCCACCAAACTGTCTTTGGCAACACCCGGCACATGTACAATTGCACATCACATGCTTTCCACATTAGGTTCTTACATTTGAACATCTTGTTGCCTCTAGCTGGCATGGTTGAAAATTGAAACTCTCTTTGCAGTTTGTTTTGTGCACTGCCCACTCTGCATGTGTGTTTGCTTATTGTGCATGCCGAATCGCGTTGTCAAACGCTCACCCATCACAGCCTATCTCAGGTTAGTCATATGTGACAACTTTTTGCTTGCAAATCCAATGCTTATAGCTAAGCCTATATGCATGTTCCAAGAGTCTAGCCATCACTCGTATACGACCACTAAATAAAACTAGCATACCGCCGTCGGGTGGTGGGAAACCGACTGGCGGTGGCGGCGGCGGCAGGGAGAGAGGATGGCGGGGGGGGGGGGGGGGAGCAAGAGCGGGGGGGTGTGGGGGTGGGGAGAGGGAGCGGGGAGAGGGGAGGAGTGGAGAGGCGGAGAGCCAGAAAGAGGGAGGGGGGAGAGGGAGGGAGAGGTGGAGAGTGAGAGAGAGGGGAGACGGACGGACGGACAAAATTTGTGAAGGAGTCACTGGAGAAAACCTCTCTTCGCTCGGTTTTGATGAGACCCCTTAAAATCATTAGATAGAACTAAGACTAATCTTGTGCACAAAGCAATAACTTAATCAACCGCTCAAATCCTTGAGAATATATCATTACAAATGACCATACAGGGCCCACATTGTTAAAAAGCATTAATAATTCCAAAAATTGTTGACTATGTCATATATGCTCATGTTCTTGAGAAGTCACATGTACACTTTGAAGCCTTCATAATCCCTCTCAATTTGGTATCACGATGTGGCAGTGTTTTTTAAGACATTGATGTGCAAAATATCATCTGAATGATTAAAAGCATGTTTGGTTCTGCACATTGTATCATCTTTTCCAAGTAGTGAAGCTGCTCGAATTAGGTTTGTAGATTTAAGCTCTTATAGTTTACCTATTATTATTTTTTTATTGTGAGCGTAAAATGTCCATACCTGAGCTTTGTATGTGTTCTGCTATATTCATTTTGTTCAGGGTAGGCTACCGGTGGATCACAAAGTTTCTTGCTCTTGCCTGTTATGCGATGTTGCTTATGCCAGGATTTCTACAGGGTGGGTATTTGATTGCCGGGCATTTTCTGGACATGTTTCTAAAACATGTAGTCACTCATTTTTAACTTTATCAACCATCTCTTAATGTGAGTTCTGGATGTTAAACGCTCCTATATGGAGCTACTGAGGATGGTTAGCTTCCTTGAGAAACAAGCTTAAAAGTTGAAGCACATTTTTTGCCAGTTTGGCTTCTGGAAGATGACATCCCATGTCAACTTTAATTAATCTGTTTTGCTTGTGGCAGTTGGATATTACTATTTCTTCTCTAGTCAGGTGCGGAGAAGTGTGGTTTACGGAGACCAGCCAAGAAACCGGTATGGAATTTATCGGTTTTTAGTTCATCCTACAACAAGATGTTCTGTCTAATTCATCCTTCTAGGTTTTTAGTTCCCTTGCATACTGTACCCATTGAATTTTGATTATGCAGTTTGGACTTGTATTTACCTGAGGATAAGCATGGCTTAAAACCAGTCGTGGCATTTGTAACCGGTGGAGCCTGGATTATCGGGTGAGCAGGGTGACTCATAGGACACATGTTATAGCCTGATAAATTCAAAAATAGTATCTTTTGATACCTTGCGGTTAATGTATTTCTTTTGATTGTTGAGAGTTTTCTCTTTGCAGATATAAAGCATGGGGTTGTCTTCTAGGGAGGCGACTCTCAGAAAGGGGAATCATAGTGGCATGTATAGATTACAGGTATGTTTCTGAGGCACCACCATATGGGAATACTCCCCTGAGCCACCATAGGTATGCATGCATGACATTTCGTCTCCTATTTGTTTGCTCTTCTGCTGGCATATCATTCTGCAGAAACTTTCCTCAAGGGACCATCAGTGATATGGTAAAAGATGCTTCCCAAGGAATCTCATTTGTGTGCAACAATATTGCCAGCTTTGGAGGTGATCCTAACAGGTACTGGATTCTCTTTATATAAATTATTATTTCTTGGTTACAAGCATGAGCAGTTACTTTTGCTAGCAATGGCTTCCTCTAATTCTGTTTCCCCAGATTACGAGGAAATTTATAATATTTGTCAATTTTTTGTTGCAGAGTCAATCTTACCGTTGTAAGGATTATTATAACAATTTCTCTTAGGAAGAATTACTATTTTAGCGTCTATTTTGTATACTTGTGCTTTCTTAATTAACATCAACCAACAAAAATACATGTGTCTTTCAAGCTGTAGTATTGGCCCTTTTCCAAAAACTTGGGCCTTGGGTTAGAGGTCTGGTGGCCCTTACTGGGAGCTAGATTTTTTTTGATGCACATTCCATACTTCGTTAAATTCTCAATTCATAACCTCAAGACAGCCGGCAATTTTGAGTTTGTTTTCATGATTGAAAGTTTTGTGGCCAAGGATAGAAGGAAAATGCATTGCTTGTCTTGATTTGCGTCTATTATATATGGTTGCTTTGCCTGGCACTATCATCCAGTTGTCGACAGAGTCACGACATTTAGTCTCCTGAAGTGCAGTAACTATTTTAATTTCCGAGGTTCATACTAGTCATGGTAACTATTTTGTATCTAGCTTGGTAGACCATGACAGGTTCAAAGGGGCCAATGGAGTGAGACCTATATGACATTTCAAAGTTTTAGTGCTAAATCTTATATCCTAACTCCTGCGTGGCAATTTGACTGTTCAGTTGACTTGAACAGTGAACAATGGACTATATTAAGCTAAGACCACCCTTGGCCTCATTGAATCAGGTTTGGGCCACGGGCCGACTATGAGCCAAACAACCATCAGAAAACTTTAGCAAGTTCCATTGTTCTTGCTAAGGTGAATTTCACTCACTTTGCAAGGTGCTCAAACTATGTGTCGCTTGATGCAAGGGCTCAAAAATGTATTTGGTTTGAGTATAGCTATAAAATTCAAAGTGTAAATAACTACATTACATGTTGGATGAATGTCAACATGAACAGTTGGGTTTTTTTTTACCCTAGGAGCTGTTTTCAACTTTAGCATGAGGATTTTAGGTTAACTACCTGGAAATGTAGTCAAGTTCTGTATTCTTAATGTCCAGTTCTTCCACTGCTGGTTGCAAGTCAGGATAAAGGAGGAACAGTGCATTTGGTACTGCGCCACCTGCACAAAAGCTTGACCTATGTCTATGAAACAAATCCTTATAGGATATATGTTGGGCTACTTCAGTATTATCATGGGAGATGGTGATGAGGACATCATGCCACCGCCCAGGAGCAGGTTCGATCGAGTATACTTCAGGAGGCAACGCGCTGGTCTTCTATGGCTTTAGATGGGACTTGTTCAGGCGTTATTGATAGCAGATATTTTTAGCTTTATTTATTTTCCTTTTATTTTTGTTATTTTGTGGACGTTTAGTACCACATCGGTTATTTCCCAGTACTTCTCTTTTGTAAAGCCTATATAAGGCCCCTTAAACTATTGGAATAAGGCATTGAATGAATGATTAAAACTTTTCCTCAAATTTGTGTTAAATTCTTGAGTCTCTTTTGCTCTCGAGTTTAGGGTGAGAAGCCCGCGTAAGGGGTGGAAACCCAAATTTTATTTTTTTTCTCAATTTAAATCTTGGTTCGATTGAAGGTGATTGCGATCCAGTGGTTTTACATCATTTTGGTATCAGAGCACCGGTTTTCAATCCCCTTCAAATATTGTCTTTTCTAAATTTTTCTTCCAGTTTCCAAAACCCTAGATCTATATTCCAGATTCAGTCAAAAAAAAAAAAAAAGAAAAGAAAGAAAGAAAAGATTACACTGTTCCCAAAAAAAAAAAAAAAAATTATACAGTGAAAAAAAAAAAATTTCTTCGAAAATCCCAATCTCGCACTGTTCATCTCCTCTCCCAGTTCATCAATGCCCGCCGCCTTCCACCATCCACGCCGCCGATCTCTGCAAGTCGGCGACTGAGATCTGTGATCGGAGAAGAGAGAGGATCAATCACCTCCGTCATTCGTCGTCATCAGAACTCCAACGCCGTGCCCTTCTTCTCCGTCGCCACAGTCGAAGCCGCCACGACACCCACAACCCCAAACAGCACCTGCAGTGCCTCCGTTGAGATCCCACCACCTCGGAAACCTCCACCGCGGCGAGATCTCCTCCACCACTCCATCGCCGACGAAGTCACCTGTCCACCACCTCAGCAACCCGCCGCCGCTACCCTTCTTCATCAACACCATCACCATCCAAGCCTCCGCCGGCGACATCACCACCGCCGCTGCCTCCTCCAGACGTCGCCAGATCAGCATCCGACGCCTTCGCCATCTCCTCCGCCCCTCTGTGCCGCCAGCAACCCCATCTTCACCGCCTGTCGCCACCGCCACCGCAAGCCGCTCCTTGTCGCGAGCCCTAGCGAAGATCGAGGGAGGGATCGCTGAAGATCGCCGCCACGACCCCCTCCTTCCTCCACCGACAAACTCAGCCTCTTCTCGACGAGGCCTTTGTCGTCGAAGTTCAGCCTCGCCGTGGGAGCATCGCCGGTGAACGCCCAGGCCGCCGCCATCAGATCGCCGCCATCAGGTCGCCGCAACTGCGGTCGCCGTCGTCGCCCGAGCTCCACAAGGATCACCGCCATCTTCTTCAAGTCGCCGGCCACCTCCGCCGATCGAATCCGCCGCCGGCGTTACCCACTGAGCTCTGCCCTAGATCTGAGCTCGACAAAGTGGGAGCAGACTCAAGTGTGGTCCCTTTTAAGGGGCTCAACCGACTTGAATTAAATCAAACCGAGCCCGAGTTGGATCCGAACCGACCCAGGTCCGGTCCAAGTGAGCAGGTCAGACCCTGAACCGGGTTTGATTCAGGTCAGGTTCAGTTCAGCTCAGATACAGACCAGATCTTCCAGAGGCCGTTCATGGCTCGTTTCAAGTCCGAGTTGACCCGTTTTCGAGGCTGTGGATTCGTGACGACCAGTACTACGCGCCTGCAGCAGTATCGTTCAGGTTTGAGTTACGGTCGTCTTCCCAGGTAACTTTGAATATTCTGTCAGTTATTCCTGCCATTTAAATTAAATAGCTGGTCCTTCCAATCTGTCACATGATAGAATTTATTAACTGTTGCCCACTATATAAATGAGTTGTGTGATTCTGATCTTGAGTGGTAACCGACCTAATATTAATTGTGCAACTAAATTAATTTGAATCTGTGATTACTTGATTAAATCTTGAAAATTAACTGTATCAGCACGTGTTTTATCACTGTCTCCACATTACATTTTCTTAATCACGTGTTAATCTCATTAGCTTAAAATTGGTATTAACTTTCACCATTCTAATCTCTGACTCCTCCTGCATAACATACATATCCTAAGTACAGCTTGCATTTAGGGTCAGTGAGAATCTTGCATGCCTACTAGAAGTGGTAGAACTTTTTCTATAGGCGAAACTTCAGCACCAATGGACCCTAGCATTCATGATACCCTTAACACAATCCTACAAAAGATGGAGAGCATGGACAGGCAACTGCAAGAAGTTAAGGATCAGGTTGATGTCAACTGTAGGGATCTAGCAACCAGAATTGGTAGGCTAGAAACTAATAGGAGAAGAATCAGGGATGATGAGAGTTCTCGAAATGACAGTAGGTCTCCTAGGCGTGAGCGAGGCCATGACAGTAGGTCTCCTAGGCGTGAGCGAGGTCCACCTTACCAAACAATTGATGCCGATGCCCAATATATCAGGAGCGTTAAAGTTGATGCTCCTTCTTTTGACTGGCGTTTAGACCCTCAGGTCTATATCGATTGGCAGTTGGCCATGGACCGATATTTTCGTTGGCATGATATGTCTGAATCAAGAAAGGTTCGATTGGCTGTTATGAAATTAACGGGACAAGCGGGGCAATACTGGGAAAATTTAGAGAGGATGATGAGGTACAGAAGGGAAGACCCCGTGGACACTTGGGAAAGCATGAAAGAGAAGCTTATGATGAAGTATGTTCCACCATCGTTCAGTCAACAATTGTTGGACAAGTGGAATCGATGGACCCAGGGAAACAAGTCAGCCGCTGATTACATTGCTAAATTTGATGAATATCTGAATCGGTGTGGAGCTATTGAGTTAGAATCTCCCGAACAGACCCTATCTAGGTTTAGGTCCGGTCTTAGGGATGATTATCGCCGAGAGCTCATTGCTCGAGGCATCACGACTCTAGAACAGGCGTATCAGCTAGTCACCGACTTAGATGAGTCTAGAGGATCCTATTTTAACCGAAGTAACTTTAAGGAAAACTCTAGAACCACCACTACGGGTCAGCCAAGCTTCAACCGAACACTTCCTACCCCAAGTAAACCTGCCTCCAGTTCCTCTAGCGTCAAACCAGCAGGTCCTTCTGGTGCAAAGCCCTTTGCATCCGAAAAGAGAACGGTAAGTGAACCGGGAAAAGTCAACCCTAGAACCCAATGCTACAGGTGTCAAGGGTATGGTCACCTTGCCAGCCAGTGCCCGAGTCAGACCAAACCCTCTTCGTCGAAGTTCCCATTGAAGATATAGAAGGAGAGGATGATGGAGAAGAAGTGGTGCACCAACAAGACGATGACTCGGATACCTCTGTCGAAGAGTATGAATTTAATGGGTGCATCCGAACTGTGGAAATGACGAGCTTACCTCCTAGTGTAGCTCGCACCCAATTAGGAGTGGTTAGATGTACTTTAACCCAGCCTGAACCACTCAACGACTGGAGAAGGACTGCCATATTCCAAACTTGCACGAAAATTGGCAATAAGAACTGCAAGGTAATAGTGGATAGTGGCAGCTGCATCAACGCTGTGGCGTCAAAGCTAATCACCACCTTGGGGATGACGCCGGTGAAGCATCCAACCCCTACAAAGTTACATGGATCGATGCTACATCTATCGATGTTCAAGAGAGATGTCAAATTCCCATCCAGTTTGCCACGTACACAGAAAATGTGTGGTGTGACATACTACCCATGAATGTAGGTCATATCATTTTGGGTCGACCATGGTTATTTGACCTAGATGTGACCATACATGGACGTACCAATCAGTGTTCGTTCGTCCATAATGGGAAAAAGGTGAAGATTATGCCAAATCAACCGAAGCCGCCAACCCGAGAGAAAGAAGCTGATAAAGGGAAAGATAAAGTAGACGTTATAAATCCAAAAAAAAGGGTTGATAAGGGCAAAGGTAAGATGGAAATGAATTTGATTAGCCACGATCAAATTGAAAAGAGCTTGCAAGATGGCTCTACTTGTTATGCTCTCGTGGCTCGAGAGGCTAGCCGGGATATCGAGGAGCAGATTCCTGAGCACATCAAGCCAATTCTGGAGGAGTTTTCCGAAACCCTCCCACAAGATCTTCCAGGTGAGTTGCCCCCTATGCGAGACATTCAACATGCTATTGATCTAGTCCCAGGAGCGACTTTACCAAATTTGTCCCACTATAGAATGAACCCAACTGAACATGCGGAATTGCAACGACAAGTAGAAGAGCTACTTGACAAGGGGTTCATCAAGGAGAGCTTGAGTCCATGTGCGGTTCCCGCACTTTTGGCGCCAAAGAAGGATGGTACATGGCGTATGTGTGTGGATAGTCGTGCAATTAATAAAATTACCGTCAAGTACCGTTTTCCCATTCCCCGTCTTGATGATATGCTGGATCTGATGACAGGTGCCACAATCTTCTCCAAAATTGATCTTAAGAGCGGGTACCATCAGATTAGAATCCGACCCGGGGATGAATGGAAAACCGCATTTAAGACTAAAGACGGGTTATATGAATGGTTGGTCATGCCATTTGGACTGTCCAATGCTCCAAGCACCTTCATGAGGGTAATGACCCAATTGTTTCGGCCGTTTATCGGTAAGTTCGTGGTGGTCTATTTTGATGACATACTGATCTACAGCCAAACCCAGGAGCAACATGTGGGACATCTGAGGCAAGTCCTCCGCACACTCCATGCTGAGAAATTTTATGCAAATCCCAAAAGTGTGCTTTTTGTATAGACAGGGTTATCTTCCTCGGATTTGTGGTTTCCTCCGAGGGAGTTTCCGCAGACCCTGAGAAAGTGAAGGCAATAACCGAGTGGCCACAACCCCGGACGATTAGGGAAGTCAGAAGCTTTCACGGGTTAGCCACTTTCTACCGTCGGTTCATTAAGAATTTTAGTGCTATCATGGCACCGATCACCGACTGTTTAAAGAGTGAGGTGTTCCAGTGGACACCTGCTGCCTCCAAAGCTTTCGCTGAAATAAAGAAGATGATGACGGAAGCTCCTGTAATGCGTCTCCCTGATTTTTCAAAAGCTTTTGAAGTAACTTGTGACGCATCGGGACTAGCAATAGGTGGTGTACTGAGTCAGGAAAACACCCGGTTGCTTATTTTAGCGAAAAATTAAATGAGGCCCGTCAACGCTACTCCACTTATGATAAAGAATTTTATGCGGTTGTACAGGCGTTGCGCTACTGGAGACATTATCTGCTGCCACAGGAATTCGTGTTGTACTCAGATCACGAAGCGTTAAGGTATCTCAACTCCCAGAAGAGATTAAACGCGAGGCATAGCAAATGGGTGGAGTTCTTGCAAGATTACACTTTTGTCCTCAAACATAAAGCAGGCATCGAGAATAAGATCGCTGATGCGCTGAGTCGACGTGTCACGATCTTGGTGGCAATGAGCACAGAAGTGGTTGGATTTGAGAAATTAAAAGAGGAGTATGAATCATGTCCTGATTTCGGGAAAATTTATGTCACGTTACGAGACGGTCCTGTTCGTGAGATGCACGATTTTCTCCTTCAAGACGGTTATCTCTTCCGATTCCGTAAGTTGTGTATTCCCCGTACGTCCCTCAGGGATTTTCTCTCTTGGGAACTACATGCTGGAGGTCTGGCGGGACATTTCGGTCAGAACAAGACAATTGAGGCCGTTGAACACCGATTCTACTGGCCGAGTCTGAAAAGAGATGTTTCTAAAGTAGTTAGCCAATGTCGCACGTGTCAATTGGCCAAGCAACAAAAGCAGATTGCCGGACCTTACACTCCTCTTCCTGTACCTAATTGCCCCTGGCAAGACGTGAGCCTAGACTTCATACTCGGACTGCCTAAAACTCAAAAGAAGCATGATTCTATCCTAGTGGTAGTTGACCGATTCTCAAAAAATGGCTCACTTCATCCCGTGTTCCAAGACCTCAGATGCGTCTCGAGTGGCTGTTTTATTCTTTGATCATATCGTAAAGTTGCACGGGATACCTAAAACCATGGTGTCTGATAGGGATGTTAAGTTTGTTAGCTATTTCTGGAAAACACTTTGGCATAAGATGGGCACCAAACTGAAATTCTCAACCGCCTTTCACCCGCAGACAGATGGTCAAACAGAGGTGGTAAACAGATCGCTGGGAAATCTCCTCAGATGTCTAGTTGGAGAAAATTTAAAAACTTGGGATCTCATTTTGCCCATGGCTGAATTTGCGTATAACGGATCTGTCAATAGGACTACGGGTCTCAGTCCTTTGAAATAGTAAACGGTTTTAAGCCCAGGCAACCCATTGACTTAATTCCCATGGCTCATCATCATTCTAGGGTATCAGACTCCGCATCAGCATTTGCATCCCATATCCATGCATTACATGAGGAAGTCAGAGACAAGATAATGAAAAATAATACTGATTATAAAGCTTCTGCAGATCTACATCGCCGATTAAGGTCTTTTAATGTCGGAGATTATGTGATGGTCCGCATGCGACCCGAACGGTTTCCACCAGGAACCGTGAAGAAATTACACGCGCGAAGTGCAGGGCCATTCAAGATTATTAAGAAAATCAATTCAAATGCTTATGTGGTGGATCTCCCACCTGACTTTGGCATTAGTTGCACCTTTAATGTTGAGGATTTGGTTCCATATCGAGGTACTTTTGATACCCCTTCTGATCCATTTGTGGATGAGCCAAGCCGAGACCTTCTTTCTGAGAGCCCCCCACTACCTCCACTTCCCCCTAAAATGTCCTATGCAACAGAACATATAGATTCTATCTTGGATGATCAGATTATCTCTACTGGAGATGGAGGGACGAGACGCTATCTCATTAAGTGGACGGGAAAACCTGATTCAGAAAATTCTTGGATTACTGAGGAAGACCTCCTGCGTCTTGATCCTGATCGACTGGAGCACTATCACAGCAGACAGCAGTTCTGTCCCCCACACTCGACAGGGTCGAGTTCCTTCCACCCGGGGGGAATTGATGAGGACATCATGCCACCGCCCAGGAGCAGGTTCGATCGAGTATACTTCAGGAGGCGACGCGTTGGTCTTCTATGGCTTTAGATGGGACTTGTTTCAGGCGTTATTGATAGCAGATATTTTTAGCTTTATTTATTTTCCTTTTATTTTTGTTATTTTGTGGACGTTTAGTACCACATCGGTTATTTCCCAGTACTTCTCTTTTGTAAAGCCTATATAAGGCCCCTTAACTATTGGAATAAGGCATTGAATGAATGATTAAAACTTTTCCTCAAATTTGTGTTAAATTCTTGAGTCTCTTTTGCTCTCGAGTTTAGGGTGAGAAGCCCGCGTAAGGGGTGGAAACCCAAATTTTATTTTTTTTCTCAATTTAAATCTTGGTTCGATTTGAAGGTGATTGCGATCCAGTGGTTTTACATCAGATGGCCATTAATAGAATTGACCAGAGGCGATTCTCCTGAAGTAGTTGAGATAAAGGTTTTCTTGCTCTTGTGCCTAGGACTATAATCATGACTCGTGTAACTTCTTTGATTGTCCATTTACACAAAGTCTATCCCTTTTCTTGCTCGGAGCCGAGCGGGGTCCTGAAACAGTTGTGCTACCCTAATGCCTTCTGCTTCGATGGTATGACAAATGTGGAAAAGGCATTTGCATCAGCTAGTGGCATAGGAATGGGCTTTGCCTGAGTTAGCTTGCTAATTCATGCTTTTTTTTTTTTTAGTCTCATGTATGAGCTGCATGATAATCAATTTTCTGGTTTTACTTGAATATGTGCATTAAAGGTTAAAAGATAAACTTATGCACCTACAGATGAAAAGATGTGACCCTTTGACAGAGCACACTTAATTCTGTGCATTTAATTAAATAATTGAAACACCTACACACACCCTCTTATTCTTAATGTGAAAATATCATGCCTTGCTATGTAAAGACTGTTCAATAATTTTATCGCACATCCCCTCCTCAAACAAGTACACACAAACATGCAACCAACTTAACACCGGCTCATAGGGGTGCAAACGGATGCGGATTATCTGTGGATATCCACATCCGCATCCACAAAATTCGCGGATTCGGATATTCAAAATTCGCATCCGGGCGGATTCAGAGACAGATGATGTTTATCGAAATGATGCGGATATGGATAGGGATACATATATCTTTTCAAAATGCCAATATGGATACATATATCCGCATGTTTAGTAATAATATAAGTATAATATATATTAATATGTAATTATTAATTATAACTTTCTAATAACCTAAGTTCTAACTTAAACACTCATTTCACTTCTCAGTTCTCACGCGACCCTCTCTCTCTCTCAGTGACTTAGTCAGCCTAGGGCATGAGATCGGCGACATCGATGATCTCCGGTAAGAAGTCTCTCTCTCTCTCTCTCTCTCTCTCTCTCTCTCTCTCTCTCCCCCCCCCTCCCACCCCCCCCCCCCCCCCCGCCACCCACCTTTCTCCCTCCATTCCTCCCTCTGTTGAGGCGGCGGCGATGAGTCCCGCCGCCGCCGCTCGCTCTGTCTCTGTCAAGGCACCGACATCGAGTGCCACTGCCTCCACCATTGTCTTTGCCCTTCTCTTTACCGTCTCATTAGCCTCTCCCTTCTTAGTATTGGAGTAAAAGAATTTCTTTTACATTTTTTGATCAATTTTAGTCTAAAGGTGATATTTTGAGATGTGGGTCATTGCTGGATTTTTGAAATTCTGGGATAGGTTATATACTTGGGACTACAAGATTTCTTGCAGAAGAGAGGAAAAAGTTCGAGAAGGAGGAGGCTGAGAAGAAGGGTGGGAAAAAAAACCAAGGTTAGAGTGAGAGCCAGGCTTTAAGATTTCTGGCGAATGATCGAGGAAGAAGAGGATGATGATTGAATCCAAGATCCGAGAATTATCTCTTATTTCTATATATTATTTGTGTTGTTTGAAGTACTTTGAATGTAATGACAATATTGACTACTTTGATTAATCTTGTTGTGAGGAAAAGAGTCATTTTACTGGCAAGGAAACTAATAATTTTGATATGTGACAATGTTTGTAATGCCTGCTTTGAATCTTCATTACATGAACATAAAATTCCCTATACATTTAATCAAAATAAATGAAAAATGAATGAGATTCTCCATGCTTAAACTTTCTTGGTTTTAGTGTGCTATCTAAATGGTGAAATGCTAATATACTAGCTAGTAGTCATTTATATTCGAGTTAGTTCTCGGCTTCTTCAATTGTGAATATGTGATACAAGCATATCCGTTTATCCTATCTGTAACCATGTCCGTTTCACACATTTCCGATTCACATCCATATTCGATTCGCTAATATCTGATCCGTATCCGATATTCATTTTTAACGGATATGGATATCAATTTTTCATATCCGATAATATACATATCCGTATCTGTATCCGAAATTTAAAAGTGGATGCGGATATGGTAAAAACAATACCCGATCCGTATCCGATCCGTTTGCACCCCTACATGCTCATCTATTTTGGTTTTCTACTTTAGTGGGTGATGTGTTTTACAGGAAATGGATGTTGCGAAATTGATTTCTAAACTCTTGTTCTCACCTTCTTTTGTTTTACTCATCCTTTTAGCATTCTATCAAACCCTTTTTTTATTTCTCTCATACAAGAAATATACAGAGATAACTTGTCTCTCAACTATGGAGACATATTTAGTTGAAGGTGTTCTGTACTTTATGCGGGTTCCTGGCTCAGTTCTAGATCAAATGCTCAGTTCATTATTTTGTCATCGTACCCAACAATGTATTTCAAATTTCAAATTAATGAAAGCTCACCTGCTATAACTAAGTTGGTGTCCTGCCTATTTCCATGTGTTTGTTTGGGCTAATAGTTCATTTGCCTTGGGTTCAAATTTGTATCCAACTTACATGATACTACTTCTATGTTTTTATGTTATCCAATAAATGATGGTATTTGATTGAAAAAATTTAGTTTTTGAATCTTCTCTTATCTAGCATATCTTCTTTGTTAGGATCTATTTAGCTGGACAATCAGCAGGTGCACATATTGCTGCATGCGCTCTCTTGGATCAGGCATTTAAAGAATGCGGGGAAGGGGAGAACACTTCTTGGAGTGTCTCTCAGATAAAAGCATATTTTGGCATATCTGGAGGGTAAGTATTTTTCCCTTGAGCTTTATTCGTTGTCGGAATTAGCCCTTCCGTATCTTCTTAGCATTTTTTTTAAGTGGTAATATGGGAGGGGAAGTTAAGGTGTTTCAGCTAGAATGTGTTTTCCCCCCTCTTCTGTTGTCTATGCACTATTAATGACCTTTAACCTCTATAGAATGTGATTTTGAAGTGGAGTGTTCTGAAATTCTAGTACATGTTTGAGCTTGAGAAGCCATCCCCAACTTGATGAAAATCCCAAATATGGAAGAAAGTTTTTGGAATATGTATAGCTAGTAAGATAGAGGAATTTTGCATTCTCATTGGAATTTGAACTTCTGTGCACTCTGTTAGTGGCTACAGGAAGCAGTTATGGTGTGCTTGTGTGAAACAATTATGGATGTTTTAAAAGCCTAGAATATTAGGTTTCACTGAAGTAATCTTCCTTTTTGAGCACCAAAATGAATCCCTCTTCAACACCATATGACACTAGGACTAGGAATTAAATATATCTCAAGCAAACATCATCTAGATGTTCTGAGCCATAAAATGCTCGAAGTTTCTTCCATTCATACCTGCAAGGTGCAAGAGGTATTGAATTGATGTACCACCCCTTCCCCACAAGGGAAAACACTGGAGAAGTAAAGTTCATCGACACAACCTCACAACTAAAAACATTTATGGAGATGTAACTGTATGTTGTCTCTACAGTGGAAGTAATATATTCTGTTGTCTTAGTCACGTATGACTTAAGCATCTAAAGTTTTTCTATAAACAACAAAGCCTTAAGATCAAACTTAAATAAATGAATCCTTTTTCTGCAGTTAGCACTGTTAAGGGCTAGTCGCCTAGTAAGCAGCAATACTTCTGTGGTCTTATGTTGCTTCATATGCAACAGGCCCAATAGCAAATATATGGAACACAAACTTTTGTAGCCTAGTAAGCAATAATACTTCTATGGTCTTATATTGCTTCATATTCAACAGGCCCAATAGCAAAAATATGGAACCCAGAAATTTTTTGTACTATCTGTTCACATTTGAAAAGTTTATTGGGAATACTGATTGCAGTTTCCTTGTAGATGAAACATCTAGGTTCCCAGTTCAGGTGCGCGTATAAATATAATTAAATCACACATGCACAAAAATTCAAAAGTTTATTTCTGCATATCTTTGAAAATCCCTACATTGAGTATATGGTTCGCAGTTTCCTGGTACACGAGACATCTATGGTCCCAGTCTGTAGGTAATACAGAACTGTGCCACACATGCACAAAAGATCCACTTCCTAAATAAGGTGAACATACATGATCGTTTGCACTATTCTTTGTGAAAGATAGAGTGTAAAATTGAAATACTACAGATGATACAAGTTCATCTGATGAATTTATTTACCTTTAAGAGTTATAAACTTATTTCACTGACAACAAAATGACGCAAGGTTTGACAAATCCATGGAGTGTGTGTTTGGATTAAATTGATTCTCATATTTGATTAGTTAGGCCTATTAGCGATCCCTTTGCTAGATTTATCTTAATAAGATAACTCAATCAAAAGTTGCTGGCGTTGGTTGCTTTTTGTACCATTTCCGTATTTTGCATTATTGTTCACATGCAGACATTTTTAGCTGCTGAATATGGTTAAGGTTTAATTCATGATCTTTCAACAGGTATAATATGCTTAACTTGGTTAATCACTTCCATGGACGTGGGTTGTACAAATCAATCTTTGTCAGGTATTTTATTTGCTATCTTCCTGTAGAAACTAGAAATATATATTGCTAAAACATGTTGTAGTCCTTACTGTCAGATGCCTTCTCATCTGCAAGTCATTTTTGGTACGATATTAATCCATTTTTTCTATTGCAGCATAATGGAAGGAGAGGAAGGATTGAAGCGGTTTTCTCCTCAAATTATTGTCAAGGACTTGCAAATTAGGCTTGCTACTCCACCAAAGATTATCCTTTTCCATGGAACGACTGATTATTCGATACCATGTGAAGCCAGGTTGGTCTGAATTGCAGTGCCAATAATATGGAAAAGTTTAGATAACATGAGATATATGATCTATATGACCTGAAGCCGACATTACAAAGTGGAAAGAACAACTTACAATGTATAGAAGAACAATTTCTGATAATTATCAATCCAGACCTCAAAAGGTTTATAAATTAGAGGGAAAATTTCAGATAACCGCCTTATGTTTTGAAAAATTATCACATAACCTCCCTCATGTTTTGATCACGATGCTCCCCGATGTTTCCATTTCTATCGCATGTTAGTGGCTTCCATCAGAAAATTACTTTTAGACACATGAGAATTGTGTTTTGGGGTTTGGTTATTCTAGATTTATGTTTCTATGTGTTTAGTTGTTTTAGGTTCATGTTTTTTATGTTAAAATTTGATTCTTGTCACTGTTCATGATTTATGTTACTTGTCACAGTCAGATATCGTGTTTACAACAAATTAATTTGTTAATTAGAGCTTGTTTAGTCATAATAAAACTAAAATAATGGCAAGCGTCATGCCATGACTGCCCATACAACGGAAAGCACTAACGTGCGAGTGCAATGGAAACATGGCCGGGGGGGGGGGGGGGGGTATCGTGATCAATTCTAAACATGAGGGCAGTTGATATTCTTTGAAAGCATAAGGGGGTTATCTGAAATTTTCCCTAAATTATATAAAGGCATAGCCAGAATCATCTAAGTTGCACCAGTACATCATCCTTTTTCTTTTTATACAACAACAGTGATTTTATTCCAAATTTTTAGGGTGGGGGACAATTCTGTCTCCATTCAACTCAGTAATGGTCATTCATGGCTGTTAAGTCAGAAACTACCATATTATGGTTTATGGCCTTACATATTCATTTGGGTCTACCCCTTGTCCTAACAGCTCAACTAAAATCTCATCTCTAGTCCCAACAGGTGCGCGCTTGTTTCCGTCGCCCTATCGCAAAACATCTCAACTCACCACACTTCATCTTATCCTTATTGATAAGCAAAGTATCATTTTGGCAGAGATAGTACTTTCCTTACTGGGTACAGGAGTTAATTGATGGCAGAATTCATACATACACTTGGAAATCAAACAGAAGTATGTATTCTAATTGGAAATGTGTAATTTTGTTAAACCATGAATCTTCTCCCCTGTTTAGGAAGAGGGTGGGAGTTACCAGCTATCCACCATATTCATTTGAAATGGGAAAACAGCCTATCTTCTTGGTTTTACATCTTAACATTTATTTATTTTTCCCTTTATTTCTTTGAAAGAATTATCTATTGTGCTTCTTCTTGAGGATATTGTTGTTCTAAAATCATATTTTGCCCATTACCAGTTACTGACCCATGACTTGCCTTCAGTGTAAATTTTGCAGATGCCCTTCGGGGAGTTGGAGCTCAAGTTAAATTAGTCCTATATGAAGGAAAAACTCACACAGATCTATTTCTCCAGGTGAGTAATTTTTCTTTTATATAGGTGCAATTTAGAATTCAAGCTTTATTCAAGTTGGACTTAAATGTGAATGATAAATTCTAGCTAAGAGGCAAGTGGATTGGCTATTAGGATATTATGTTTGTATTGTTCACTCTATATACATGTATTATTAATGTTGAAAGATTTGTCGAAAGCTTTTGTGCTAGTTTGATACTTGGAAAATTGTTTGAGTAAGCCCCTCCTTAATTTATTGGCTATCACTGCATTGGAGTTTCTTGGTTCTGGGATTGTCAGAGTTGCACAAGCAAATGCTTTAGTTTAGAAACCTCATCAGAAAGGTTGTTATCAGATTTGTGAGGTTTCCAGCATTTGTTTACATCTCTGTCAGGTATTCAATTTTACATGGTATAAATTCGATGACTTTTGTTTCAATATTGAGTGCCCAGGAAACTACAGTATGCTCCATTCTGGCATAGATATAAGACAACAACTGCACAAGACTTGCCTCTTAAGATGAGATTGTGTATGGAGTGCAATGCGAAGTGTGTATATGTAAAGTTATAGGAATATTCATCATCCAAAATATGTCTGTAAAGTTAAAATGAGTGTCCAATGCCCACGGGAAGCTAAATAAATACATGTCTTTGTTTAATATTATTATATATAAGCCTAGTATCCATGCATAAAACTATATAAATTATATTGGATATGTTGGTCATTCTTAGGCTTACACACATATACACACATACTTGTGTCATTCCATAATGATTCGAGGCTGAATCCTTTCTACTCAAATACAACCCTACGACATCCGAATGCAAGATCCATTTCGTTGAAGTTCATGTACATTATTTCAAGTAACTAAAAATTAAAAATCATATATTTTGAATACTTTTTGTCCATCCATCAAGTAGGTGCAAAATGAACGGCCAAAAATAGCATATTGCTTAGATCTTCGTCTTTAGACATACAAATTCTTAATCCGAAAATTTCATCATGATCTAAAACGTAAAACCCCTCATGGACCAATTTTTTTTAGATTTCAAATATTATACACCGTTAAACTAACCAACTCACTAATTGAGCAGTCTATTTTGCGCCTACTTGATGTATGAGCAAAGAATATTCAAGATATATGAATTTTGATTTTTAGTTACTTAAAATAATGTAGATCAACCTCAACAGAATGGATTTTGCATTCGGATGCCGTAGGGTTGTATTAGAGCGGGAAGGATTCGGCCTCGAATCCTTCCGGAATGACACATGTCTCTCTCTCTCTCTTTATATATATATATATATATATATATATATATATATATATATATATATATAGAGAGAGAGAGAGAGAGAGAGAGATAGACTTGTATCCTTTCAAAAGGATTTGATCCCGGATCTTCCCACTCAAATTCAACCCTCCAACATTCGAATACAAGATCCACTCCGTTGAAGTTGATCTATACTATTTCAAGTATCTATAAACCAAAAATCAAGTGTTTTAAATACTTCTTGCCCATCCATCAAGTAGGGGAAAACGGACGGCCTAAATAGTGAGTTGGTTAGTTTAACGGTGTAGAACATTTGAAATCTAACAAAATTAGTTTATAGGGGTTTTTAAATGTTTAGATCATAATGAAATGGCCGGATCGAGAATTTGTATGTCTAAAGACATAGATCTAACCAACTCACTACTTTCGGCCGTCCATTTTGCGTCGCTTGATGGATGGGCAAAAAGTATTTAAAACACTTGATTTTTGGTTTATAGATACTTGAAATAGTATAGATCAACTTCAACGGAGTGGATCTTGTATTCGAATGTTGGAGGGTTAATTTGAGTGGGAAGGATCCGAGATCAAATTCTTTTGAAAGGATACAAGTCTATCTCTCTCTCTCTCTCCTCTCTATATATATATATATATATATATATATATATATATATATATATATATATATAGTAGTGATCCGGTGAGAAAGTTAGCTTATTTGAGAAGATGAGAAGGGAGTACATGAACTCTCAGATTAGTTTTTAGGTGGTGAAGTTAGTTTTGGGTTTATTAATTTAGTTTTTGGGTTTTAATTTATTTTCTTTGTACCTAATCTCAACCACCCAAAAACTAATATGATGGTTCATGTGCTCCCTTCTTTATCTTCTCACGTAAGCTAGCTTTCTCACCGAATCATTAATATATATATATATATATATATATATATATATATATATATATATATATATATATATCAGAGGTGATACAATCTCTGTAGCAAATATTATCACCTCTACTTCACTTTATTTGAGGAAAAATTAGTATATAACTCCCTGTTGAAATGGTCTATCTGTTGACCACTAAACTAGCTCGAGATTTTTAGGCTCACTTGCCCATAATCCCCCCAGAGCAAAGATTTGGCATCAGGTTATCAACCAGTGTAGGAATTAGGTAATAATCCCAATGTTTCCATGGTGTCTTCTAATCTGAAATTGTGCTCGATTCTGTGTTAATGTGTAATGAGATAAATGTTGCTACTAATGATGAGAGATGATTCTGAAGATGACATATGAATATTGTCAAACCACGAAACACTAATCTTTATTGATTGATATTGAGAAGAGTTACAAAATACAAATTATATAAAGTCATGAGCAATCCTGTCTTTATATAGATCCATACAAGAGCAAATTACTCAAATTGTGACTTATAATATTACTTGCACTGTAGGAATCCAAATACTATTAGGACTTTATAGCTGAATAACTCTACTAATTAACTAATTCCTACTATATCTAACTTCTCCCCTCAAACTCATGATGACATGACATCGAGAGTTTACCCAACAAGAATTGAAAAATAATTGTTGAAACTACTGATTACTTTGCCGATGGTCGAACTAATGATGCCAATGCTAAATGGAAGTAAATCAGTCCAAACAAACTCAAAGTGTGACCCTCCCCTGGGATCTCAAACCAAGCCAAATGATCTTTCCTTGAGACCTTAAACGAACTCAATAGTATTGCCTTGAAACCTCAAAATAACTTAAATGATTCTCTCTTGAGACACAAAACTAACTCAAACAATTCTTCCTTGGGAATTCAAACAAATTCAAAGTCTCAAACGATCCTTTCTTAGAACCTCGAAACAACTGAGACGATCCTCTCTTGGCATCTTAAACGAACTCAAATGATTCTCTCTTGGAGCCTCAAACAAACTCAAATGATCACCTCTAGGGATCCAAAACAAATTCAAATGATTCTCTATTGCGACCTCAAATAATCCTCCTCTGGGACATCAAACGAACTCAAGCAATCATCTCTTGGGGGATCTCAAACAAACTTAAACAATCCTCTGCTAGGTTATGAAACAAACTCAAACGATCATTTCTTGAGAGCTCAAACAAACTCAAATGATCCACTCTTGAGACCTCAAACAAAACTGAAACTATCATCCCTTAGGATCCTGATTCTTGAGATTTTACAAAACATAACTCCAATAATCGAAAACCATAAACTAAAGCTGAAGAAGTCATGATCTTCTCTGATCACTTGGAATGATGTCTTGGACGATGTCGATTTGTCACTACTTGTACAAAATTGATTAATCCAAGTAAAATCAATCCAAATTGAGCTCACCAATGTGCCTGACACGCCTAAAAACCTAGGGATATACTTCTAGATCACTTAAATCAGCTTCGGATACACTATTTACGGGTAAAACAGTTTCAACCGCGCGATCTAGATTCAAAATTGGGCTCAACCCTGAACCAAATCTGAATATGTAACTCCTATTTCTGAACAGTACTCGTAAAAAAATTTGATGAACAATACCGTGGTGAACAGTAACCTTCTTTTCATTTTTTTTGGTGAGGGGCTTTGTGAATAAAGGAGAAAAAAGGCAAAAAAAAGAAAGATGGCAACGGCACGTTCGGTGATACGATGTTAAACTATGAAACTCTATATCTTTATTGATTGATATTGGCAAGAGTTGCAAAATATAATTTTGTTAGCTATGAGTAATCTTCTCTTTATATAGCCACATACAAAATCAAAATCCTATTCAAACTATGACTTTTAATATTAATAGGACTCTAGGACTCCAAATACTATTAGGAGTCCAAAACTGAAAAACTTTATTAATTAATTAATTACTACTATATCTAACAGATATTATACATTGTAGATAATATCATTCACAATGGACAAAATCCTTTTGATATGAGTGTTCTCTTATTTTTTTTGTGCTTATTCTTCCTACTAATGCTTCTGGTTTCACTTATTTTTCTGCTTAAAATTATAAAAAAACTATATCATTATGATGTGAAACTTGTATGTGTGAATGAAAATCAACAATAAAACGCTCAATCACGCTTCACTAACATGAAACGATCGTTGGTAAGAAAGGATTAAAACTAATAATACAGATATGAGTTAATAACCAAAAATAACATGCGCATGCTACTCCAATTTCAATCGAGAATTAGCCAAAGATAATATATTATGCGGTAAAAATTCTACAATCAATATTAAAGCTACTGAATTCAAAAACAAGAAGACACACATAATCTCATTTTTGGTAGACAACAGTTAACTCGATAAAATATCAGAGATTAATTATCAGACTAAAAATAATCGTTTAGGATAAGAATGTACCTACTGAGGATCACATCAGACCTCAGTAACCTGTAGTTGATGTCGGTGCGTAGTTCTCGTCATTACGAACGCAACAGCTCAAATATCGCTTGAATCAGAGTTCATATGTGCAAGGTATAGGGTGAAAATCAATACGATGTCTTAACGGTTGTGTTTGGTGTTGCTGATCTATTTACTGTAGCTCGTGGGTACGAGAACTGTAGCACACCAGGTCCGATACTGTAGCAGTATTGCAAAAAATTTTCGAAAGTTTTTTTCAAAGAAATTGAGAAATAGAAATAAGGGTTTGGAAAAGAGATTAAGAATGGAGATTTAGATTTTGAGAGAGTAAGAGAAATAGGGCAAGGGGATAGGCTAGCTAGGGTTTCACACCACTAATTTAGGTTTTTTTAAGAGTTTCACTCACAAAAAGAGAAATTGTGAAGAGAACACAATTCACACAATTTTAAGAAATAATTTTCATTGCATATTGTTTGATGCAAGAAGCCTTTTATAAGCTTTTACAAAATTTAATACAATTCAAACTAAGACTCTTAATTAAAATAGAATTACAATTCCAACTTTTAGAAACTAAAATTCCCAATCAAAGTGGGATTAAAATATCAAAAGGAAATCAAAAATAAAAAACTAGAAGTAGAATTTTGCACCTACTTGGAATCTGGAACAAGGTGTCTTTCTACCGGTGAAACACATGCCATACACGTGGTTTGATATCTGCATCATTCTCCTCGTATTGGAGAGAACTCGACTCCATCGAGTTAGAAGTGGAATTGCTTTCATACTGCTTGAAAATTTCATAATCAATTTTTGGCAGTTCACTTCGGTCTATTCATGTATCATCAATTTGTACTTTTTCTGTCAATCAAATCAGATATTTTCGAATTCCGTCATCTTGAGTGGTGATAATTTTATCATCTAAGAAGTTTCAACTTAACATGCTCATACGGTAAAATATCTGACAGTGGTGAAAAAAAGAGGCTCACGAAAATAGGCTCATCAACAAGTAGGATAACATAAAGACTTTATAATCCGCTATGCCATCAATATTGAAAGTAGAACTGATGCCAAAATCTATAAAAAAATATCTATAACATAAATATTATCATTCAATTTCATCAAGATTTGAAATGGATTAGAACTACAAGCCTACAACTTTTGAGCATCACCAAAATTAAAAGTATTTAATATATTCTTATCATCAACTCGTATCCCATGGTTGATGTTGTTTTGTGCAATTCTATCACTGATCTCCATGGGTTGTTCTTGCACTTGTGATGCAAAATATGATGCAGACTCAATGACTTGATACTGATCGACTATGGGGATAAGGTCTGTGAAGAATTTTAATTTAGTACCTAAAGGCCAGAAGAGAAAAGAGAATGGTGTCAGCAGTAGAAAAGGAAGATGTTGGTGATTAAAACATGTAACGACAACAGAGATCGACAGTAAAGGAGATGGAAAAGGTGGTGCTTGCAGTAGAGGCGGGAAGGAAAATGACGGGTAGCATTAAACTTTTTAATCACATGAGTTACTTTCGAAAAAATAGTATTATCAGACTTTAGTGCTTCTATGAGAATTCCGTCATTAATGACAATCTTAAATAGGTTTGAACAGTTGGCAGCAACATGCCTATAACTTTGTTTGTAGCACTTAGTTTTGAGATCAATTTTGGAAAAGTTTTTTTTAGTATTCTTACTCTTATTGTTATCAGACTTTTCTTCGACTTCTCTAATTGTAGAGATCGTACAAGGAACACTACTTTTTGAGTTTTGATTGGAAGAATTCATGATTTGGTGTAAGTTATTAATTTTAGCCACGATATCATCAAGTGTTGGTTGAGACTCCATGGCTTGATTCTAGGAAGTGAATTTGACCAGTGGAGATGAAAGTGTATCAGACCTATGGGATTGAACAGATGTGGGAGTTATAAATTTGTAGAAATATGGTGGCACATACTTACCTTTCAGTTCATTCTTCATTCTACCCATGTATTAATTGGTTCTTGTCAGATTCTATAACAGTTTCACTAAGTTGGTCCAATACTGATTAGCTTGACCGGTCAGTTTCGTGGTAGTGAACTTGATTTTTTTAACTTTAAAAAGTGGGTACCGACTAAAGTATATGTCCATACATTTTAATCAATTCAGAAAAATGTGAGGATCTGAATGATCAAAATAATCTTGACGACCATCAAAAGTTGGGACATCCATAGTGGTGGTATAGGGTTTTCTACGTTTGGCATGCAATGTATGAATACTAGATGCAATATGATAAATAAAGTTAAATTTTTTTGGTTTGGTTTTCGAATACAAATTTAAACTAGATACAAGAAGCAAAAGATTTTTTTAAATGCAAGAAAGCGATAAAGTTTTCTAACAGGTACTTAGATGATGCAAATCTATAGTAATTTTTATATTGTTTGTTGCGTTTTTTAAGATTATCGGATTAATCAAATCCTATTCTTACCAGTCTAATTGGCCAGATCGATGTAACTCAGGTGGGAGATTTTTCACTTTTAACGTTCCTTAATTACAAAACCACGTTGAGTACCCTTTCTTAGTTAAACACTAATCGTATGAAATTTCAGAGAAGGATTATCCTTTAATGACTCTTAAATTACACTATTTTTTGGGTTTTGACTAAAAGTTAACTAGATTTAAGAAAGCAAATAAATATGATTAATATGCAAATCCTACCTAACTATGCTCTGATACCAAACTGATGTGAAACATGTATGCGTGTATGAAAATAAGCAATAAAAACTAAATTACACTTCACCAATATGAAACGATCATTGATAGGAAATAATTAAAACTAATAATGCAGATATGGGTTAACTAAAATAACATGCGCATGCTACTCCAATTCAATCGAGAATCAACTAAAAATAATATATTATGCGGCAAAAGATTCTACGATCAATATTAAACCTACTAAATTAAAAGGCAAACATGCACGAACAATCTCATTTTTGATAGACAATAGTTAAATCGATAAAATATCAGAAATTAATTATCAGACTTGAAATAACCGATTAGGATAAGAATGTACCTACTGAGAATCATGTCAGACCTCAATGACTTGTAGTAGATGCGGTGTGTAGGTCTCGTCGTCACGAACGTAACGACTCAAAAATCACCTGAACAGGAGTCTGTATGTGTAAGTTACGGCCTGAAAATTAATATGATTTATGGGCTGAAAACTAATATGATGCCTTAACGGGTCTCTTTGGTGTGACGGGTCTGTTTACTATAGCTCGCGGGTACGGGAACTGTAGCACACAGAGTCCGGTACTGTAGCAATATTGTAGCAATTTTTTTCCTGAAATTGTATTCAAAGAAATTGAGTTGTAGAAATAAGAGCTTAGAAAGGCGACTAGAAATTGAGATTAGGATCTTGAGAGGGAAAAAATAGAGCAAATGGGTAGGCTAGATAGGGTTTCACACTACTAATTTAAGATTTCTCTAAGGGTTTCACTCACAAAGAGAGAAATTGTAGAGAATCTAGATATATCACAAACTCATACATTTTGAGAAATTTTCTTCATAATAATTCTCATTGCATATTGTTTGATACAAGAGGCATTTTATAGGCTTTTACAAAATTGAATACTATTCAAACTAAAACTCCTAATCAAAATAGAATTACAATTCTAATTTTTAGAAATTAAAATTTTCAATCAAAGTGGGATCACAACTTTCAAAACAAAACCAAAAATAAAAAGAACTCAAAATAAAGAAACTAGAAAATAGAATTCTAAAGCTACTGGAATCTGGACCAAGGCTTCTTCTCCACCGGTGAAATACGTGCCATACACGTGGCTTGATGTCCACATCACATTATCTATTCAAAACTCTTATATGAATATGATTATAAGTAAAATTATTCATAATGCATATCATCAGCAGTTTCTCTTTCTTTATAGAAAGGTGAGAGGAGGTTTAGACAAGTTGAGGGGTGAGGAGAGAGAGGTTCCAGGGAGGCAACGGAAGAAAATTTTGTATTAGTGAATAGGTTTTCCCTGTGCTGCCAAGTGTGGTCATGTGCTAAGAGGTGCAGGCAGGGTAGATCTGTGAATGTGTGCCAACACAAACACCTTAATCACAATCAAATTCTACATTTGCACTTCTATCCACCTTCTGTGGTGTCTCTGGCTCTCTGGTGATTTCGCCATTGGAGAATCACTAAATTGATAGTTCATATTTTTTCAGTTAGCAATTAATTTTCTTTGAAACTTTAGGAATTATCCATAAAAAACAAACCCATTATTGACTTGTTTAGTTAAGCCCAACCATCGTCGGCTATTGCTGACGTCTGATTAGCAACAAGATTGAATATTTGAACTTTATGAAAGAAGTATATTGGATCAGTGAGACGAGATCTTTACTTCAAGCAAGCCTTTCTCCCTCTTATCATTTGTCCTGTCTTTTGCTGTCCAAACCTGTCTCTCCTTCATTCTGTATCTCACTCTGTCAGTCTCACCGTTGCTCTTCATTTTTAATCACTTTAGGTGAGACATATCCTAGCCTTCAGATCTACACCTTCATTGGAAGGTAAACATGAGGCTTTTAATTATTTGCAATAGAAACGAAGGAACTTTGATGTAGTTTTGCTTTAGACTACCAATCGCCCTAAGTATTAAGCTTTGGCATGACAGGATGTGGCACAGTGGCAGTATTCTGATAGCACAAAAATAACGTTGAAACATACTTATCTAGAATCAATATCGACAACTATTGGATGTGTTTGATTCACTCTCTTGAAAAAGAAAACTTAAGAAGTTTTTTCGTTTCTTTTTCTTTTTTTGAATGAATAAGATGGCTAACCTCACACTCTTCCCTGATAGAGCATTTATTTTTAAATTTTGTAAGGCAAATTCTAGATGACATACCATTGTAAATTTGAAAGAGGTGTTAGATATAATAGGTAACTAATTAATTAGAATAGTTGTTTAGTTATAGAGTATAATAGTGTATGGAGTCTTATAGAGCCGTGATATGATTACAAGTTACAATTTGAGTAGAATTTAATTTTTGTATGGGGTTTATATAAGGATAGGATTACTCGTGGTCTTGTGTAATCATTTTTTTAATTCTTTTGAATATTAGATGATGAAGTATGATAATCTGGGTCTTGGCCCACTGAGTTGGGTCCAAGACCCAACTTTAGAGTGGGAGCCTTATGTAGGGTTTATTAAGGGGTATGAAGGGAATTTTACCCTGATGATGGTACATTTTTGTCGTTTAGCCTGCTTAGTCTTTACAAGGTGGGCTGGTCTTAGGTATGAGCCCATAGGCCCAATCGTGCACGCTTGGACTAGTGGGCCCTTGCCCTAACATTGATGAAGATGTAGACCTTAGTAGTTTAACAATTAAATATATCAATAAAAGTCCATGTATTTTGAGAGCTTGTAAGCCATCCACCTAATGGTCCCTTTCCTCTATATAAAATATTCGTCTATTTTGCAATCAATAGCAAGAATGGGTTAAAAATATTTAGAACACATAATTTGTCTCCTCATACAATTCGTGATGTGTTGTAGTTCTACATGAACAGTGTGCCCATAAGTGTTACCTAACTTGTCATTTGGTGGGTGAGAATAACTTCTGTTTTATTCGGGACTTATAAAGTGCTACCCTATAAAAATACGCGCACATGTGCTCGAGCGCGTGCGCACAGACACACATGCACGTACACACAAAGGACAAGGCATATATAACCTCAAGATTCATAGCAACAAAGTGTATAAACCATGAAACACACAAATAACATCCATAAAATATGCAAAATAAATCTGATTAGAAGAATAAAACATTTTTTACAACAAAAGAAACAAAAAAATAACCTGAAATCCTGAAAAAACTGGAAAGGTGATCAATTGAGTTTGCTAATGTGATATGGCATTGAAGGCAAAGCACTAGAGAAGTGGGATGCTTGCCATATCATGCAAGTTTGTTGATGGGTCATGGCTTGATGAAAAGTGAGAAAGAGAAGGAGAGAAGGAGAGAGGCTAAAAGGAAGGGCATCTTATATGCGATTTGAGATGGGAAGGGATTTGTAATGGATTTAAGTAGCTGTTTTTGGTAGTGATGAAGGGATATGTAATCCATGCATATAAAAGTAATTAATTTTATGATAGTTTTGAAATGTTGATTTTGTCGGCACTTAATACATGGGTAAAACACTTCAAAATTTCTTGAATTTTAGCATCTAGGTTGATAATAGGTATTAGATCACATCAATTGGTACAGATTTTCTATTAAGGTTGCCCATTTTTAAATTTAGTGTGATAGTATTTGCATCTTAAATACTATTGATAGACTGGTAGTAGCCTAACTCAACTATATATATATATATATATATATATATATATATATATATATATATATATAGACGTGTGTCCTTTCAAAAGGATTTGAACCCGAATCCTTCCAACTCAAATACAACCCTCCGACATTCGAATACAAGATCCATTCCGTTGAAATTGATCTATATTATTTCAAGTATCTATAAACCAAAAAATTAAGTGTTTTGAATACTTTTTGTGCATCCATCAAGCGGCGTAAAATGGACAGCCGAACGTAGTGAATTTGTTAGATCTATATATTTAGACATACAAATTCTCGATCTGACCATTTGATTATGATCTAAACATTTAAAAACCCATACAAACCAATTTTTGTTAGGTTTCAAATGTTCTACACCGTTAAACTAACTCATTATTTAGGCCGTTCGTTTTTTTTCTTATTTGATGTATGGACGAAAAGTATTCAAAACACTTGATTTTTGGTTTATATACTTGAAATAATATAGATCAACTTCAACGAAGTGGATCTTGTATTCAAATGTTGGATGTTGGTATTTGAGTGGGAAGGATTCAGCCTCAAATCCTCTTGGAAGGACACAAGTTTATCTATATATGTGTGTGTGTGTGTATGTATGTATATGTGTGTGTGAGATGAATTTTGGGACGTCCTTTGGGAAGGATATTGAGATGAATATTTTCTATTCAATTTAATATTAGGTCATTCAAATTGAAGATTAACTCCGTTGGAGTTGATCTTCATTGTTAGAAGTGCTTAAAAATAATAATTCAAGTGTTTTGAATATTTTTGCATATTCATCAAGTAGGTGCAAAATGAACGAATAAATAGTTAGTGAGTTAGTTTAACGGTGTTGAATATTTAAAATATAATAAAATTGGTGTATGAGGGTTTTTAAATGTTTAGATCATGATCAAATAGTCGAATCGTGAATTTGTACGTCTAAATATATTTAAGTAATATGCTATTTTTGGCCGTCTGTTTTGTGCCTACTTGATGCATGCACAAGAAAATTAAAAATATTTGATTTTTTTATTTTTAATTACTTTAAATATTGTAGATCAATGTTCAAAAAACGATAACGTAACGATAACGTTTTTCTTTTGTTATGTTAAGATAGCTTATAACGTAACGCATAACGTAGGTTACGTGATTTAATATTTTATTTAATAAAATAAATATATATAGTATATTTAAGAATTTTAATAAATAAAAAATAATTTTAAAAAAATCTAAAAAAATCAAAACAAAATATAACATATTTATCAAGTCTCACAACAAATTTTAGGAGGATCACCGGCTATATGATCCGCAAATTCGTGTGCGGGATCCAAACTTTTAGCCATGTTATTCAATCAATCTACACAAATAAGAATGAATTGTAACAATTAACTAAAACATGATAATTGAAATTGAATTATAGCAATTACAACTAATAAGCATGCAATTTAGCAAAAAAAAGATATAACAAGCATGCTGCATTGAATTTTAAAGCATGATATGATGATAATTAACTTGTATTATAGCAAATTAGCAATTAACAACTCTCTCTTTCTCTCTCCCCTTAAAATCCCTCTGTGAGCTGCGATCTCTCTCCCCTGCGATCTCAGTCTCTCCCCTGCCAGCGATCTCTCTCTCTCCCCTGCGAGCTGTCCCCCTCCCCATCTCTCCCTGTCTCTCTCTCTTCTCTCTGGTTCTCTCTCCCCCAGCTCTCTCCCTCCCGATCTCTCTCTCTCTCTGCACTCTCTCCCTCCCGCTCTCTCTCTCTCTGTGCCCTCTCCCCCTCTGATCTCTCTTTGCGTGAGCAGAGAGAGATCAGAGGGGGAGAGGGCACAGAGAGAGAGAGAGCGGGAGGGAGAGAGTGCAGAGAGAGAGAGAGATCGGGAGGGAGAGAGCTGGGGGGAGAGAACCAGAGAGCAGAGAGAGAGACAGGGAGAGATGGGGAGGGGGGAGAGCTAAGAGAGAGAGAGATGATCGGGAGGGGGAAAGCTGAGAGAGAGAGATCGGGACTGAGAGATCAGGTGAGAGAGCTGAGAGAGAGAGATCGGAGGGCTAGAGAGAGATCGAGGATGATGACTCACCGCCGGCGGTCACGAGGCAGGTACGTCTTCTTCTTTCTTCAAGGCGCAAGTACCTCCGGCAGCAGTTAATCGGCGACGGCGACAGGGAATCGACGGCGGCAGGGATCGGCGACGGCGGCAGGGATCGGCGGCGACGACGGGCGGCAGGGATCGGCGACGACGACGGCGAGAGCTTCTTCCCTCTTCTCCTTTTTTTTTTTTGGGTTCGGTTCGATCGTGCCCTAATCAGACGAGCTCGCGCGCGCCCCTTTATATTTTTTTGTTCGCACAGTAACGTACGTTACTGTGCGTTACGTTATTAACGTAACGTAACGTACGTTACTGTGTAAAAAACCCAGGTTATGTGATTTTACGTTTTTTGCTCCTGTTTCGTAACGGATCCAGCGCGTTAGTTACCGTAACGCGTTATAACGCGTTACATAACGCGTTTTTTTGAACACTGTTGTAGATCAGCTTCAACGGAGTGGATTTTATTTAAATGCCATAGCATTGAATTTGAGTGGGAAGAATTCTTGCTCAAAATGCTCAATCCTTTCGGAAGTAGCCAACTCTCTTTCTCTCTCTCTCTATATATATATATATATATATATATATATAGGGAGTTGATCCTCTAAGAACGGTTCTCACGGATTTCTGTGAGAACTTTCACGTGGGTCGTCGGATCTGATAGATCAAATCAAATAAAACTAGATCTCTATCAGATCCGACGGCCCACGTGAAAGTTCTCATATGAATTCGTGAGAACCGTTCTTAGGGGATCAACTCAATATATATATATATATATATATATATATATATATATATATATATATATATATATATATATATGAAAAAATGTATATCAGCCTGTGGCTGAGAGAACTCTCTCAGCCTGCGGTGACGTGGCTCAATTTTTGACACCCCACTAACTTGCGGCCCGCTTATGTGAAGAAGTTAAATTACTAAATACCCCTTATGAAAGCTACTCTTTCGGTAATTTTTCGTTATTGTTTATTATTATTTGCCCAAAAGGCAATTTTTGGAGCGAATGTTGTCAGACTTAGGTTATTGTTTATTATTATTTCCCCCCCTTTTTTTGGCACTCTTTATAGGATTTAACTTATTGTTTATAAATTACAGGTTTTAATTGTTTCAATTTTTTAAAAACAATTTCTTAAATATTGAATTTTTCTCTTTAGTCTATGTGGTACTGCGACGTATAACACATATTTTAAATTTCAGAAATGCGACTTTATTAATATTCGGTCGCAATCTTATTTGAAAATAATTCTCCGGCTGTGAATTCTTTTTTTTGGTATGCTTCTTAGATCGCAGTCTTTAGTAAGGAGTAATAGATTTCTTCACATACGTATAACTGCGACTTAGGTCGCAGTCTTTAATAAGGAGTAATATAGATTTCATCTTTATTTAAAATTTTTTTTGGTAACTGCGACTTAGGTCACAGTCTTTAGTAAGAAATAATATAGATTTCTTCTCATACGGATAATTGCGACTTAGGTCGCAGTCTTTAGTGAGAAGTAATATAGAATTCTTCTCATACGGATAACTGCGACTTTGGTCGCAGTCTTTAATAAGAAGTAATATAGATTTCATCTCTTATGCGACCTTGGTCGCAGTTATATAACTTATATTTTAGACTACAGTGATATCTAAAAAATATTTATATATATGTAATTCGTGTAATTCTTTTTTGTAGGATATGAATGTACATGGAGAAATGTCTGGAAGCTCAGATAAGTTTATAGGGAAACAGTTCCTGTCGGATATGGAAGCATACAATTTCTACAATTCTTTTGTAAGGAATAGAGGTTTTAGCGTGATGAGAAAAGGTATAGATAAGTCACGGAAGCCTCCTTATGAGATTATTTGCAGAAAATTTTGCTGTAATAAGGAAGGTTGTTGATTAAGACTAAAGACCAGCAACTGCGACCAGGTCGCTGTGTATTTTATTAAGACTTCGGTCAGCAACTGCGACCAAAGTCGCAACCTTCATTTTAAAATTTTATTCGGGTGAAATAATTTAATTATTAACTGCGATACTGGTCGCAGTATATTCGTTTAGCGTAAATATTTAAAATGAAGGTTTGTAACAATTGTACAGCATTTCAATCAAGACATAGTAGTAAAACTGTAATTCACACAATTAATCTTAGAAAACAGAGTTATATATATTTAAAAAAAAATACAATTTTAAACTTCTAATCTAATCCTCGTCATCGCCATCATAATCAGATTCGTCGTCAATAGTATGACCGCTTTCGTCTTCCGTATCGCTTTCCGTCCCTTCCACCTCTTCAGCGACAATCTCCTCTTCGCTTTCTTCCTCTTCATTGATGTATTTTGGTTCACCAATTAACTCCCAGAACGGGTCGTCTGTATCAAGCTCATCCTCTGACCCGTAGCGAGGCATATCTTCAGAACTATACATCCAATCATCATTAGATGATTGGCTTTCTTTCCGGTGAAGACGGTGGAGAAGACATTTTCCGGTGAAGACGGTGGAGAGTATCGAGTTTCAGCAAAATCAATTTAGTATGTTTATAATCCTGTCCTGATGACCCTTTATATACTTTTTACCCGGAATTCCAAAAGGTTTAAGCTCTCAGACCACGTGAATATCTCCCAAATTTATTTTCTACCTTTTCTCAAAAATTGTATACTTCCTAGGTGACTGTTCAGTTATCCAAAACAGTTTAAAAATTAATACAATATAACTTTAATTACTTTGAACTCCAAAACAGTTTATTATTGCGACCATAGTCGCAATGGGAACTGATAAATGATTAAGTAACTGCGACCATTATCGCTGTCTCGATTAAAGTATCGCCGTATAAGGAAACGCTGTAACTCAAACAGGTCATTACTTACTGCGACTTTGGTCGCAGTACAATTGCTGAACGCATGTTTGTTTCTAATATCAATACGCAATAGTAAAATTCAAGGTGTAACAAATGTAGATTGAAAATAATTAATGGAACTTATAATAAATAAATGTATAGAAATGTTTATAAATTAAATCAATAAAACAAAAAAATTATTTAATGAATTGCAATTGCAATTATTTTTACATTTATAAAATAAAAAATTGTGGTATATCAATAATTTGTCAACTGTCAGTCTTCAAATGTCATCCTTCGTATCATTTCTGTTTCTTCATCCCAACTCTTCTCTGTATCTGCAAGTATCATGTATGCAAGCTCACTTCTTAGTCTCTGTACATCAGCATCCGTAATAGTATCAACAACTGCTGGACTACCAGACGCTATGCTTTCCATGTACTTGCATACATATACAGCGCAATCAACACTGAAAAATATCAATAGAGTAATCATTAAATGAAATTAGATTTTTGTACTAAAAAAAGGTAGAAAATATGAAAGGTAAGGAGATGTCAAAAATTTATATACCTGTTTGCTTGTTGGGGGCATGTTGTGTATTTTATATTTATTTTTCTCATTAATTTATTGAAATCAATCTCAAAAATCTGTAATAATCTTTCTTTCTGCAATGTCATTAGGAACAAAATTAGTATTAATCAAATTAAATGCAAGTTTCCAGTAATCGAAATATTAAATTTCAACTCACCATTATTCTTGCATCTTTTTGGTAAAGCTTTAATATACTACTTTTTTTGTCAGCTGGGACCAAAGAGTGGTAAAAAATCTACTCTTGGGTATCGCAATCAAATACCAACAAGGTCCAGTGAAATCCGGATCGTCGGCACTATGTTTGTGATTGATCGGGAAGAACATGTACTGCACATCAGCTGTCCAGTTTTTCAACAGCTGCTGCTTGATGAAATGATCTTCCAGATCTTCACTTTTATTTACAACACCGTGCTGCGGATAAGAAAAAAATAAATAAAATATAAAATGATTTAGTAGCAGTACATTTTAATTATAAACTGCGACCTTAGTCGCAGTACGTGAGTTAGTAGCAGTACAATTTAATTATAAACTGCGACCTTAGTCGCAGTACATGAGCTAGTAGCAGTACAGTTTAATTATAAACTGCGACCTTAGTCGCATCTGCGACCTTAGTCGCAGTACATGAGTTAGTCGCAGTACATTTTAATTATAAACTGCGACCTTAGTCGCAGTACGTGAGTTAGTAGCAGTACATTTTAATTATAAACTGCGACCTTAGTCACAATACATGAGTTATACCTACACAGAGATAGAGATATTAGTAATCTGTTCCACAATTGATATTACATTAAACCGTAAAGGAGAAAGTAGATTTTTACCCAAGCTTCGCTCCGAAAGAATATGCTTTTTATTCCTTCTCCTTTCTTTCTAGATGCTGCATGTAGAAATGAATTATATTTGCATCTAATTCTCTAATGAACATCAGGTCCTTAATGTCATTCATTGTAATCATGATTCCGTTGTCGGTATCCTGATACGCAGTAGAATTGCAAGATATTCAAAACAAAGTTAGTAATTAAATTGTTCTTATATAAAGGTATACCAGTTTTTTGATATGAATTATAATAAAATTAATTAACTTACTCAGAGAAGGACTTGTCGAAGAAATTTTTTATAAGATCTTGTTGATGGGCTGCAGAATTCTGTATGCTGTGGTTTCGGTCAATTCTCTCGATTTTGGCTCAGTGGAGGAAATCTCTTTGTCGCCGAAACCAGCGGCAGAACTCACAGCCGCAGGCTGTGGAAGAGGATGTTCATTTATTTTCTTCTTCTGTTTTGGATAAACGAAGTCGGAGTCATCGCGATCACTTTCAGCGCGCTTGCGTTCTTTGACTCCCCTTTCTATCGTTTCTTTAGAGTATTCCAAAACAGTTTCTTTTAAGGATTGCTTCTGAGGCGGAGTATGTTCTTGATTTTTTTCTTCAGAAGCTATATCTCTTTGGGTTTCTTGAATCATTTGAGTTATATTCAAAGAAAAACTTAGGATATCTTCCCCAGAAAAATTTAAAATAGATTCAGAACCCATGATTTTATCCTCTTCCAATTTTTTCTTCTTCTCTTCTTCAGCCTGCTTCTCCATCTGCTCCATCATTCTTTTCTGCTCCTTTTCCTCTTCACCCTTCCTTCTAATTTGCTCTTCCCCCACATTCCTTTTTTTCTCCCGCTTCTTTAACTCCTCCAACACCTTCCTCCTCTTCTCCTTTTCCTGCTCCCCTCTTCTTTCCTCTCCTTTTCGATGCTCCTCTTCTTCTGATCCTTCTCTTCCCTCCTCCTCTGCTCGTCTCTCATTCTCTTCTCATTCTCCTCCTCTTCCTCCTCCTCCTCTCCTGCCCCTCCTCTTCCCTCCTCCTCTCCTCTTTTTCTTGCTCCTCTTTTTCCCTCCTCTTCTTCTCCTTCTCCTCTTCTTCCCTCATTCTCCTTTCATTCTCCTCCACTTCCATTCTCCTCTTTTCATTCTCATTCTCCTCCATTTCTCTCCTCCTCTCCTCCTTTTCCTTCTCTTCTTTCAATCTTTTTCTCTCATGCTCTCCTCTTCCTCTTCTTCTCCTTCTCCTTCTCCGCAGCAGCGGCTGCTCTCAGCAGCTCTTGTTCTTCTTCCACTTTTAATTTCCTCTGCTGCCTTTTTAGTTTTTTCTTCTCTCTTTTTTCTTTCCTTTTTATTTTTAATTCAGCCTTGAGTCTGCTCTCAGTCTCCATTTTTTCAATTTTTTTTCAAGCTGAGAACATATTCTCTCAAGTGCTGATTTTGAGACCTCAACTCTTTTATCTCTTCAGCTTGATCATCCCGTGGTGGTGGCAAATAACCTGTAAAAGATGGTTCTTGCTCACTCGTTTCAGCGTTCAGCCGCTTCTGCCTCATTTTCCGCCGGGATGTTAGCTTCATTATATGTATGGTCTTCTTCATCTTCTTCTTCTTCTTCTTCCTCCTCCTCTTCCCCTTCAACAGGAAGGCCAACCATATTTTTTTCAGCATTAGAGATGTTGGCCGTTCGACTCAAAATCTGAAAATAAACAGAAAAAGGTAAGTTAAAAATAAAACAATGAAATATTTATACTGCGACCATAGTCGCAGTTTATTTATGAAGTATTTATGATAAGAATGCGACTATGGTCGCATTATGTTTGTCCTGCACAAATTTATCTGCCAAGACATGCAGCTCAACACTGCGACCATGGTCGCATTTAATGTAAAAGGTATTTTCAAAAGAATGCGACCATGGTCGCACATTGTTTGTCAGGCAGAAAACGAATGCGAAAGGTGCAGCTCAATACTGCGACTATGGTCGCATTTTATTTGTATTGCACATAAAAAGAAGTCTAACTTATAATATTCCTGTCAATCTCATTTAGATCAACTTCAAGTAAAGATCTGCTAATGTTCTGGAGGTCCCATCTTACTGCGCGTGGGGTTTTGTCCTCCAAACCAGACATCCGCTCAAAAATAGGAACCCTCTCACATAGCCAATACTGCAAAAAAGGAAAATTAAATTAGTTTACACAAATATTCACAATTTTTTTGGGTAAATTTCATACAATGTTGGCCAAATATGAGATTTGTACTTACAATAATTTGCACGGAGCATCCTTGCAGCTCGTACGTGGTGTGCCTGAAGATGTCCATTGACTCAATCAGGAATTGCCAAACAGCTTTTGCCCAGCATATTGTTCTCATCAGCTGCATATTGGCAATCTGTTCCACAATATACCACGGCACCGTGCATTTACTGCCAGAGAAGAAAAGAGTGGCCGACATGTATAGGATTATTATTGTGGTAAAGTCTTGAGCTGCAAGTCTGTGCATGTCTCTTATAATTTCATGTAAAGTCATTTGCTGCTCAAGCTGTTCATCTTTTGTCACATCTACTTCACTCCTCCTCCTCTTCTTGACCAGAAGATCATCCAAAGCCTCTTCAATAGATACTTTAGTGATCTTCTTTATATTGGGGAAATAATGTTTTATAACCCCTCTATCTTTCATCGTACATGTTTTATTCATCACAAAATCTGCCCCAATGATAGGTAGACCAAAAGTTAGGGCAACATCCTCCACTGTTAACTCTATTTGTTTGCCCCCAATTCTAAAGGTCCTTGTATCCCTATCATACTGGTCTAAAATCCTCAGTACCGCAACACGTTTGATTTTAGAGCCTTTTCACCCCCAAATTCCTCATTATAAAGGCCATGAAGATTGGGCCAAATGGGGTATTCTTGATCGCCTCTACGAAATCTGCCTGAATATACTTTTTAAATTTCTTGATGAACTCGCCACATAGGTTTTAGGCTTGATCTCAGTGGACGAACCTTAATCTGTTGTTTACCTATAGATGAAGAAAAAAAAAAAAGTTTAGACTAATGATTATATATAAATTATAAGTGAGCAAAAAGCATATTATTTTTAATAAACTGCGACCAAGGTCGCAGTCATCTACAGTGCAAACATAATATACTGCGACCCGGGTCGAAACTGCGACCAAGGTCGCAGTCATTTACAGTGCAAACACAAACAAACTACTGCGACCCTGGTCTACACTGCGCCCAGGTCGCATAAGACTACAGCGCGAACACAAACTGTTACAGCGATTCTGGTCGACACTGCAACCAATGTCGCAGTAATCTACAGTGCAATCATAAACAAATGCGACTAGAGTATACACGGCGACGAAGGTCGCATAAGTCTACAGTGCAGAAATAAACAACTGCGACCCAGGAATGATGAAACAAATGACGTTAAATACACTGCGACCATGGTCGCAAAACACTACATAAATATTGAAACAACAGCGACCCCCATGTCTTCAGTATGTTAAAAAAAGAAGTTTCATATACTGCGACCAGCGTCGCATTCGTCAAATTTGAAAAGTCCAAAAAAAAAAATTCCTGAGACACACATGTTTGAAAACAAAATTTTAACAACTGCGACCGAGGTCGACATAAAATGTATGAAAATAATTAAATTTAAAAAAATATTATCAAGGTCGCATACATATAAATCACTTTTTTCGAAAATACTGCGACAAACTAAAAATAGAACGAAATGAAAAAAACTTAAAAAAATTACACCTTTATTTTTGTGTTACAAATTTTTAAATTTAAAAATTTATTCGTCATCTAAAGTTTCAAAATCTCTTTCTTATGTGCGAACATGGTCCAAAGATTTTTTTAAAAAAAAAATACTCAAACGGAAATAAATCTGAAAAAAATTATAACAATTAAAATACCAAACCCTAAAAATTTTTGAAAAATATCTTTTTTCTATTACCTTTTTCGGTGGATGATTTCTTTGGCGCCATGTGTTGCAAATATATTTTTTAAAAAAACTGATCAAATTTGTGAAACAAAAGAACTAATTGGATCAAAATGATCGGGTGAAATTTTAGAGATGAAATTTTTGAGAAAGGCAACTTTTTTACATAAGGTAAAAAGATGTGACCGAGGGTATTTTCGGAAGATGCATTATTGAGGTGACTGACATTAAATTGGGCGGGATTTTTCATCTTTTTGTCCGCCCAAATTTATGACAGGTGTGTGGTTATGATGTAGCCACGTCCTGCCGGCCGGCTGAGAAACTCTCTCAGCCTGCCGGCTGAGGTACAGTAACCCCTATATATAATATATAATATATATATATATATATATTTGATGGATTTGTTTTTTTTGAACTTTTCTTTAAAACCAAAACCAGACTTGACCACCTGAAACCAGAAATATTCCGGGTTTTTGGTTAGTTCACGTTCTAGTATGGACTACTTATCCTAGTAGCAGGTTTTAAAACCAGACCCAAACTAGATATTACCAGAAGTATATGGTTGGGTTTCAAGTTATGTAATTACACTTCTTAGTCAAACTTGTTACCACCAAATAACTGTGCACACATATCTAGGACATGTCGTGGACATAATAGGGCATGTATCCAGCCGTCTCAAAGCCTTTTCAAGCTCAGGCACATGTTGTTGACACATTACTACCACGTAGTGTCAAACTAGATTGTAAAATGTTTGTGGAAATTATATGGGATGATTTGAATTGTTTTGTTATATTTTGATTGTTTTGTCATGCAATATAATGATGCCAGTTATGCAAGTATTTGTGAAACATATCCATATCTCCCTATGTTCTATTTGTCCGTAACATTCTATTTACAATCTATATATTGCTTTCAAATGATGTGGAATCACCAGAAGATAGACTTTCAATATTGCAGTTAGATGACATAAAAAAAAATCATGTCAATCCTCACTTTTGAAATCATTTTCAGAGTTTGGCATTTTCTGTTCCCTGAGGGTTAAACTTTCTCAACTTTTCATATCAAAAGTAAGAGAACATGATCAATCTTTCATACACAAATCTTTTAGTTGTTGAGTGTCTTTTAAGTTTATTGTGACTGGCATTTGTAGGATCCGCTGCGGGGTGGTAGAGATGAGCTACTGGAAGATATAGTTGCAGTGATCAAAGCTGATGATGCTCTTTCAAGTGCGAAAGATGTTGTAGCCCCTGTAGCACGCCGCCTTGTTCCTGAGTTTATGTTGCAGTTGGCTCGCAGGATAAGCCCATTTTGATCATTGTAGGCCTAAATTCAAGGTGATGACTCAAACCTGCTATTGTAAATATATGTTGTCACTGTTACTGTTCCTCTGCTGCAGCATGTAGGGTATGAGTGTTTTCCTAGATGCAATTGGTGACATATCCCTTGAAAATCCGAATTTTGTAGAAAGCAGTGTTGTCTGCCAGCCTCTATCATTGAGTTGAAGTCACATTTGTTTTAAAATTTCCCTTGCAAATTATATTCTACAGGCATTGGGTATGTCTATGGACTTGTGACTCGGAGACACGGACATGAGTGTCTTACACTGACACGGGCACGGGATGTTGAACACAGCAATGCTCAAAGATTTACATGTATTAGGATATTATTCATATATGAAAGAGCCTAATTTTAGTAAAATGATCTACAAAGCATCAACTTTTGTCAGAAATACATGTTTCTTCAGAACGTGACAGTGTTCATCTTGAGCGTATTGGAATAACGATTGCACATCTGTCGGACATAGATGGACACGTGCATCGTATTCACATGTGTTGGACATGCTATTATTTGGTGGGAGAAGTCTACTACATATAGCTATGCACTAACTTTCTCGCTTACTAATTACTTCAGATTATGGTTTCTCATATGAAGACACAATTCAAGTACTTTTAAAAGTTTTGTGTCACCTTGAGAATAGTCAAATTATTGAAACATACACAAATCTAATCTTGGTGTTTAACTGAAAATAGGGAGAGAAAAAAAAGGTTAGAAGGTCATCTGTGTAGAGAATCAACTAAATTCTGGAACTTCCATGGTTATCATAGGAGAAACCTCTTTCAATCACTGAATTACTGCCGATTATAGTTTATTGCATTAAACACAAACTTCAAATATTTTTAAAACTTCTTGGTTCGGCTGAGAATTGTCAAATTATTGGAGTACACAAAAATTATTCTTGGTGTTTAGTGCAAAATTGGAAGGTCATCTGTGTAGAGAGTCAACTAAATTCTGGAACTTCCATGGTTATCAGACGAGAAACCTCTTTCAATCACTGAATTACTGCCAATTATAGTTTCCTGCATTAAACACGATCTTCTAATATTTTTTAAACTTCTTGGTTCGGCTGAGAATTGTCAATTTATTGGAGTACGCAAAAATTATTCTTGGTATTTAGTGCAAAATTGGAAAGAAAAGGTTAGTGAGCATCTGTGCAGATAAGCTGCATTCCTTGCATCCGGAGAGTTTTTAATTGGTCTCAGGAAAAGCAGATAATAAAATCTTAACAAGGGATAGATATTTGATAATTAGAAAATAATTTAAGGCCCCCTTTTTAATAAAAAAGTTATATTTAGGCACATAGCTATGAGAGCTTGACTGGTTATATTCTAGAATTGAGGTTGTGGCATCTAAAGGCGTTTATGCACCTGCTTGTGCATCCATCCTGTTTATGCTTTTGTAGTTCAAAGATCCTACACCATTAACCAGCATATGTAGAACCAACCAGTATCAGACTGGACGTGTGATTCTTTGTTGCAGATTGTTCCAGACTCCATAGTTTTAGAAAGGTGTTATCTGGTTTACTACCCACTTTGTAGACAGAAAAATAGATGAAGTTATTCAACACCCCACTCCCCCCCCCCCCCCCCCACCCACCCACCCACCCCCCCCAAAACCCCCAAAAAAAAAAAGTTAGAGCATAATAAGAGATATTTTAGTATAGCCGTAAAAAGTCAAAGGTTAGTTGAGGATGAGATGGTTCGGCCATGTGCAAGCGAGGCCAATATGTTCTCCAGTTTGGAGAAGTTGTAGGATTATAGTTAATGAAGGTGCGAGGACTAGAGGCAGGCCTAAACGAACATGGATGAAGGAAATTAAAAAAGACTTGATAGTTGTTGTGGATATGGCCCTTAACAGAGATGGACAGAAAAAAAGGATTCATGTAGCCTATCCTAAATGTTTGAGACAACAGCTTTGTTATTGTTGTTGTTGTAGTTATTTTAAGCTTTGTATTTGACATTTGTCTTCCATAAATCGTTTAATATGACGGTGTTGATATGCTATTCAACAGGAGATAGAGATTGAATTTTTTTTTTTTTTTAAGCTTATAAATGCTCTAAAGATATTGCAAGACTTTAAAAGCTTCCGTTGAACCTTTTCTTTGTCCATGCCATAATGACATCTCAAGTACAAGGTATCCTGAAAACTTGAAGTTTTGCTAAATTTATCCCATCAGCTAACTCATATGCAACTACAGGCTGAACCAAAACAAAATACTTTATTTTTGGTAGATGTGATACATTGGCACCTCTGGACCAATTTCGCCAGCCAATTCAGTATGTAGGTTCCTCTCGAGTTTTTATCTTCTAGGTTTGGTTTGCATACTTGGAACTTATTTGTAGATAATGTATGTCTTAATAGCCTGATTGTACATACTTATTAATGATTATGTGATGCTTTTATTAGGATAACCCCATGAAAGTGGGTAACATATGGTTTCTGAAGTTATATTAGTGGTAAAGTGCATATTGCATAATAGGAATCCCCTCATAGACTATCATTGTAACATCTGACACATTCTTAAAAGCTTGCATTTCACATTATTAAATCTTTTGATGAGCATGGTATGCATCAAAATAACCTTATGAAGGTGAGATAACATGTATTTCTCAAAGTAACATTAGAGGTAAAATGTGTACATGCCCTCTACACTGGGAGTAAACTGCACGAGTCTATAACGTCTAAAATATGTTCTATCACCACTATAAATTGGAGTGTTGCTCACCAAGTTGATTCTTTATATTGCTAAGTTGGTTTGATATATGGTCTATGGACCACATGCATCAAGAGTCCACACCTGTGATCATGATTAACATATCTGAACATTTCTGAGCACTAGTTCTTGTTCTCCAGTTACCAAAAACTTTTTATTTTGAGCGATTTGAACATTGTAGATTATGATTGTTACACATACAAGACACAAGTACTTTGTTCCATGTACCTATACGCATGACCACACATCCTAATTATTTTCCACTGCAAGCAAGCAGTAGTTTGCTGACACGATGACCTATTGTTTTGGCACTTCTCTTTCAGAATGTCGGAAGAAAATGAACCAGGCAGCCTGTCCCTGCCATAGCATTTCACAAACAGGCAAGAACCGTCCAGGAACAATAATCAATCAAACACCTGTAAATGGCCCTGTAAATTTGCTGTAGACTGGCGCATGATCAGGTTTCCAAATGAAGGTTACATGTTGGTACTTCGGATCCCGATTCTTTGCAGTTCAAGTTACGAGTTGTAGAGACAGATGCTCACTTCATAACCCAGAGTCTAGCCGTTCAACTAATAATCTATGTAGTTCTCTCCCCTTAACCAGTTTGGTGATTGTAAATCTTTTTTTTTTTTTTTGAAAAAAAAACTGCCATGGCATGAGTAGTTGAGCTTCTGCACAAGTGAGATAAATATCTTTTTGAGGTTTGTTACTTTAGCAATGTAATTTAGGGAGTGAGCTGTGACATAGATTAATGAGAAATTAAAATTCTTTGTACTACTTTTTCTCTTGCTTGTATGTAATATTCTTGTCAATGATTTCTATGTAGATGTCACAATTCTCAGAAGGCTGTGATTTTATTCCACTGGGCTCAGCATAACAAACATTCAAGATAACATTCAGCTCTTTAACACACAAGCCTCATGGCAGTAATGAGCTGAGATAACAAGATACAAGGAAAAACGGCGAAAGATAAAAGTTCTGCAGGCTTCCTGAAAGTCGATCTCCTCAATTTTTCGCAGCCGGTTTGGCTTTAGCCTGCACGAAAACGCAAGATTTCAGCGGTCTATGTATGATGTATGCAATGATACTGTCCCTAATTATCATGATATAGTTGTTGCATCTACACAGTATTTTGATCAGTCAATTGGACGCGGTGTTCTTTAGATTCTAAACAGAAGGATAAATTCGCTCGCTTGCTTTGGAGACTACCTTCCTCTTGGGTTGAGCCTTCTGTTCAGTCTTCTTCGGGGCTGGCTTCGAGGCCTGAGCCTTGGACGCGCCGTCCCCGGCCTTCGCTGGCTCCTTCGGCGTCTGGGAGCTGACAGGTCTCTCAGCCTTCAAGGAAGCCATGCTCCTGATCCTAGTTTTAACTCCCACACCTGGAAAAAACTAGAGAAGCTTGATTGATGGCTGTAACTCTGGCTCCTGGCTTTGCTACTTATATAGATGGCACTGGAATAATTGTGGCAAGTTGAGATGGGAACAGATTGAGTATCTATCTTTATTAAAAGGGTCTGTGTTGATAAGAATTAGATGCATAATTGTACATGATGTCAGTTCTTGCTGTGAGCATATCCCAGTCCATCAAATGGGAGAAACAGATTGAGATGGGGATAAGAGATTGATGCATAAGTTTCAACTTGATGTCGAAAATATTGGAAACTTATGTCAATCAGACGGTAGAAAATAGGCGGATTTTATTTTCCGAATACTTAAATATCGGTGCCATAACATCTATCAAATCATAACAAGAGAATAAAATCTCCCTAAATAACAAAGAAAATCTTGTAGGCTCCAACATTGATATGTAATAAACTTTTGTAAAATATTTTTTATGTTTTCAAGGAGGTGATCTGAAGCAATTTCACCAGTAATATTAAACAAGATGCTTGAAATCTTTTATTAGAATTATGAGCATTTTATAGTATAGTTTTCTAGCTACTTGTACAATGTATTCTGCGAAAATAAAATTCATTACTACAAGAATAGCCGAACATTTTCAGAGAAGCCACAAGTACTTTATGAAAAATTCATTACCTGCAATTTTGTGGAAAATCTCAAAGAACAATAAAAGGCTCAATCTATGAGCTCCCATACTTTAAAACCAGCAATTTGTCTTTATATAACTATATATTTATCAAAAATAACATTTAAATGATCATCCACCCATGGTTAATATGATGTTTATAGTTAATAGCAAACCCTCCTTGATATAAAGTTTAAACAAATATCTATAAACCAAGGATTTAATGAGTGGTTGGAGAAATAGAGAATGTTATTTGAAAACGAAAGCTTTACGGACAATTTAAATCAATGAATTTTCGCGACGCTTAAAATCTGTAGAAGACTATTCAAACTCTTTTAGAGGTTTCTCACTTTTATGCATGAAGTGGTCACAAGATTGCGGATTGACTTAGTAATTCATATTTCAAATTTGGCAGTAAAATAATTGGGATTTGGGTTGGCTATTTTTTGAAGTTTGTAATGCATTCGAGCATTCTTAGTAGCAGAAAAGTCGAAGACATTTGCATTTTTCTTCATAAGCATCTTCTATATGTTCAGAGATCAACTAATGTGAATTCCAATCCCATGAACATTTCTTGTTAAATCTTTAGCTGGATTGTTTTCTAATATTTGCTCAAGTGTGTGTTAATTTTGTTTTCTTCATCTCATGTACACCATGAAGCAAAGATATTCGGATTATAAAGAAATTATATGACATGGTTTGAATTTTCTTTTCAAAATTTTAATACTAGCAATGACAAAAGTCTAGAGATGCAACAAGCTAATACATATACCTAACTATTACAAATGCAGATAAACCTGGCTGCTCAGAAACCTCTCTGATGAAGCCACAGATTCATTAGCTGATCAGAGGCTCGTTCATGAGGTAGATTGCTTCTTAGTTGTTCTGAAATCTGGTTGATTGCTATAGTTGCCGCTGCCTTTCATGGATTAGTTTTTTTGATTGTTTTGTTTTACGAGTATTGGCAATTTCTATCTCCTTTTGCGAAAAAAAAACTTTCTCAACTTTTCTCCATATGTTTTTTTCTTGGAAGTATGAGAACATGATTGATCTTCAACTAATATTTTGGATTCATATATTTTGAGTTCACAGATAAGCCCCTTTTGGATTCAAATGTGTTGAGCCCCTCCAGCATGCCGTATTATTCCTGAGTTCATGTTGCAGTTGGTTCACAGATAAGTCCCTTTCGATCATTGTAAGCCTAACCTTCTATTTGATGTATGATGATGTTGCTCCTATTGTTGCACTTCACCACTAATGTAACTTTAATAAACATATGTTATCCCACTTTTATAAGGCTATCTTGATGGAGCATACCGCGCCCATCAAGATCTAGTAATGTAAAATTTAATCTCTTAAGAATGTTGTGCATTGTGTTAGATGTTATACATCATGATTTATGCAGGACATTTCCTATTCTTCACTTTACACTAGTGTAACTTTAAGAAAATTATGTTATCTCACCTTCATGATGTTAACCTAAGGAATTGAGGATTCTGTTCTAAACACAAATCTTGTTCTCTAGTTATTTTTTTTTTATTTGAGCATTTTCAAATATTGCAGATTATGATTAAGAGCATGAATTCTCAATCTGAATTGATCATCGTATGCTTTGTACTCGAAGGATTACTGCTCAAAACTTTTGCTAGTACCATGAATTACTCTTGTTTCGCGCATACAACACATGATTACTTTGTTCTGTATAACAATCCAGAAACATAATCAATCAACACATATTGGTAGTTTACTAAGTTTATTCATTGTAATAAATTTTCTTGTGAATGATCTTTTTTGAAGATATGCTTGCCATTTATGTGGAGGCATTCACTCTAGCATGTGTCCATCAAGATTCTAACAAGGCTGTGATTTTATTCCTCTGGGCTCAGCATAACACATTCAAGATAACATTCGGCTTTTTAACATGCAAGCCTCATGGCAGTAACAAGCTGAAATAATAAGATACAAAAACAGGTAAAAAAGACGAAGATAACGAGTCTATAGGCTGAACGATATCTCCTGCTTCTTGGAAGTCGATTTCCTCACTTTTACGCAGTTAGAAGTCCTCTTGGCTGCATGAAAAACACAAGATTTGAGAAGTTCAGTCGTTGCACGATATAAAATGTTCTATCAGATTTCTGAGACAATTAGTTTCATGCATGGTGCATAAAATGATCCTGTCACCATTTTTTTCCCCCCCTTATGTTATTACTTGAAGGACTTGTGAGTTATATATTGAGACCAGACATAGTACAAGTTCAAGGAGCTTTCTTTAGATTTGTTGTGAAGTTCTTCTTTGTTCTAATCAAGTTAATCTCTAGAGACATGATTGACAAACTCTCCATCTCTCACTTAGTTTTGAGGCTACCTTCAATGTGGACTGAGTCTTCTGCTCAGTCTTCTTCGGGGCGGCCTGATCCTTGGATTCACCATCACCGGCCTTCGCTGGCTTCTCCGGCTTCGGGGCCTTAAGAGGCCTGTACTCATCAGGAATGAATGCCAGAACAATCATAGTTTAAAACTCACAAGTCACAACTACAAAGAAGAGAGAAATTTGATGGCTGTGATTCTGGCTCTCTAGCTTTGCTCCTTATACAGCAAGTGAGCACAAGAGAACAATGGTAATTTTAAAGAAATGTGAATGCATTGGGGTATATCTTTGTTGAAAAGGACTGTGATGATGAGAATTAGATGCATAATTGCATTTATGCATGTCAGTTCTTGCTATGAGCAAATCCCATCCCATCAAATACGAATTGATGCATAATTGTCGATTTGATGTCAAAAATATTCGAAAACTTATCTGAATTCGACAGTGAAAAGTTGTCGGATTCTACTGACTTTAAATATCAGGGACATAGCATCTACATATTCTAGAAAATCTCATTGAAATGTAATACCATTTCGGACAAAATACTCCTGAATCTTCTATTAATCAAAATACACAACTAAAATATGTTAGCATTTTTTTCCAAGTCTCTGATCACCACAAGATGCAAATGCAACCATTATCCAGTGTCCTCCCAATGAAGGATAGCATCAACAGTATCTTCAGAACAAAAATCATCGTTGCAAGAATAACCAAACATTTTCAGAGAAGACACAGGTACTTCAAAAACGATATAAGCCTCAATCTATGAGCTGCAATCTGAGAATTTCCATACTGAAAAACTGCTTCTCTAAATTATACAACTATGTATCTCTAAAAAAACCATTAGATAATCATCCACACATGATTTAATAAGTGCTTCTAGTTAATAGCAAATCCTCCTTGATATAAACAAGGATATAGAGTTTAGCAGGACAAAAAAAGAAAGCATGTCTTAAAGTTCCTTAAGCATTCTATTTTTTCCTCAACCAGTATTTCTCATCCCAGCTGCAATTCCATTGATTGTGATAAGCAATGCATCTCTGAGGTTAACATTGTCGTCATCTTGCCTCAATCTCCTCAATATCTCCACCTGGAGCAGATTCATTGTATTGAGATACGTCAGCCTACTCTCTATCAACCTCCTCAAACTCCGGTTGTTCTCTGAAAGCTTGTCATGCCCGCCAATAGCCAGAATGAACTTCTCTGTAACCACCAACTCCTTCCTCAGCTGCTCACCAAGCGCTCTCCTGCTCGCTGACACCAACACCTCATCATAGTGTTTGGTTATAGAAGCGTCAGCCTTGGCGAGCACCATCTCAATTAGATCGATGGTAGATTGGAAGAAAGGCCACTCTTTGTACATGGCTTGCAAGTCTTCTTGATATCCTTTATCGCACGCATCTTGTAGGCCAGCACCCACACCGAGCCAGGCTGGAAGGACGAAGCGGGTCTGGGTCCAAGCAAAGATCCATGGTATCGCTCGAAGAGGGCCAATACCAACGGAGGCTTTTCTGCGTGAAGGACGGCTTCCAATGTTGAGGTAGCTGAGCTCGGCCTGAGGGGTGGCTTCTTGGAAGTAGGCAATGAAGTCAGGATTCTCATACACAACGTTCCTGTAGTGGTTGCAGCTAGTCTTAGAGATCTCTTCCATGATGTGGCGCCATTTTTCCTCCCTCGGGGGGATTGGTGGGCAAAGTGTCGCTAAGAGGACAGCAGTGGTGTAGATCTCGAGTTGACGCACGGAGGTTTGGGGTAGGCCAAACTTGGCCTGGACCATCTCACCTTGCTCTGTTGAACGGAGAGTCCCCTGGCAACGAAAAGAATGATCGAAATAGTAAGTGGCAACCGTGCACTGATCCAGAAACATATAGTACAAATATTCAGTGACTAACAAGAAAAAAAGAAGAAGAAATTGCGGAATTGGTAATCAGTTTATGCCCATGACCATGTTTGTCATGGATTATTCAAGAATTTAGTTTGAACACATAAATTGCTGATTGTTCTACAGCATTTAATTGTGTAACAGCTACTTTAAATTCTTCAATTTCACATATTATGTGCAAACTGTTCATGGATATGTAGTGGCTAATTCATGAATTTCTATAAACAATTAAATAATACTTGTTATTATTAATTAGTGATATTATTTGTTGTCCTTTGTTGTGAATATAATCAACATTTCTTCTCTGTGTGCAGAGAACATACATGCAGCATTAGCTTCAGTAAGGTACCTTTTTCTCCCTTATCCTGAAATTTCTGAAATTTAGTACCGAAGTAAACTAATTTCAAATGCCAACTAAGATTTATCCACTTTCAAATGAAATTGTTCACTTATACAAACCTAGAGATTATTCATGAGCACGAGTGAAATAAAAGGTGCAGACATTAGCTATTCTTTCAGAAAGAGAAACAAATACATGAGAAAAAAATGTTAGTTACCGAAGCAAAACCCATTGTAATTGATCTGTTCACTATTTAGGATGTAGTATTCCCTGGATTGAATCTCTAATTCAATAGCTCACCATCACAGATCCAGGAGGCTGCGACTGTATCGCAAGATATGTGGGCCCACCACCGCGGCCAATACTGCCTCCACGCCCATGGAAAAGTGTGACTTTAATCCCAAACTCGTTGCAAGCAGCGACAACATCCTCTTGGGCTTTGTACAATTCCCATGCTGCAGTGAAACGCCCGGCATCTTTACCAGAGTCAGAATAGCCGACCATGACCTGCACGAGGTTGTGGAAATTTTCTAGGGGAGTGGGGCTTATGAATATAGTCTCATACATTTTTCTAAAGAACTAATACCTCTTGAAGTCTGTTATGGTTCTTTATGATGTGATCCCGGTACCAGTCAATTGACAATAATTTCCTTATCACCGAACCAGCTGCTCTCAAATCTTTCACGGTTTCAAATAAAGGAACAACTCTTAAACTGCTTGGATACATTGTAAAACAATCACTGTTAATTAAGCGACTGCAGAAAGAGAGAATGCTATTTGAAAGCTTTGTGGCCAAACCCGATCCATGCAAAATATGTGGGGGACAATTTAAACCAACATATTTTTGCAACATTTAAAACGTCTAGAAGTAGTCCCAAGATTACCGATTCACATAGCAAGTTACATTTTAAATTGACAACAAAGTAATTAGGATTTGGTTTGAATGTCTTTTTGAAGTGTGCATATTGTATAAATGTGTTAGAGCATCCTTAATAGAAGAGAAGTCAAAGACATATACATTTTTCTTCATAAGCATCTAATGCGTGGACAGTAATTAATGTGAATTCTAATCCCATAAAGATTTCTTGTTAAGTCTTTGGAGAAAAGTTCAACTAACTTTAATAGTCGCATTGTTTTTATATTTGTGCAACTAGGCAATAATTGCTCAATGTTTTCTTTTCTTTCTCAAATACAAAAACAGAAGTCAGAAGTGTGTGGTCAAGCATATATGGCTAATACAGCCAGCACAGAGTCCATGAGTTCCCAAGCAGTAATAATTCATTGGACTTCCGGGTGATATACATTCACTTATTTTTCATATCTTGAAAATTAGTGGTCTGTAACCTACATCCTTGTTTTTCCGAAAGGGTATATATATTTGTGAAAAACAGATGAAGGACACGGTGCTTTTGCTGATTTATCTTTATTCTCTAGAATTCAACATGTCACAAGGCACCTTAAAATCTTCTACTAAACAGTTCAACTGCATGTAAATTCAGATTTTTCCTATAATTGCAAATTTGCAATAATACTAGAAACACCTTATTCGTGCTAAAGCTCAAGAGAATGAGATTTATCTTACGTTCCACCGGGACAAGGCCTTCCTAGTTTCCCACTCACATAAAGCCTTGCATCTTTCTGCAACAGCTCAACAGCAAGAACATCACTTGGCTGCCATTTATGTCCATTAAAAGATGCATCAGAAATCAATGCCACAGGATTCTTCAATGACCAGCACCAGAAAAATGAAAATGAACCAAACAAGGAGTTAATTTTAATATTTCAAATTACTATGCATAATTATAAGCATCTATCCATACACTGGATGCCATGGATATGACATAAGCTCCGAGACAATCGCTCCCTAGTTCGGCAGCTACACGGAAAGTTTCTAGGAGCTCCTTCACATCCGAAGACACCTGAAAAGCTCCAAACAATTATCACTTAGAATGTAATCTTAGAGACAGGATCACACATATAATTGCAGTAGTTTTAAGAAAAGCAGAAAGACATATATTGGCTCCGCACGAAACACAATTTGCAGTAGTCGAAGCTGAGGATACTCAAGAATTTTTTTCCTTCTAATCTTCTGTTTTCAGTAAATTTAAATTTGTTTTAACTTTTGTAGAAAGTATTTTCCAGGAGCACAGGAGGCATCTCAGCCAGGGCCATGGAAAGTGGAGGACCAGATGGACATAGATTCAACTGAGAAGATTTCTTTTCTGATTGTTGCTCTCTAGGTATCTAACATCTGCACAAGCACATCTTAACGTAGACTGTTTTTGACCACCATCTCATACATATTGACACTTTTTGATGATGGTTAATGGAAGGATTCCTATAGATGGTTGGATTTTCGATTTGATATTTTAATATGCATCTTGAATGTAGTATTTATAGGATAGTTCTTATTCCATTGCAATTATGTAAACCCTTGATGATGTTTTATTATTTTCTCATTAACAGGACAGCTGGTCACATTCCACTATTTCATCAAAAAGAAAAAGTGAATCATTCCCAGAGTCCCCTATGTGTTAAAAATCTAAGAATACTTGGATCATATCATTCCTTGACTATACCAATATAGGAGAAATGACTCAGGACCAACTCCAGTAATTCCCACAGAAATGAGTTGCAAAATAGGCTATTAGTCGTTGCAATCATGAATTTCACACAAACACATCTGAATAAACAATTCCACCACGAGGAATTGTATGAAACTTCTCCGTCAATCAAGTAAATGCATGGCTTTGAAATTTAAGGAAAGTAAATGCAAGGCTTTGAAATTTAAAGGAAATTGAGAAGAAAAATCCAGTTGCATAGCAGATTAATATTCTTCATAATCATGGTCGTCGTCATCAACACCCAATTCTTTTCTCATCAGAATGTCTGAGATGGAGAGTAAACGATCAATATCATGCATGTTCCTAATCGTTCATCCGAATAACAAGTGCAAATGGGAATTTGACTAAGGCGTGCGCACACACTCTTTTTGCATAAAACATTTTAAGAGCCCAATTTATAAAGATTAAAAAAATGATACCTGCATAAAGTTCTCCTAGATTAATAAATAAAATAATAGTTCACCTTTATAGCTGGGGGGACAAGGGGCCTCTTTCCTTTCAGCTCTCTGGTAAGAAATTCCAGTTTTTTATCTTCATCCCACTCACTATATACACCCATATCTAAATATTTTGTAATTGCATCCAGTGTTTCGGCATGTCGACCAGCCTCCTGCGCAAAGAAAAAGATAAAACCAAAGAACTCTGTATATTCTTCTGCTGCATGTTTGATTATGGGAATGATAGCTATACCTGACGCAAATCTATCTTCATCAATACCATCCCAAATGTGGCAACCCTTCTAATCAGATCTGCCAAACGCCCATCAGCAAGTACGCCGGATCCAGATGATTGCTACAGAAATATATCAGCCACGATGATTATATAAAAAAGGAATAAATGCAATAACTCTTTGTTCAGTAACATATTTAACAAATCCCTTCTAATGCACTTAAAATATGTCAAAGAAAATATCTGTGGGAAAAGATTTAAGCATGAAGCAATAAAGAAACATGGGAATAGAGGCGTATACCAATGATTCATAGCAGAGAAGAAGTGGTTCCAGAAGTTGATCAGATGTCTCGTAGTCATTAATAGGATCGTGTTCACAAGGAAGATCCTCAAGGAGAAGCTCCAACCTTTTTTGTGTCTTCATAAGCTGGTATCATCATCATTAATAAGCTTAGAATAATCCAAAAGTAGAATTAGCTCGTAATAAAATATTAAAATACAAAAGCAAAACTGGCGGAGTGAGCCCATCAAAACACTAGGTCTTTTGAAACGCTAGAAGAAAGGAAATAATCTGGAGCAATAATAACTATGTTGTTTCAAAAGACAATGAAAAGAGTGATAAGTCATTATTTAAATTAAAAGAAAAACTAACCTTGTCTTTTATATGTCCAAGAACAACTCTATATGGAGGGATTCCTGGATGCTGAGGGAGGCTAGGTTCTAGAAGCTTCTGGAAACTACTCCTTCCTGTTTGAGATTCCGCAAATAGCTTTTTTTGAGCAATGAGATGATTAGGAGAGGAAGCATTCTTTTTGGGAAGCCCTGTGGATGACTGATTACGAGGGGAAGAAGGCGCATTTTCAGCTGCAGTGACAGCTTCATTGTCTGATTTTCTCGGGGAATCACGACCAGGAACTAGATGTGACTGAAATGACAAGCTCTGACCATTTTTCTATCACAATATATGCAAAGAAACAACAAGTATTAAATTAAAGACATCTCAAAAGTGATAATATAAGAATTATACTCGTATAAGAAGGTTTTAGAATAGGAAAGAATGAAGACGATGGCTACCTGACAATTAGTATCACCCGGGAAATCTAGTATTGGATATTGAGAGTCACCATCTCCACCACGAATAAACATCATATGTTATATAATCAGACATGGAACATTATAATGAAAATAATAAATCAATGAACAAACTGTGTACATGATAAAAAAGATTAAAAATGAGACTGTTATACATTACAAACATCAAATTTAGGTTGCCAAGCCAAGTCGAGACCAACATCTTCATAAAATTGGTGTGATTTTATTCTTAAGAAGAGGAAAAAGGCAAATCTATCAAATTTAGCAATTTTATCCATGTGTGTCACCTATAGTAGTAATTTCAAATGGTGTGATATTGTTCTTAATATTATGCAAATCGCAAATCAATCAATTTGACAATTGCATGAAATATACATTGGCATGACCTATAATTAGTAATTTTAATTTAATATTTTTTTATTCCAAAGCAGAAGCAACAAACTTGCATCATCTGCTTTAAGACTTGCAAAAATGAAAATTCCAACATTGCATGCTTGTAAGGTATGTTTCAACAGTGAATGAATTTGCAGGTGAGGATCTTGAGGGGGGGAGTTCATATTAGGTCAGACATGTATACACACAATTTACCTGGAATCAACTAAAGCTAGTGTGGTATGGCACAATCAAGGGGTGCTTGCTACATATGGATCAATATAGTGAATTAGCAACCATTTCATAATTTGAGCATTACAGTTTAACCAAGTGTTTAAGTGATATCAACCAACAACCTTTTGCATCTTAGACCACCATTGACTTTTTCCGTGGATTCTATACAAAATATTTGTGCATAACTTCAAATATCATAAAGAGAAATTTAAAAAAAAAAGATCATATGAGATGGATGGTGCAAAATTGTGAAAGGTAAAGCCAATGTACTATCTGATGTAATAAGTAAATACTAATAATATTTGGAATCTTAAAGTTGTAGTAATATTATTAGTTATAAATTGAATAGGATTTGATCTTGTATGAAGTTCTATAGAGAGAGATTTGCTCATTGTTTTATGAAAATATGTTTTATATTTTTTTTTATAATCCATAAAGATGTAATTCTTTGTAATTTAACATGATTAGAGTCTGACAGTTTTTGCCCAAGTTTTCATCACCACCCAATGCGCTCATCATCTTTTTTCTTCTTTCGTTCTCAATCCTTTTACTTTCTTCTTCTTTCTTTTATCGATCCCACTTTCTTCTTCATGCTTCTTTATCTTTTTCTTTCTTCTCCAGTTTAAAAATAAAAAGAAATGCTATAGTACCGTCTTACTTTTTTCCCTTTACCCTTTTCATCTTCCTCTTCTACACTTCTTCAGTATCTTCTCCTTTTTGTCCCTCAAAACCCTAATGCTAAATGTACATAGTAGCTTTTTTTCTCTTCTCTTTATTCAGGTATTGTACATCTCTCCTACACAACAAAAGATACACAGTCTAGAAATCTAGTGATCTAATGATTAAAATTGTTCTCGTCGTATATCAGTGTTCCGACTTTTGGTTATCTAAGAGTCGGTTCTTATGTTTTTGGTGTTCTAGATGCATTGATGGGTTTTCTTTGGTCTAAAGATTTTATTTAAATTTGACAGTTTTGAATTGAATTTAAGGATCTTTAAAATCTTTTCTTGCATTGAGCTTGAGGATTCTAAAACCTCTTTTTGAGAATATCTAATACTTCCTCTTCTACTGAGTTTAGAGTTTACGGATCTCTAAAATGTTAACTTATCTAAGGAGATGAATATTTGACTTTTCGAACAGCCTCCGCATAAGTGTACGATTTACTTTTCAGTTTGGCTGAAAAATTCAGCTTGGTTTGTTTTACAATTTTGACATCGTCATCAATAATTAACAGTTTGCCATTAGTGCCAACGATTCAATATTTGTTTACTTTAGTGGTTTCAATCACGGTTTCAAGATTGGCTAATTTTGATATATATCAACAATGGTTTAAAACTTTTAGGGCCAGTATCGCTGATATCAGCCGCCAATATTGGTAACATTGGCCATATAAATAATATTCGCACAAAAAGTTGGCTGATATTATAGGTTCAATATCATATCGGCTACCTCAAAATTCAATACGATATTGCTAATATACATTAGAATCGGTCAATTTCAAACCATATCAACATATCATATCAGATTTAAGGCACCCAATATGATATTAGATATTGCCGATATTGATAATATTGACGCCGATAGTGACGACATTGATAGTAAAAACCATTGGGTGATACCCATACCAATACTAAGATTTTAAACCATATTTTACCATTTTTTTCTGTTTTTTGCCAGAGAAACTTTTGAAGTCACACCATCATAAAGTTTGAGGGGTGTTTGCATGGGCGGACCCACTAGTGGGTTGGGCCGAGCTAGAGCCCGACCCATTTTTTTATACATTGGTTTAAATCTATTTTTATTTTATTCTTTTTATATATTGTGTTGACCCCTTTCTATTTTGATTTTTTTTAGCAAACTTATTCTTAGTTTCACTCCTGATTTAGTGGAGAATACTATTTTATTCTTTTAATAAATTCATATAATTCATAAGTATATGTTATAAAAGGTTGTAGCCCACCCTGAAATTTATTCTTGGTTTCGCCCCTGGGTGTTGGATATAATAGGTAAGCTCGATTAAATAGTCCTAATAGTATTTGAGGCCTTAGAGTCTAAGTAATATTACAAGTTCATAGTTTGATTAGAGGATTTATCATGTATGAGGTCTATACAAGGAGAGGTTATCTCATCATTTTATGTAATTGTTATTTTTTGTTTCATAATCAATAAATATGTAGTCTTTTGTAGTTTAACATTATCCAAGGTATATAATTTTCTATCAACCTTTTCAAAGTCTCAAGGCAGATTATATTACATTTTTATTGCGCTTGAGGACATAGTCACTTTTACCACGAAACAAACTAGGGACTAAAATACCTTGTGAAAGAGCCTATAGAGAACAAGACCATGCAGTCATAGTTATAATAGGAATAACTTAATGTGGACATGGTAGCGTCTAGAATCCCAAATTTAAGAATCCAAGCCAGCTCACGTAAGCAGCCACTGCAGTGTCATCTCTATTGTGTCGCCCAAAGTGAATGCAAGATACCGGAGGTTATGGAGGTCCAGGGTTGTGGGATCCTGTTAGTGTTTGGACTAGGGTTTTAAGTGAATATGTCAAAACTTTTTGTTTGGTCAAAATACCAGATCAACTTGTCGAATTGCTTGTTGGCAAGAGGGGAAAACATTTGAGATTTCCAATTTACCTTCAGCTTTGAATATTGAATAAGTTCAGTTTGCTTTATGAGGTGTTAGTAGATAATGAGCCAAAACAAAAACCACTTAAAACCAAGGAAACTGGAATATAATTGAAAGTATTAACAAGAAACGTTCAAGCTGGCCCAGGCCCGGTTTTTCATCTTAGGACAAGTAGGATAAAAATATGTTGATGGCCATTAGTAAAGCAATTCAAAACTTCATATCTTCACTAATTTTTTTTTAAAAAGAAAAGTAGCTGCACTTAATTGTATTAAAAGCAGTTTTCTGGAATATATCCCACTGTGAGGTAAAATTTTCCTGGACAGATTTTATCATGCCAGGACCGGACCATGCTGAAAACAGAAATTTTAAACTTTTACATATGGTACATGAAGACAATTAAAAAGAAGTGGTTTTTAAGTAAATAAGCACCCCATCTAAACTTTTATATATGATACATGAATACATTTAAACAGAAGTGGACTTTTAAGTAAATCAGCACCTCATCCTTGTATGTTATCCTCGAATAGTGGACATGACTAGTTACCAGTAAGCATTAAATGAAATATGAGAATTTGTCATAAACCACCTTGTAGAAAGTCACTTCACCACTTTAGACACAACATTGGAAACTCTGTAAATCCTTCGTCTTAGCCATAGGACTCAAAGTATGCACAGGACAGTCCCAAATTATATTGTCAAAGTATAAGCACTGCTAAAACAAATAAAAGTCGAATTAAAACTGTCAAGAGCCAAACAAGAAAATGCTTAAGTCGCTAGATGTTATACTATGGAGATGGCTACTTATTTGACCCTGAAAATAACAAATCCCAGTGCAACCAAACACAACATATCCAAACAAATACAACATATATAAAACATATAATCAAAATCTTCCCTACGATAAAAATGAAATTTCTACGAGACTCCCAATGTAAAATTGATTTAATCTGCACTGAGAAAAACGGAAAGCCCTTAAGAGGCCAATTATTTTTATTTTCCTCTATGTCCCTTGTTCCTAGTATTAACAAAATCTATGACAAAAATATAGAAGATGTCATTGCATTTACTATGTCATTGTAAGCTTCACAAATACCGATGTTTGGCAACACTCACCATGCATAGCATTCACGGTGAATTTAGCTTGAACACTGCAAGTACAATTAGTCACAATTTACCGCAAATACAGTTCAGAAATCTGATGTTAGATAAAATTTACTTAGTAAAATTACTTAGCTTGACCATGTATAGTGTCTTGCAGAGGTTATAATCTTCTGTTAGATCCTTAAACTGGATTTCCACAACAATAAATGTGCAAAAAAGCATGAGAAAGAAAAAAACTGCAAAAAAGAACTGATAAACTATCTTTAAACCATAACATGTTCAGGCAAGAAAGAGATGGATAAAACACCATCCCCAATGTATATTTAATAGCACCATATGTTTAAAAGCGATATGCTACCTCTGCAAGAAGGAAGTTCAGCAGCCAAAGGAAGTTGAGCTGGGAGGGTTGAAGTTTGCGGACCATATGGCTTCACAGGGCTTCTGTTGGCTAGTTGATCCCAACTTTCAAGTTGTTGATCCTGAGATGCGCCTTCTACAGAGTAATAGGCATTTCCATTACAAGGACATATTTCCAAGTAAAATAATATTTCAACAATTTGTTGTAACTCGCCAAACCAGAATCAAACATAAAGCTTGAATAGCTAAGATTTCTACAGAATGGTATTTTATTGATCATTAGAGAATCACCAAGCCATATCCCAAATATGTGGACAACACTATGAATCTTTCTGAGAGCCAACCGCTTATCAGAGAACGACATCAGGTATTAATGCAAAAATAATCAAATCATGGGTGAAAAGGAGTCAGAAGAACAATATATCACAAATAACAATATGAAAGAGAAATCAAGCCAATATCAATAGATCAATCATTTAAATATAAAAAAGTCTGTTAAAAGAACAAATCAAGTATGAGATGGTTATTAAAGTAATTCAAAGATTTAGTATGAACCAGCTCTCTCGACCAATCCGTCTGCTTCATAAGAGCAATACTAATTGGCAGTGAATGTTCTCATGCATACTGCGAAGCCTCGAAGAATGTTGAAACCAAATGATGAAGACCAGTAAAGGTATCATAGAAGGACAATAAGGATCTAAAAAAATAGCTAGATGTCATCCGCAAACCATAACAGTAACATACATATGGAAATCTTGTGGATTATAGCTTATGTTGAAAGTGATGCAAAGATCATTCAAAATCCAGATCAGATTCTGGAGATATAAATAACCACAACAATACACAGAGACGGTTAACAGTTAAAATTCAAGGCAGTGGTTCTGATGTAATCATGTAAATGATGATTATCATTATCATTGTTATTTTACAAATAATAAAATTTTTAAAGCAATCATCTTTAGGAAAAATATATGTCCTGTTTATCTTAACTGCATGTGTGTTAACTGTTACACCATTAGCATTCTTTCAAACGGTCATTTCTCTTTCTTCTTCACCAGTCTACATTAAAGACGCGTATAAAAGTTAATTGCAGAAAGGCATTGACAGTCAGTATAAGATCAAAACCACAATAGAAACATGACAATGCAGAAACTCTTGACCAAAATACTTTTTGTTCAGCCTCCTGTAGCAATTTGGCCTAGCCCGCTGAAAATTGTTTAGCTCCTTCAAATAGGGACGAAACCAAATGAAACTTTTGGGAGAGGTTAGTGGGAAACCGGAGTCAAATTAGGGGTATGGAATGCATTTACCCTATCTCCCTTTTTATTTTTTCTCAAGATCAATATCTTGCTTATCCAGAGGAGCCTTTTGAGGCATTGTTCAATAAGTGGCTAACAAAAAGGAATAATCTATATAGCACAAATGATCACATCTTGTAATATGTCTTTTAATTTTGAGAAACAGGTGCATCTAAGTGCCTCTTAGGAATTGAACTCCGTTCCGGTCTCCTCTTCCATTACACTTCCCATCAAGCACTGTAGCAAGTACCCTCTTCACCATTGTGTCCCTATGTCTTTAACATTTTTAAATAAAAAATTAGAGATGTTATCAGATTTGGTATGGGATGTGTTCGAGTTTAAATTCCAGCTATTACTTTCTCAGACACCATGCTATCTCTTTGAGTAAAGATTTCATTGTAATTGCCTTCTAGCCTTATCTTTGAGAATGGTTTGCATGTTCAGATAATTAGTATCATTCGGATAATCTAAAAGTATTTCCTATAAGACCTTTTACCACTTGTTGGTGCTCTCGTCACTTAGTCATTTACCAGTAACTGCAAATCAGGTTTTCCAAAATACTTAAACGATCAAAGGATCAACAGGACAAACCTTCAAGCAAAATTTCTTGTGCCAGGCTTGCCAGCTTATCGCTGCATCTATTCAGGGATAGTTCAAATCTGAGATTATCAACTTCTCGAATGTAGAGATCAATCGCCATCCAACGTGACAATAAAGAAACATCTCTAGTGACCTGCAACAAAGACAATAAGTAACTGACATTTCCTTCATGAGATATAATGAGTAAATTCCTACTAGAAAGCCTACATCAAAAGATTACAAGTTGTTTGACCAAATCAAATAAAAAAATCAAAAACATCTTCGTTAAAGTCTCAACCCTTCCATATAATATTCTTTGGCCTTCCTGCCTACGTTTAAGTTCTATATAATCGCATATATTTAGTAGCTTTGTACTTAATTCCAATCACTTGAAAATATGACGATACTGATCATTTACTTTTTTTGAGGGTAAAGTGGGGCCTTAGCCCCATAAATTATTAGAGTAATAAGAATGCATAGTTACAAGAGAAGAGCACGGAGGGTGGAAGGGATATGGAAAGATGCAAAATCACAAGAGTACATCGAAAATATTGTCAGAATGCATAGATACTGATCATTTACTTAATGCTGCAAATGAGAGCAGGAGTAACAAGCAAACTGCTTATAATTGAAAGGAGTAAACATGTAATAATATTAATTACATCTAATGACCAGATCCATGGACAGAAGGAACTGGATCTTTGATATCATAAATTGGACAGGAAGGAGTACTCACTTTTGATGTAACATTCGGATTGCCATCCCTATCACCTCCCATCCAAGAGCCAAACTTGATTGGGGTGCAAGTTAATGGAAGTGGACGACCAGTATGCTGGCAAAATTAACACAAGAAGGGGGATAAATCATGTTAAGAAATCAATGATCAGAGACTATGTAGGCACACACATATAAAGCAAAGAAGAAAAAGGTAAAAACCTTTTTCAAAGCAGCGCTAACACGACGTAAATAGTGAGGCACCGCTTTCCAAAGTGATTGCTCCACAATGTGCAAACCTATGAAAAGGATGAAGAAATCAGTTATATATGCAAGGGGGGACAGATTAGTTTTAGTAATATAACTTACCAGCCCTTGCTTCATCAACTGGTGTGGGTTTGTGCCGCCTTAATTCATCCGTCTGCCATAGTGAAGTAATCTCTCTCACCTATCAAATACACAAGTTTACCATAATTAGTGGCGTACAATGCTAAAAATTTCAAAAAGAGAAAAAAGGAAAAGCTTGACTAAAGCCAAGTACCAAATCTTCTATCAGCTTCTCCCTATCTTCATGGCTAAGATCAGGTCTCTCATTAAACTCGAGGAGATGCTGCCAGAAAAAATTAAGTATATTAACATATGATTTCATAAAAAATCAAATAAACATACAAGTATACAACAAATCACAAGGAATGGTACATGAACCACTATGAACGGGCCGTCAATATAACTTTTATTCATAGCATGCATTTCTGAAGAAAGGAACAAGAAAAGGAGAGAAGAAAACAATGTGTGTAATCTCATATGAAGAAATGTCAATGTTTCTGTTGCACACAATCAATTTAATATTTAGAAATAAAATTAAAACAGAATTTCATGATCATGTCAAATAGAATTTCATAGATCAAATTAGGGGTTCCGGATCACCAGATGAATGGATAAACATGACAGCTGGGGAGTCCCTTTTATATTGTTCTTGGTGGTGAAATTCAGAGTCAATCTTGCAAAAGATATAGTAAATAATTTACCTAAAACTAAAGGTAGAAGAGACAATATTGGCAATATTGTGTCAGATTTTGAGGTACTCATATGATATTATCAGCTCATATTGCCAATATGTCGATATTAACAGCCGATATTGATGATATTAATACTAGAAACTGTTGGTCACCGAGATTTTAAACCATGATTTAGCATTTGTTTCATCATCTAAGAGGTTTAGGAAATTCTATTTGATGCAACTTCTAAACTTTAGGGCATTTATTTCGAAGATGATACATAGATTTAGAGGGTTTCTCTTTCTCGATCTTTTCAGTTTCATCCTTCTCTGAAATCTTCCCTGCAGAAAGGGAATCTTAGGAGAGGTTGCTGCTCAGCTTAAACTGCATAATGAATATTGAAGGTTTTTCCTACCTATCAACTGGCCTATTAGGTTATATAACATGAGCTAGATTTATATAGAACTTCATAACACCCTCTGATATATCTCAGGAGCACAAGACAATCATCCAAGATAAGCTCCAAGGTTAATGCACTTGAACTCTTGGAACATCTATATACGGCCCACATGAGACATGTGATGAAAAAATTAAACAACAAAGCTCAAATAAATTTTGTGCTCTCAGTAAAATGCCTATTATTCAGTCATTCAGACAAGCATTTGTGCATGATTCCATGTCTAACAGGGCATCAGTTATTGTTGTAATACAGATTTTAAATTTTACTTAATACTGAATGCTTATATACAGAATTGTTAAACATGTGCTGGGTGCATGGATGGGATCGAGAACAAGTGAGGAGATATACATCCATGCACCCAGCACATGTTTAACAATTCTGTATATAAGCATTCAGTATTACGTAAAATTTAAAATCTGTATTACAACAATAAAGCCTGTTATTCAGAATAGATGGCATCAGCTGCATGAATCATTTTTTCTATGAACTCAAGAATTAAAAATTAAATGTAGCCAGCAGTTTTTAGAGAGGAACCATGGGAAAGCATTATAGTTAAGCATGCTTGAATGAGAGGAATTTCTGGATGGTTGACCCTCTCGGAAGTTCAGCACTGGGTGTTAAACTTAGAGTTTAGTTAGATCTACCCTTCATATATTTGCTGTTTGCATCAAAAAAGTTGCAACTCTTATTCCACATGACTAAAGTTATTGAAAGTTTTAAGCTGAGGAAAACAGTTAAGCAACAAGACAAGATAAATTGATGTACTGAGATGAAAGTCACATACAATATGATCTTAAAGGGGATTTCATCAAATGATTAAAATAAATACTATGGTTTCTCCCTTGTTAAAATAAGATGCTAGATAAGTTGCAGGATTGTGAGTGCCTAAAGCTTATCACAGTTGCGTAGGTCAGGGGTTTTAGCCTTGTTCACCTATACTATGATGGCTTCTCTAAAACACGGATAGAAAATAAGAAAGGAAGAAATGAAAAAGGTTGCATGATTTATTTACACAGTTTTGATCAAGGACAGTGGAATAAATTTCAACAAATTTCTTTAAGAAATACAATAAATAACACTTGCTTGGTATAGCTCATAAAAGACTTCTTGAAAAAGAAAAATAAAGAAAAAAAAAATTCTAAGCATAACTTTCACATATTTGACATATGATTGGTGTAGTGTCGAAAGAGGCTATTTGGGGAACATTCCTGTATTGGTGAAAGTATACCAGTGTCTGAGTTGTCATATGAACATTACAATTCCTTAGCATCATGAAGGTTTTCAGTGTTGTAAGCTAGAGGTTTTTAGCACTTGGTCTAGTGAAGATATAAAATGTGGGTGGATGTGATGCAAAACAAAGAGGATGAATATGAAAAAAACAATGTGCATGCAAGGGGTCCCACCAACTGATATATTAGAAGCAAATAAGCATATGAAACAATGATTCAAGGAGTCCCCAAAAGTAGCGACTCAGATTTTATTTTTAAAGAATCAAAGGAAAATGGAAGCAAAGAAACAGACCTAGAATAACATCAATAAATTGTGGTGATGAAAGGTGATCCCTTACAGAAATGGATGGAAATATAGAATTTTATAGAGTAGACCAAATTGTTAAATGGTTATTGTTAGTGTTGTTATCTAGACAGAAGTCACAATCAGAATAAATGTTAAGATCCTTGAATACAGAAAATGTAGTAAATATTGGCAGAGCTTACAGCTATTCTGATGTGTTTGTATTGTAGGGTACGTCTGTTTATTTGAGTAGGATGCGCAGTAAGAACAATCTCAACCTCCTGCAACAAGAAAGGGGGAAATCGTATAATAAATATAATTGAAGAAACTTTTGTGACAATTTAATTACATTGACAACTTCCATAAAGAAAAATACTAAACTTGATTGCAGACTGTATTATAAAGCTTTTCTGGGGGAACTCCACTTTGTATCAATTTATTGAAAATGTCGTCACATGATTTTGATAAATGAGTAATACTGCGTTCTTTGCGAACTCTGCATCAGGAGAAATAAGCACTCTTAGACATTTAGAAACAAGGCTACATAAGATATTCACAGTGCAGCAGGCTTTAATGAGTCAGTGTAATTTTTAACATGTACATAAACTGTTTCCGTTAGATATTCTCATGGTTCCACTGTAAACAAAATCAACATTGTCATCATATTCACAATCTATGGTATGGTTTGTTAAAGCAATCCAAATAACTCCATAGTAATTACTAACAAGAGATGGTGATATCATCATCATCATCAAAACTCGTGTGACAGGACTTTTCATGAGGTAATATGTCAAAAGGTTTAAAGACAACTAGGATACCTTATATTAGTTAGCAGAATTTCACATACATATTCACTCCCCAAAAAAAAAATTTCACATACAAAATTAATAAGTAAATTTAAAGATAAAACAAGAGAGGTATAGAAGTAGATTTGAGGGCTAGATAAGTTGAAGCACCTATGATGGGTTTCAGCAATTCCCATGAGATTGAGGTAATGACTGAAAGCGCGGGCCAATGCTACAGCTTCCTCAAGAGTCATCTGTGATATCTCAGTTGACAGTTGTTTTTCCAGTAACTCTGCAATGCTTTCCATCCCAGCTTGTCTCAAATGAACAGCACTCTATCACAACAAAATTTATAGAAAAATATTATAAACAACAGGAAACCCCAAAACCTCCAGAGATGAGACAGCGTAAAAAAATTGAACACAAAAATAAACTTACAAAAAATAAAAGGTCATCTACCATAGGTAAATTTCCATGTAAAACACAATAAGAAGTTCACAATCTCATTAGCTTTCAGTCAGAAATTAAGAAAATAAAATAGTTACACAATGTTCTTTACTCCCTAGTATCTATACTCAAAAACTAAATAAAATGACAAGCTGATATATTAGAATGATTTTTGCTTGGTAAAGAAGAAACGTTGATAGGCAAATCATAAGGAAGGATAGTGCCAAAAAGGAAAAAAGAAAAAATAAGAAATAGCTCGACATCCCCTTCGGTTAGCCTTCCCTATTCTATGGTATTTGTTCCCTATTAATGAGTACAAACGAAAAAATATAATTAAAAAATAAGACATAAATAATAAATAAATTTGAGAAATACAAAATGGCTCAAGAAGCTACACATCACCCAACCAAAAATGCCTTCAACCATAAATTACCCCAAAATCACTCTCTGCAACGAATTCAAACTAAACAAACAAAGAAGAATAGGAAGAAGAAGCGTTGATATTATCAAAAAATTAAAAAGAAAGTGTTTGAGAAAATAGAAATAAGACCAAAAATTCAGATTCATCAAGAAAAGAAACATTAAAAAAATCCATTAGAAAATAACATTTGTACTATAAAATAAATGTAGCAGAAAACCCATGTAATGATCATCAACATATTCAATTAATAGAAGGAAGAGAAACAGGTGAGTAGGAGAGAGAATGAACCAAGAAGTTTTAAAGAGAGAGTCGAGGTTTTACCGTGTCATCGGCCAGGGAGGGGACGACACGTGTTCGGTGAAAACGGCCGAAGAGAGTGAATCCCAGCCGTTGGATGGGGGTCGGCTGGGATTAAAAAAAACTAAATGCACACTTACTAACAAAAACAAATAAGTGAGGCCAAATGACCCTAAAGACAACTAAAATGGGTTAAAAACCTAGAAAGGACAATAGCCCATGGCCATAAAGCCTTTGACCCTTGAGTAAAAAGAACAAACTCCATGAAACTCGACAAAAACCATCATTCTAAATTAAAAAAAATCATAAAAAAGGATCAAAATGCTCAAAGATATATATCAAAATACAAAAAAATAAAAACATAAATGTATTAATATGAGAAAACTCAAAGGAAACACATTGCATGTCAATAGTAAATATCCCATACATCCCTTCAACAACAATACATAAAGCGAACAAAACCCATCAAACATGTTGTAGCAATGGGCTTCTAATGTAAGAGACGACAAGTATAAAGAAAGACAGATAGCAATATAAGCTAACAGAAATAAAGAGGACAGCACACCAGTATTTAACGTGGTTCGATCAATGTGACCTACCTCCACAGGAGAAAACAGAAGAGGAATCCACTAATTAAAAGGGGAGAATATAAGATATTACAACTCAAATCTCACTCACCCAAGCCCAATGAAAGCTAACTCACTAGAGCTTAATAAAAGGAAGATAAATGACAAGAGAAAGGAGAGGACAATATAATATTTAGTAACTCTCTCTTCTCACTTCCTTGCTATTGAAATCTCATGCAATGTGATGCCTATTTATAGGCAAAACTTCTAAACCCTCTACACATACATCAAAATCATAGGGTGGCTAAAATCTTCATAAGGTGGTTATGATCTTCATAAGGTGGCTATGAACTTCATAGGGTAGCTATTGATGACTTTTAGGGTGGTTAGAGATTTCATAGGGTGGCTAAGATCTTCATAGGGTGACTAATTGATTTTGAGAAAAGTTCTAAGATTATGCTTTGATTTATTCATTAAAGACATATTAACAAAATCAAATCATATAAGGAAAAGGGGGAAAATATCACAAACAAATGGCAAAATTTAACTAATAATTTGCAACATATAATAAATAACTTCACAGATACATGCACTTACATAGGAAGAAAATTCTACAACATCAAACGAAACCCCCAAAAAAGAAAACTAAGGGGGAAACATCAAAAAAATTAAAAAAAAAAATCAAAATTCCAGACACCCATCGCAAGAAATATGCCAACATCTCATAAACCCCTTCAACCACAACAACAATCTCCACAAACTCAACACAACCCGTCAAACAAAATCCGCCCCAAAAAAAAAAAAATCAAAAATCCCAGTAAAAATGCCTGAGCGAGGGTTCTCGTCCTCTCAACATAAACAAAACTCCATAAACCCCAACCCATTATTCTAAATCAAAATTCCCACGTAACAAAACATTAAAAATGAGTTAAAAAAAATGCATTAATATGAGGAAAATGTCAACCTTCCATAAACCCATTCTAATTCAAAATTCCCACATAACAAAACATTAAAATGAGCAAAAAAACATGCATTAATATGAGGAAAATGCCAATTTTCCATAAACCCTTCAACCTCAACAACAATCTCCACAAAACCCAATCCGACCCATCAAAAAAATAAAAAAAAAAGACAGTAGTGTACCTGAGCGAGGGTCTTCTTCCTCTCAACACTCTCCACGAACTGAGGGCCGATCTCCCTCTGAAGCACATCCATCAACAGGCTCCCCAGCAGCTTACAGTCGTCCTCGAACGACTGGAACGAGATCTCCTCCGCAATGTCATCGGTATTGTCCGTCATCTCTCTCGATCGATGAACCCCAAAATTAAAAAAAGAACTTGAAAATAGAACAAAAACAGAGTAGCAAAAGGGAGAAGGAAGAGAAACAGGTGAGTAGGAGAGAGAATGAACCAAGAAGTTTTAAAGAGAGAGTCGAGGTTTTACCGTGTCATCGGCCAGGGAGGGGACGACACGTGTTCGGTGAAAACGGCCGAAGAGAGTGAATCCCAGCCGTTGGATGGGGGGCGGCTCGTTTCCTCCCATGATTTTTGGAAGGAGTTGTACGGAGTTTTTTTTTTTTTTTTGTATTTATTCCCCGCCCCCACTTTTTGGCTTTTTGTGTGCGTGGTTTTTGTCTTGATATGGTGGGTTAGTTAGCTTGATTAAGCGCGTGTTTGTTTCGCCGCAAAACGCAAGTCGTAAAACTTCTTTTCCATTTTTCGTTGTTTGTTTCGCTAAAAAACAAGTTGCAAAATGCAACTCTTCTTTTCCCACTTGCAGTTGCTATAGTTAAATTTGTGGTCATATAAATCTCACTTTTACACTCATATTTCCCTCTTGCAGTTGCTACAGTTAATTTTGTGGTCATGTAACTATCACTTGTAGTACACTTACAGTTCAAAACAGTTACTTGATAATCAATATATAATTAAATATTATTAAATATTTAATATTTTAAATAGTGTTCAATTTCTTATTTAATTATGTAATTATTTTATATTTTTAATCTTTATTTTTTTATTGTTTTTAATATTGTTTTAATATTTAATATTTTACTATTTTAATTTAATATTTTAATTTAATATTTTATTTAATACTTTATTATTTTATTAATACTTATTCCATTTTTTATTATTTTATTTAGAGTTAATATTTTATTAATATAACAATATTATACTTTAATATAAAATTACTATATATTTAATTATTTATTTTTTAATATAAAAAATTACTTTATTAATATCATAATATATTTTATTATTATATTAATATTTTATTATGTTAATATTGTAATAATAATTCAGTATAATAATACTATAATGATAATTTATTATTAAATTATAATTATATTTTACTTTGTTAATTTTATATTTCTATAATATTACAATAATATTATAATAAAATTTATATTATAATAATTTTCAAGTATTTTTAATATTATAACTATATTTTATTATTGTTGTAAGATTTTTTAATATTTATATTTTATTAGTATTCTTAAAATTTTATTAATGTTCTTTAGATTTTCTTAAAATTTTATATTATTTATTTAGTTAATATTTTAGTAATATTTTACTATTTATACTAATATTTTATTAATATTATTGTTATAAATAAAATATTAAGATTATTAATTTTTTATCTCAAATTTATTAATACAATTTAATTTGCAATAGTAGATTTAATTTAATAGTATTTATAATATTTAAATCACTGCTACAGTTAATTTTGTGGTCAACTTTTTCACTTACACTTTTACATTACCAACCAAACACCGTAAAACACAATATACTTTACCATTTACACTTTCACTTTATCAACCAAACACCGTAAAACGCAATATACTTTTCCATTTACACTTCACTTTATCAACCAAACACTGTAAAACACAATATATTTTCTATGCTACAGTTCACTTTTTCCATTCTCATTTTACGACTTACGACTTGCGACGTTTTGCAACGAAACAAACAGGCCTTAAGTCTTGCTATGAGAATAATTATTGTTTGATGTTTATAGAATAACGTAGAGTTTGTGTCACATTGATAAAACCTTGTGTGCGATAGTTGGGAGAGTTTGAAAGTCTCATAAAAAATACTACTAGTATATAAGGGTGGTAATTGGGTCGGGTCGGGCCTACCCGATTACTGCTCGACCGGTATAGATCCGATTATTAAACCTTAAATACAATTTATTTAAACCATATTACTAAATTGTTAGGTGGTATAGTTGGTCATCACGTTAAACTCACACACTAGAGATCACGCGTTTGAAACTGGGCTAACGCATTTTTTTTTTTGACAATTTAATTTAGGTGAAAAGAGGAGGAGGAGGAGGAGGAGGCGGCGGCGGGGGGGGGGGGGGGGGGGAGATCAGGGGGAGGAGGACGACGAGGAGAGAGAATAATCGGGTCTGGCGGGTTCGGGTCGACCCGACCCATTTAATAATCAGGTCAAACGGGTCGACCCAATTACGACCCAAACCTGATTAGCCCAAACTCAGACCGGAGATTAGCCCAAACCCAGACCCGGTAACTCTGCGTCGGGTCGGGTTGGGTCAGACGGGTCGCGACCCGTCTGCCACCCCTACCAATATATCGTCATTATCGGTGAAAAACCGACCGACCGATAAAAGTGAGAGAGGAAGAAGAAAGGGATTGACGTTGCTCTCTCTCGGATGAAGATAGACGGACGGACGGATAAAGTTTCTATATGAGCCACAGGAGAAAATCTCCCTTCGGTCTGTAAAACACATTTTGCAGCCAAAATTATAGAATTATGGGTCAGGAAAATGTCACTCGAGATCTTTTCATGAGTGGAGGGCAACTCGGTCTCAAAAGTAATCAGGGAAATACTCACATGGCTGCGTGTTTACACGCGCAGAAAACAAGTAAAGGTAAACAATTAAAAACAATAAATAAATTAATTAAAAAATGATGCATGTAAATAAACCGGACTTAAATAAATATTTTATTTTTCGGAATAAGATTTAAATGACTGTTGGATCAAAAGATGCTTCTAGCAAAAGGATTATAGTTGTTTTTATGAGGTGAATGAGGTGTCATTTTTCTTCTCTCGAGCAAAGCAGAATTTTTATATGGTGATCATAGTGGGCAGACACTTCTTTTTGTCATTGATTGGCATGGTGATTAAAAATTTGAAATGATGAAGGCACGGGTGGCTGTGACTCAATTGTCTGCGTGCAACTTTGGTCATCCAAAGCATATGCCCAGTCAGGGCACGTGTCAGGCTCGGGCCCACGGTCTGCCCGAGTCGTGTGCCGTTAATCAAACTCAGATTTGAACCGGAGGGGTGGGCCGAGTCTGACTCGGATACCACTAGGTCGAGCTCGGCTCGTGAGGGCTCCCGATTCGATCCGGCCCACTTGACACCCCCTATCAATAATTAATTCCTTCTCGTTTTGTTGGTTTGTTGAGTTGGCATTCTTAGGAAAATGATTATAAAAAGGCACATGTTTTGATGAGTGATTCATGTTAATGGCCATCACAATGGGAGACACAAGGTAACAAGCGGTGGGGGGGCCAAAACGTGGACTCATTAGACACCATGAATTCTATTATCCAAACGTCTAACAACTAGATGAGGATAGCAAATGGAGTTCAAGATAAGTGCGTTTGGTAACCATCAGGAGAGGGAAAAACTATACCTTGAAAGGCATTAGCATGAATATATAACGAGATAGGCTTATGTCCTTTCAAAAGGATTTGAAGCCGAAGCCTTCCCACTCAAATACTAACATCTAACTTTCGAATACAAGATCCACTCCGTAGAAGTTGATATATATTATTTCAAGTATTTATAAATCAAAAATTAAGTGTTTTGAATATTTTTTGCTCATGCATCAAGTAGGAGAAAAGGGATGGTCTAAATAGTGAGTTGGTTAGTTTAACGGTATAAAATATTTGAAACCTAGCAAAAATAAGTTTCTAGGGGTTTTTAAATGTTTAGATCATAATCAAATGGCCGGATCGAGAATTTGTATGTCTAAAGACGTAGATCTAACCAACTCCCTACTTTCGGCCGTCCATTTTGTGCCGCTTGATGGATAGGCAAAAAATATTCAAAACACTTGATTTTTAGTTTATAGATATTTGAAATAATATAAATCCACTTCAATAGAGGGTTCTTGTATTTGAATGTCGGAGGGTTGTTTTTGAGTTGGAAGGATTCGAGATCAAATTCTTTTGGAAGGACACAAGTCTATCTCAATATATAACATCTCTTTTAATAAATAAAAGAGGAATGACAATATATGACGAACTTTGTTTATGTCATACGAGTATGACATGTCTTGGTTCGCAAGATGTTGTATATTTGAAATTCTGTCTACAGTGAATAAGATATCTTCACAATAAATTAGTAGCTTCACTATCTACACACTGTAGACTGTCCAAAAAATCACCGAGGACAAGTCATTAGAAAACAGAGTTTATACTCCAAACGCAAAGTTAATCATCGCACTAGCGCAGCACCAAGACGCGATGGTTGAAACCCGCGTCTCAACATCACTGTAATGACCAAGACGCGGAGTATGAAAACCGTATCTCAGCATCACTGCAGTACCAAGACGCGAGAGTCGAAAATCGCATCTCTGCTTCAATGCAATGGCCAAGATGTAGAGCTTGAAACTTGCGTCTCAGCCATCCATGTAATACCTAGACGCAAAGCCCAAAGCCCGCGCCTCACTTAAAACTTAACGCAGAACTGGGAATTCGCGTTTCTTAAGCATTACTTCAGCGACAAAACGCGAGGCTCAAAGCCCGTGTCTCGGTTATAACTGCTCTCATTACTGGGTCAATTACTGCCCACGTAATGAGGGAGTTAACCCCTATTATGGAGTATTTATAGGGGACACTTTTACCCCCTGAAACCTCTATAAATAGCTCAGTTTGCTATGGAAGAGGGGTTAAAAATTTTTGGTCAGAAGAACTAAAGTCATAAGTCATAGGAAGACCAAGATCTTTAGATTAAAAGAGAGAGAGTTCAACTCTTCTAACAACTTGCTGAGTTCAAGTTTGTTCTTACCTAAAGTCTCTTTGAAATTCTTTTTGGACAAAAGCTGTGTTATTTCATCCACCGTCCAAAGAGAAGATTCCCAAGAGATCTCAACGTTCACCCGGTCAACGAAAAATAAGATTCACTTTCCATCGTCACATCAAGAATCCGGCACTACACAAAGGGGAGATTTGAGCTTGAATATCTTCCCTCTCTTGTAATAGGATTATTGATCTGTTTTAATTTTCTTTACAATCAAATAAAGAATTTACATACGCCCTCAATTTTCCTACCAAATAAGAGATGGTGACTCCGTTGGGGACTTCTTTCTCTACCGATGAGCAAGTCGTGGAGTAAGGTGACGTCACCTACATGAGAAAAATGGTCGAATCACTTGTCGTGGAGTTCGATCAGGCAAAATATGAAGAGTTTCTCTCTTCCGGTTCTAAGAGCCCTAGGGCGCGGCAGTACCGCAAGGTCTCCTCGGGGATCCGCTCTCAAGTCCGCTCTGAGATCCCTTCAGACGCGACTGACAAGAAGAGTGACATGGCTAACTACATCACACGTAACACCCGCGTCAACGTCTCCCACGAGACCCGCGAGATTAGCGTTGCTGATATTCAGCCCGTTCACGCCCGTCCTCTTCCTCAGTTTTAGGTTACCGGGGATTCCCAGCAACCCGTACGACGTAACCAGAACGCTGAACGTCGACAGAGACGATGCGCGCATCAACTACAGGCACAAGAAGCTGGAATAACCAACTGTCCAACAGATACAGAACGTGAGGCTCAAGCCTGCGTCTCTTCTAAGTTACGTCAGACGAGCGAAGTATGCATATGGAGACCAAAACGTGAAGCCCAATTGGCTTGCGTTTCTGAGATTTCACTCCCCAAACGCGACGTTCAGCAACGCGAGGGCTATGCTTCTTCTCAGAGACACGAGACCTGTGTCTCTACAACCAAACGCGAAATTGAGAATGTCCGCGTGTCTCAACTGTCGCTAACCAAATGCGACAATCAGCAACGTGAGGCCCGCGTCTCTGCTCAGCAGAGGCACGAGACCCACGTTTCAAAGTCAAAACGGGAGAGTTGCGCCTGTTCTACACAACGTGAGCTTCGCGTTTCTAAACCATGCGTCTCAGATTCTCGACATAAGGGTGACTCTCAGAAGCTGAAAAGCCCTCGACAACCCGAGGTCAATCTCTTTGATCCCCCTTTGACGGATCTAAGAGATTATTTGACAAAGAAAAGGAATGCTAATAAGATCACTCCATCTTGTTGCTGTGAACGGCTCATCACTGTAATACTCTCTGAATACCGCTGCAGCTCACATACAAGCAAACAGTCAGTATTCAGACGATTAACCTCGACCTCCCGATCAGCCAAGAGGTGTCGCTCCCATAGAAGGAAAGCCTTCTCTGACATAGAGTATCCTGAAGTCATTGCAAACATGACAAGCAGAAGTACGGGAAAACAACTGGCGGTCAGCTCCGACGAATCTGACACGGAACCAGAAGGAGTGTACCAGCATATTCGCAATCGGACTGATGCAGTCGCCCCGATCAACTACAGTGCCCTAGCTCGGGGCATTGAAGTAAGTGAATCACATTCCGCCATGGCAAAATCGCAGGCCTCGAACTCTTCTATAGAGAAGGAAGCCTTTGCGTACATGACGAACACTCCCGAGAAGACGGCCAGACGCTTAAAACAGCAAGCCCAGGTCCAGAGGGAATAATTTGATATGATTCGCACTCAATAAGAATCTATCGATACCCTCAAGCAGATGCTTGCACAATTGCTTGAAGACAAGAGGAAGTTAACCGATAAAACTTCTTCTAAGAAGTCTTCTGAAGCACGAAGGTCAGATTACGATCAGCGCCACCTATGTGCCCAAAGTGGCACTTCTTGGATAAGGGACTGGAAGAGTATCGCACTGCAATGAAGACAATACTTAGTCAGAAATCTAAAAGAAAATGGCTAAGTGTTCCAAAATTCAAACGCGAGAATGAACCCAGACGCGAAAATTAGCAAAACCGCGTCCAGACTCAAAAAATGCGAGGCTTGCATGAAGCCCGCATTTCAAAATCCATAACTTAGAATTTTTTTCTAAGTATCGGACTCAGACGCGGGACTCGGTGAAACCTGTGCCTGGACTTAAAGACGCAAGGATCACATGAAGTTTATGTCTGAGCCTTCCACACTTGAAAAATTCAGAGTATTGAGTTCAAAACGCAGGGTTAACGAGGCCCGCGTTCAATAAACAGATACGGACTCAAGTTGATGAAGCAAAGGCGCGAAGGTCGTCAAACCCGCGTCTTGCTTACCAAATTCAAGAGCCGCGTCTGAAAATCAAACACGGGCATGAGTCTCGCATTGGCGGTTCACATTCAGACGAGACTTAAGAGTTAAGAGAACTCTTTAGGCTTCTTTAATGGCGAAAACCAGTTCAGATGCCATTTTATTACCTGAAATGGGGCCTCCTGCGTGGAAGGACCGCCCATTTGAATCTCCGGAGCTACAGTGCTCGAGGACGAGGAAGCAGGTTTGATCTTCGGTGCCATTTCGACCGTGAAATCGGTGTTGAAGACGATGAAATGGAAAAAGCTTTAAGGTTTTCTTATAAGGTCTGGCGAAGAAGAAGAAGAGTCTAATGATGACTTTTGAAAGACTATTGTCTTTTATAGGCACAGTGATCCGCAGAGATAAGCGGCGCATGTCTCGAGACCTAATTCTCACCCGACGCGTGGCATGCATCTTAAATGGATGCGAATTTCGTGCGCCAAAGGAAAGATGTCCCCTCTACTCTGCCGGATACGTGGCAACATGCCCAGAACGCGGGACTCGCGTTTAACAAAAAATGCGTCCCTCCAAATGTCGCATCTCTTCAGCAAGACCAAAGCTGCGTCTAGTCAACAAGCTGAGAACCACGTCTTCACTCTACAGATCGCATCCCTCCAGAGGCCGCTTTTCTTCAGCAAATTAATAAAGGCGTCCCCATTTTGAGTGAGGACTGCGTCTCTAGAGCAATGCGACCCCTGCGTCTACAAGACTTGCATTCAATCTCTACTTCTGCAATCAGTTCAACAGTATACTGGCACAAGCAGATGATTGTTTACCCCTGATTCAACAATACACCAACAACCAGCTCAGAGCATTGAGGAGGTCTGAATTGCGTATCTAGACACTCACCGCGATCATCTTGGTGGCTTCAAAGGGTTTTACAGTACACTCATGAAGACTACACTCCAGACAGAATCAAGCTCAGGGTATCTCAAATGATTGTCAGTCCAATCATGAGAAGTATGAATTCATTTAGAGTTCAAAGTATTTTGAAATATGTCTCAGTCAACCGCGGAATATCGAAAACTTTGGAGGGGTTCTGTAGACTGTCTAAAAAATCACTGAGGATAAGTTATCAGAAAACAGAGCCTATACTCCCGACGCAAGGCTAATCATCGCCACTAGCGCAGCACCAAGACACGAGGGTTGAAACCCGCGTCTCAACATCACTGCAATGACCAAGACGCGGAGCATGAAAGTCGCATCTCAGCATCACTGCAGTACCAAGACGCGAGAGTCAAAAATTGCGTCTCTGCTTTAATGCAATGGCCAAGATGCAGAGCTTGAAACTTGCGTCTCAGCCATCCATGCAATACCTAGACGCAGAGCTCAAAGCCCGCATCTCACTTGAAACTTAACGCAGAACTGAAAATTCGCGTTTCTCAAGCATTACTTTAGCGACAAAACGCGAGGCTCAAATCCCGCATCTCGGTTATAACTGCCCTCATTATTGGGTCAATTACTGCCCACGCAATGAGAGAGTTAACCCCCATTATGGAGAATTTTTAGGGGACACTTTTACTCCCTGAAACATCTATAAATAGCCCAGTTTGCTATGGAAGAGGGGTCGAAAATTTTTGGTCAGAAGATGTAATACCCAGTTCCCGGAATACGTACTTAGTTGCGTATTCAGTTTTTCGATCATATTTTTCGATTTACTTCTTTTATTTGACCGATTTTAGTTTTAAATATCATTTTCTAATATTTTATATTTTCTAGGATTTTCTGGAATTTTCTCGAATTAAATTGAAAATCTTCAAAACCGGTGTCGACCAGTACCGCTGATCGATTCCCGGATTTTTAATTTACAGACAGATTGGAATTTCTCGAAGAGTCTTTAGACATTTCCTCTTAGAATCATATTTCCTACCTAAATACTTTTTCTGAGGATTTTATGAATTTATGAAAATTCCACCGGAGTCGGTATCGGCCAGTATCCGGGATTTTTAATTTCAAAACGATAAATTATTTCTTCAAACGAATTTCACCATGAGTCTTAGAATATTATTCTTGATTTTTGTGAATTTTTGCGGGTCGTTCCGAGATACTTGATTTCGGGACGATTTCGGTATTTTTCCGAAAGTTTTCCGCAACCGCGACCGAATCCCGGGAATCCGCCTTTTTCAGAATTTTCACTTTGGAGTCCAAGAAAATATCTTCCCTCTTTATTTTCTTTTCCTTTTTCCTTTTTCTTTCTTTCCTTTTCCTTCCACCACAAGTTACAAACTTCTCCAATCTTCTCCAACTTTCCACCACAAATATCTCTTCAAAATATCTCCACCACAAACAAAATATCCAACCTCTCAAGCTCTCTCTCTCTTCCATGGCCGGCCATGAGTGGCCAAGAGAAACACCTCACCCCTTTTATTTACACAAAACCCCCTCCCTAAATTCTTTTTACATCTCATTCATACTTCATTCAACTATAAAAGGTTTTCTTCCTTCTTTTCTTTTCATTATCTTCATTCTCCACCAAGAAAGCCTTCACCCTCACCAATTCCTCCTTCATCTCCACCACAACCACAACCACTACAACCTCCTACCTCCATCTTCTTCCTCCTTCAACTCCATTAAACCAACTACAAACCACAAACCACCACCAAAGCCTTTACCTTCTCCAAACAACAACCACCACTCCATCATTTTCTTGAAGGCCGGCCACCTCCTTTGGATTGGGGGCCGCGCTTCTTTTCATCATCGGCAGGACCTTAAGGCCGGTACCCTCCTTTTGGATTGGGGCCGAGCTTTCTTCGTCGGTAATATCACCGTAGATCTTTCCGGTAATCGTTCGCGATTATTCCGGTGATCGATTTAGTGATATTCGGCGACAAAGATCATTTCGGACGCGTAAAGCTTCAAGTATCGGTTTTAGGCGAGTAACTTTACTCGTCAAGACATGGACTTGTAAACTCAATTTTATTATTGTATTTTATGTCGTGCAGTGTGGCTGTACTGTTAGACGCGGAGTTACCTCCTGCGTCTAGGCATTTCCTTAACGCGGCCTTCGCGTTATTGTATCGATGCGATGCAAAGCTAAAACTCGCGTCTGTGTTCTATTGACATGACGCGGAGTTATACTCACGTCCGCGTTCTCCTCATGCCCTGATCTAAACGCAGGTCACGAGCCTCGCGTTTTGATACCTTCGTGACGCGATTCCCGCGTCTGAGAACCCCGCGTCTGCTACTTTCGCGTCTGTTATGCCCATGTCGATGTTCTTCTTGCATTAACGCGACGCAGAACCCATGTCCGCGTCCGCGTTCACCTCGCGTCCTGACTTGAATGCAGACCTCGCGTTTACGGCACCTTTGCGATGCGAACCCCGCGTCTGCTATTTTCGCGTCTGCTACTCCCAGATGAAATATCACCTCTTGTCATGCTATCTCTTAATACCAAGTATGATACACTTGACTCTTATAATTATCACGATAATGGGAATGATAACCGGACATCATGTTTTATAACTTGATTAAGTGATAGTACGATTGTACTCCTGATATTCCTGACTTGCTCCTGCTCATTCCCGAAATCTGATAATTATCTAAAGAACTCGTAAAATGAGACAACTTGCATCGGGTCGGGGGAAATATGCGGCTATCAATATATGTTCGTGTTTACAGTGGTATTAGGTATGTTGTGCAACTAAACTTCCGGTCTGACCTGTGGGCCTCCAGGGGACCGAGGGGAGTGCTGGCTCCCTCTTCCTGATACCATCATGATAAAGGGCATACATAAGTCCCTCCTGATAGGCCTTGCGGCTGGTTCCGTCACCAAGCAACGGAACACCCTGGACCGTGGTCCCGGGCAAGCACGGGACCCACTGTAAACATAGTTCATTGATACCCCCGCTGGTTTCCAATAACAATCTTGCTTTACTCGGATATGGATCTATGTGCGCTGGGACGCTAGTTCACATAGCTAGATATCAAAGTAAGACAAGTAATAATAATAAAAGATGCTAACTGTGGATCCGTTGTACACGCCTGGATTACGGGAACATGAGATAAAGGTATATAGATGAGGGTTTCCTTCTTTGGATTATTCCTTCGAGGTACTAGTCTCATAGAGCCGTAACCTAAACTTGTACAACGTCTTTTCAACTCTAAATTGTTGTGCTTCCATTACTTGCTGGCTGAATATTTATTATACTGTTCCAACTCTCCTGCTCTTGTCTCTTTGCCACTCGGCTGTAACCTGATCATTTGTTTGGGAGGTCCTGACTCCCTTGAATTTGTATGTTCAGGTTCCGGAGCTTGGATTGAAGTGGAGCTGTCCACAGAAGATCAAGCTTTCCTTGTTGAGCAGGCCGACTAGTTCGGTTTCTCTCGTGCCAGACTTTTCTCTTCGACTCACGGGATCCTCATCCAACTCGTGAGCATCTTGTGTTCATATTGTAAATCGTACTTTTGGACATGGTTGTGATATAAGACACATGTATTGTGTAATAGTATATCATATCCTGTGATAACTTTGTAATTCGTACTTCTTAAGTTGGCATATGAATGAATACCACGCTTTGTAGTACTCTGATTCTTGCTTGTACTAATGCTTAGCGTATATACGTGAGGGTATTTCTGACCTGCGTATATACGTCGCAGTGACGTCCCCGTACCGTGGGATCGGGGCGTTACAGGTTGGTATCAGAGCCTAGGCTCTCACACCTATAGTACAATCAAGCAGCAAATTAATGGAATTTACTATTGCCAACTACAATGTACAAAGTTATCTAGTCCTTCTTGATTCCTTCCCTTATGTCCTAAAATCCTTCCATTTTTCCAGTTTCCAGTCATCTTTTTACCAACATAAGTATGGATAGAAGGACGAGTCGTAACAACTCTGGACAAGTATCAAATGGACCCACGGGAGAGAATGCCGATATTCTGAGGGTTATCCAGACGATGGTGGAAAATCAGCAACAACAGACAGAACTCTTCCGGCAAGAGTTAGCAGCTCCTAAAGAATAAAGGCCGGGGAAATATCCGACTTTCGACGGTTGCAACCAGCCATTTTTACAGGAGGAGAGAAACCATTGGATGCCGAACAATGGCTGATCGACACCACAGATCTGTTGAACGCAGCCCGAGTCCCAAAAGACAATCAAGTAGAGGTCGCCAAGATTCAACTAAAAGATGTAGCCAGAACCTGGTGGCTAGCTGAAGAAGCAAGACTGGAGAAACCTGTCACCTGGGACCAATTTTCTAAAAGTTTCTATAATAGATTCTTCCCTGCCACAGCTCAGAAGGAAATGGAAGAACAGTTCATCCGACTCCATCAATGGAACCGGTCTGTGGATGAGTATGCCGCCGAGTTCTTGAGACTTAGCCGCTTTGCTCCATATATGGTGACTGATGAAGAGAAGCAGGCAAATAGATTCCAACAAGGCTTACACATGGACATTCAAGTCTTCTTAATGCCCCAACAGCTGAAAACTTATGCCCAAGTCCTCACCATAGCTCGGGAGGTGGAGCGTGGATTGGAGAAGAAGAAATTGAACCTGATAAGGAACCAGGCCACGAAGAGGCCATTCCCACAAATGGGGAGAGGAGGTCCATTCAGAGCAGCAAAAGCTCCAATAATGAGACGACCATTCCGACCAGCTCCTTTCCAGATGGCCCAACCCCAGATGGCCCAACCAGGTCCTATTTGTCACTTTTGCCTGAAACCAGGTCACTCTCAACAAAATTGCCGTAGGGCAAATGGATTGTGCCTGATATGTGGTTCCCGTGACCATACAATAGAAGTCTGTCCCCATAAAAGAATGGGAATAGCCAATCAAGCCTTGCCAGCACTTCCAGGGCCAAATGGACAGAGGAACCAGGGACCAATGGTTAGGAAAGCTCTTCCCCCTCCTCCACAACAAGCTATTCGCCCAGTCCAAAGAGGAGTTAGGACTGCAACAGGACGTGGAAGGGGACAAGCTTACAATTTGACGGAAGAAGAGGCCGAGGCTTCTGAGGAAGTGATAACAGGTAAAATCATGGTACACTCAAAACCTGTTCTAACCCTCTTCGATTCAGGTGCTTCCCATTGTTACATCTCAGATCATTTTGTTGCATTGCATTCTATACCTGTTAAAACTTTAGACCACCAATGGGAGATTAGTACAGGGAATGGAGTAGTCATATCTACTAAGGTTTGTACTGATTGCCCCGTAGGACTCTGTAACAGAACATTGGCCATAGATATGCTCGTACTAGATACCAAAGGGTACGACGTAATCTTAGGCATGACCTGGCTAAGCAAATACTATGCAGTGCTTGACTGTCGGGAGAAGAGAATTGAGTTCAGAATTTCACGTCAGCCGGAATTTCAATTTAACGGGGAACCCAAGGCTGTCAAGAGAAAAACTCGGATGGCTACTGCTGAGATTCAGAAGAAGAAAGTACCAGTTTGGGATGAATTCCCGGAAGTATTTGCTGAAATTTCAGGACTCCCACCTGACAGAATGATTGAATTCTCCATTGAGACTATTCCAGGAACAGTTCTAATATCCAAAGCTCCGTACAGAATGGCACCCACTGAGTTAGAGATTCTAAAGAAACAGCTGCAAGAATACTCTGATAAGGGATTAATTCGACCAAGTACTTCACCATGGGGAGCTCCAGTACTATTGGCAAACAAAAAGGATGGTGGTAAACGGTTATGTATCGACTATAGAGAATTGAACAAAGTTACCATCAAGAACAAGTATCCCTTACCAAGGATTGATGACCTGTTTGACCAACTACATGGAGCGTGAGTATTCTCTAAATTAGATTTACAATCAGGTTATCATCAGCTAAAGGTGAAGAAAGAAGATATTCCGAAGACGGCATTCAGAACCCGTTATGGCCACTATGAATTTCTAGTTATGCCTTTCGGAGTCACCAATGCCCCTGCAGTTTTCATGGATTTGATGAACAGAGTGTTCTCGTCATATTTGGATCAGTTTGTAGTTGTTTTTATAGATGACATCCTGATCTATTCAAAGAACGACAGAGAACATACAGAACACTTGAGAATAGTGTTACAGACTCTCCAGCAGGAACAACTTCATGCTAAGCGGAGCAAGTGTGACTTCTGGTTAAATTGTATAGCCTTTCTTGGACACATGATTTCAGAAGAAGGAATTTCAGTTGACCCCAGCAAAATCCAGGCAGTGAAGGACTGGCCAATTCCAAAGACAGTAACAGAAATTAAGAGTTTTATTGGATTAGCCGGATATTACAGGCGCTTTGTCCAGGATTTCTCTAAGATTGCAGCCCCGTTAACAAAGCTCACCCGAAAAGGAGAAAAGTATTTATGGACAGGGGAATGTACTGCAGCATTTGAGCAATTAAAGAAAAGACTCATTACAGCTCCAATCTTGAGGACTCCCTCAGGAAGAGGAGGGATGGTTATATACAGTGATGCATCCGGAAAAGGCCTGGGGTGTGTACTAATGCAGCATGACCATGTCATAGCTTATGCATCCAGGCAACTGAAACCACATGAGAAAAATTACCCAACTCACGACTTAGAGCTGGCAGCAGTGATATTCGCATTAAAGATGTAACGCCCGATCCTGGCGGATACGGAGACATTACTGCAACGTATATACGCAAGTCAGAAGTGCCTTCACGTATATACGCTAAGCATCAGTACAGGCAAGAATCAGAGTACGGAAGCAAATGGTGCATTATACATTCCAACATATGAGTACAATTACAAAGTTATCACCAGAGGTGATCCAATATTACAAGAATATTACATCACTGATATGCGCAATTGCGAGAATACAAAGAGATGTACAAGTATGAACAGTATCAAAGGCACTCACGAGTCTACAAAAGGAAAACTCGAGAGGCACACAGGGGGCCTGGAAGGATAGAGCTCTGAACGGTCAGCTGGGGATCCACGCTACTGCTGCGCCACTCTGATCAGCAACAGGGGGAAACCACACGCTCCAAGCTCCATGACCTGGACATGAGGATCCAGGGGAGTCAGATGAAACTCCCCAGGCGAGTGGTGAGGTAAAAGCCAAGTGGCGAGCATAGGTAGGCATGCAGGAGCAAGTAGATATAGCAGGTAACTTCCAGTAGAGAATACACTTGGTATAATAAGATAAGAGCAGGTAAAGAGATGAGAAGTAGAGTAGATAGGACAACACCAGATATCTCCTAAGCTAACATAAAACCGATAAAAATCGATAAAACCGAATAAAGCCGATTACAAGCAAAACCGATCGCACAAGCTTAGGTCACGGCTCCATGAGACTAGTACATCGAAGGAATAATCCAAATAAGGAAACCCTCATCTATATACCTTTATCTCATATCACCGTAATCCAAGCGCATACAACCTGAATTACAAAACAACACAACAAATCGTATATATTAGCATCTTATTATAATTGGGGCCGTCTAAGTTCCAAGTTTCAGTATGTGTCCCATTCCACATACTTTCACTTACAACTTATATAGCCAGTTATTTGGAAACTGATAAAGTTCGATGAATCATGTTCTGGATGGGCCCCGTACATGCCCGGGACAACGGTTCAGGAGTATCCGATGCTGAGCCGGAACGTACCGCTAGGTACCGGGACTTATGGTCGCCCGAACAGGAATAGAGTATCGCAGATCCCATAGAAATAGGCCTAGGGCGTGTGCATACCCGGCAGGAATAATTAGGGGTGAGCATCGGTCGGTTCGGTTCGGTTTTTGCTAATTTTTGCAAAACCAAACCGAACCGATTAGACTTAGTAACCGAACCGAACCGAATCAACTCAGTTCGGTTCGGTTTTTCGGTTTTTTCGGTTAGGTCAATATATTGCCATCATTTCTTACATTTTTTAATAACCATTATGTTATCATCCTTTAATATTATAATCTCAAATATCTATTACCCAAATTAGAAATAAGAAAAAGATTCTAAGCTTAATGTGAATTGAAAATTTCATATTCTAAAACTTTTACACCGTATTTGAGCTCTTATATCAAAACTCATATAATTATTACTAACTTTTAATGATAAGAATGAAAAAAAGAACTATATTAATATAAATATTATTCTCAATTGTGATGGTGTACTTAATATTGCTTTCACATATTCAACATAGAAAAGATGATATTACAAAAACTAATGAGATAAGCTTCTACCAGTTTTTATTATGAACTATATGATTCACTAAATTGAATTTGAGTAGGTTAATATATAGGGTGAGAAATTCGGTTCGGTTCGGTCTATTCGGGTTTTGGAACACAAAACCGAAACCCGACCGAATTAGAGCGGTTCGGTTCGGTTCGAGTTCGGGTTTCAGTTTTTGGTCGGTTATTTCGGTTATAACCGAACTCTGCTCACCCCTAGGAATAATTAGGAGTAGGGGTGCCAGCACACCCCACGGAATCCCTGGTGGCCGCCAGGTGATCCCTCAAGTATTTGGCCACTCGCGGCTCGATAAGACCACCATAAACATGATTAATCAGGGCCCATCAGTTTCCCCCAAACCAGGTGCAAGTTGTCTTATAATAATTTAATATGTGATTATCAATTTACGGGAAAAGCAGGTACAAGACATGATCAGGAGTTCAGGAGTACATAACAAGAATCATAACAGGAGATCAGGTACAGACAGGAGGTGATCCTACAGATTCAAGAGGTGGCCCCCACAGATTCAAGAGGTGGCCCCCACCATGTGTGTGCTGTGGCACTTTGTTCCATGTGGCACTTTGCTCTGAGGGGATGGATTCTAGAGGTGGCCCCCACAGATTCAAGAGGTGGCCCCCACCACGAGTGTGATGTGGCACTTTGCTCCGTGTGGCACTTAGTTCCATTCAGGATAACAGGTCACTGTATACAATACAGGATAACAAGGCAGGATTCCCGTAAACGTGATAATCACAAGGTCAAGTATATCATGCTGGGTGTCAAGTGATAGCATGACAGGAGGGTGATATTTGGCAGGTGACAAGTTATGTCAAGAGGTCTTGCCAAGTAGTAGCATGCCAGGTGTTAGATGATAACACATCAGTTGCCAGGTGATATACATGTGTTAAATAGTATCATGTAAATGACAAGTATGAAGTAGTGGCATGGCATGGCATATCAGGTAAGTACATGGCATATGATAAAGTAGAAGTTGAGCACAACCAAGCGGAGCTGAGCAAGCTGGAAGTACAGACAGCAAGCAGGATTTATCCCTGGAGCGTCTGGCAAGGTTACCGGGACAACTCGGCTTAAAGTGCGAGTAGAAAATCCGGCAGCATCTCGCCTAGACGAATCTAGTGACAAAGCGCTGAACGCTGATCATGGTGACCAGGCGGAGCCGAAGACCTGACGGTCCCAATCACTTCCCTTTCGAGATAGTGAGTGACCGGAGGCTGCACTGGGAAACCTGACGGTCCCAATCACCTCTCTTTCGAGATAGTGAGTGACCGGAGGCTGAAGAACGGAGAGACCTGCAATGTTAGTACCACATGAATAAGAATTAAACTAGCATAATACAAGCATTCGTCACAGAGCAATACATGTCCAGATATTGGCACTCGGCCATACACAGATACAGGGACTCAGCCCAATACATGATACAGGAAAACATGAAGTAAAATACATGTCGACCCGACGAAGCGAGGAAACCCAAATGGAGGCGAGAGCGAGAACACTCGCATAACCAATAAAATATAAGGCAAGAGGATCGCGAGATCACTCGCCTAAATCACCGGAAAGCCGAAAAGTCTGGAATCCATGGAACTCGCGCACGCGCCATAACATAATATATAATTATGAGGAGAGAGAAAGTGTACAGGGAGACGCGGTTTGAGGAAGTGAGACGCGAGGGCGCAGACGCGGGAGTCGCGTCGCGGGAATAGCAGACGCGGGAATCACAGACGCGAGGATCGCGTCGCGAGAATAGCAGACGCGGGATAGCAGACGCGGGATTCGCGTCGCATAGATGCCTCAAACGCGAGACCTGCGTTCAAGTGCGGACGCGAGGGAAACGCGGACGCGGACGTGGGTTCTGCGTCGCGTCAAAACAGAAACGCGCGGAGCGCGTTAAGGGATTGCCTAGACGCGGGGTGAGATCCGCGTTAGGAAAGTCTTGGCGAGGAAAATCACTCGCCGACAAGATTCCTTGCTGCGCCCGACGAAGGGAAGTTCGGCCCCAATCCAAAAGGAGGGTACCGGCCCTAAGTCTTGCCAACGGAGAAGAACGCGGCCCCAATCCAAAAGGAGTGGCCGGCCCTGATAAGAGTCATTTCCCAAAAGGAGAAGACGAACAGGAAGAGGAACCAGGAAAGAGAGAGAGACAATACATGAGAGAGAAAGAGAGGGAGAGAATCAACAGGAGAGAGAAAGAAAGAGTCAACCAGGGAGAGAGAAAGAAAGGGAAGGGGTTGCCCCCCCTTGGCTCCCGCACACAGCGCCCCCCCTTGGGGGCGCTCGGCCTGGCCGCCGGCCAGGCGGCGGCGCCGGGCGGCGCTGGCCGCCGGCGGAGAAGGAGGGGGCAGTGCCCCCTCAAAAGAGAAGGGAGGGGGCTGTGCCCCCTCCAGCAGAGAAAGAGGGGGCTTTGCCCCCCTCAGCAGAGGCACAGGGGCCCAGCGGGCCCCCCCTTGGCCGCCCACGGCCGCCGGCGCACCGCCGGCGACGGCCCAAACTGGGGTGGCGCCGGCCACCCCAAGGAAAAGGAAGGAGGGGGCTGTTGCCCCCTCAACAGAGAAGTGCACAGGGGGCCGGGAGGCTCCCTGGCCGAGCCCAAGGCCGCCGGCGACATGCCGGCGGCGGTCAGTCCCCGCCGTAGGGAGCCGGAGGAGGGAGGAGGTCGGCATGAAGGTGGTAGTGGCCGGATCTTGGAGGAGGAGAAGAAAGGTTGAAAAAGAAAAGAAAAGGAAAGAAAGGAAAAGAAAAAGAGAGAGAGGGCCAGAGTTGGGGGCTTTCCTCGCCGGAGATGTGGCCGGTGGTGGTGGCCGGTTCGGTTGGGGCTGGCCTCTCTTGGAGGAGAAGAAGAAGAAGAAGAAGAGAATGAAGGAAAAGAAAGGAAAAAGAAAAGAAAAAGAGAAAGAAAGGAGAGAGAGTGTGATGGTGATGGGGATGTGATGGGGAGGTGACTGGGCCCACGTGGAGGGGAGTGGGTTGCTGGGCCGGCGCTGGAGTTGGCGGGAAAGAAAAGAAAAGAAAGGAAAAGGAAGAAAGAAAAGGTAAAATAATAATATTATAATATGGTCGCGAAAATCGACTGTTCCAGAATCCTTCCGAAAAATCCTCAAAAATAGCAAATATTATTCTAAGATGTTTGGTGAAATCGGATTCGAAAAATATAATGTAGTTTTCAAAATAAAAATCCTGGAATCTTCCGGCGATACCGGTCGATACCGACACCGGTGGAATTTTCATAAATTCATAAAATCCTCAGGAAAAGTATTTAGATAGAAAATGTGATTTTAAGAAATAATGTCTAAAGGCCCTTCTAGTAATTCTAATCGGTTTGTAAACTAAAAATCCGGGAATCGGTCAGCGGCACTGGTCGACACCGGTTTTGAAGATTTTCAACTTAATTCAGGAAAATTCCAGAAAATCATAGAAAATCTAAAATATTGGGAAATGATGTTTAAAACTGAAATCGGTTAAATCGGAATAACGAAAATACCAAATCGAGCAATTCACTAGGATCGGGTTCCCGGTTCAGATTAAGGCTGACTCCGAGTTCACGAATCCAGATCCAAGGCAAAACGATCATATAAATAATTCATAATACAAAATAAATACTGGAAGTAAATCGAAAAATACGATCGAAAAATACGGATACGCAGCTAAGTACGTATTCCGGGAGCGGGGTGTTACAAAAGATCTGGAGACATTATCTTCTGGGAGACAAGGTGTTAATCTACACTGATCATAAGAGTCTTAAGTATATTTTCACACAGAAAGAATTAAACATGAGACAGAGACGGTGGCTTGAATTAATGGCAGACTATGATATCGACTTACAATATCATCCGGGCAAAGTCAATACAGTACCAGATGCATTGAGCAGGAAGACAGAAAATAAAATGCTAGTACAACTCACTCAACAGAAGGAGTTGATTCAGGACATCATAAAATTGGACTTAATGTTAGTACAAGGAATTGATAAGGCAGGACAGTTAATGACCTTTCAGATCCAATCAACCCTGATGAATGAGATTAAAGAAGCTCAAAAGGAAGACCCCAGATTACAGAAATTCAGAGCTCAAGTAGAAGCTGGATTGAGAACAGATATTCATATTCATACGGATGATGCACTATACTTTGGTAACAGAATTTGCGTTCCCCAAGGAGAAGTGCGACAGAAAATTCTAGCAGAAGCACACAGTTCAGCCTATTCCATACACCCAGGGGGAACTAAAATGTATCAAGATATAAAGAAACAGTTTTGGTGGAATGCTATGAAAAGAGAGATAGCCCAGTATGTAGCCAAGTGCTTAGTTTGTCAGCAGATAAAGATAGAACATCAAAGAACAGCTAGACTTCTACAACTCTTACCGATACCCGAATGGAAGTGGGAACATATCACTATGGATTTTGTCACGGCACTACCTCGCAGTCCTAAGGGTAATAATGCGGTATGGGTAATCATTGATCGCCTCACAAAATCAGCTCACTTCATACCATTCAGGGTAGGTCAAACAACAGAAGTTCTGGCAGACAAGTATATGAAGGAAATAGTTCGTCTGCATGGAGTTCCGGTTAGCATCGTATCAGATAGAGACACAAGATTCCGATCACATTTCTGGGAAAGTCTCCAAGAAAGTCTAGGGACTCGTCTTAAATTCAGTACTTCATATCACCCTCAGATAGACGGACAATCTGAACGAACTATCCAAATTCTTGAAGACATGCTGCGAGCCTGTATGATTGAATTCAAGGGATCATGGGAAGACTATCTTCATCTGACAGAATTCTCTTATAATAACAGTTATCAGGCCAGTATCAAGATGGCACCGTTTGAGGCATTATATGGCAGAAAATGTAGATCACCAATTTGTTGGGACGAAGTCGGTGAGAGGAGACTTTTGGGGCCAGAGATCCTAATTCAGACAACAGACAAAGTTCGAATCATTAGAGATAACCTCCGGGCAGCACAGAGCCAACAGAAAAGTTGGGCTGACACAAAGAGAAGACCATTGGAATTTAGGACAGGTGACCATGTGTTTTTAAAGATATCACCCACAAAAGGGGTAATCCGGTTCGGTACTCGTGGAAAGCTTAGCCCAAGATACATCGGCCCATTCGAAATTTTGGATCGTGTGGGAGATGTGTCCTACCGATTGGCATTACCTCCATCTTTAGACGGAGTACACAATGTATTCCACGTATCACAGTTGAGGAAGTATGTCAAGGATGAGAATCATATCCTAGATCACTCCGAACTGGAACTACAACCTGATCTGTCCTATCAAGAGCAACCGATGGCCATTTTGGATAAAAGTGTTAAGACCTTGAAGAATAAGGCAATACCATTAGTGTTGGTTTCTTGGAATAGGCATGTGCCAGGAGAGGCCACGTGGGAACGAGAGGATGTTATCCGTGAACGTTATCCTCAACTATTCACAACTTAAGTTGGTAAAATTCCTTCTCTCTATCCTTCTCTACCGTCACCTTCCCCTTCCTGAAATTTCGAGGACGAAATTTTTTGTAAGGTGGATGGATTGTAATTCCCAGTTCCCAGAATACGTACTTAGTTGCGTATTCAGTTTTTCGATCGTATTTTTCGATTTACTTCTTTTATTTGACCGATTTTAGTTTTAAATATCATTTTCTAATATTTTATATTTTCTAGGATTTTCTGGAATTTTCTCGAATTAAATTGAAAATTTTCAAAACCGGTGTCGACCAGTACCGCTGATCGATTCCCGGATTTTTAATTTACAGACAGATTGGAATTTCTCGAAGAGTCTTTAGACATTTCCTCTTAGAATCATATTTCCTACCTAAATACTTTTTCTGAGGATTTTATGAATTTATGAAAATTCCACCGGAGTCGGTATCGGCCAGTATCCGGGATTTTTAATTTCAAAAGGATAAATTATTTCTTCAAACGAATTTCACCATGAGTCTTAGAATATTATTCTTGATTTTTGTGAATTTTTGCGGGTCGTTCCGAGATACTTGATTTCGGGACGATTTCGGTATTTTTCCGAAAGTTTTCCGCAACCGCGACCGAATCCCGGGAATCCGCCTTTTTCAGAATTTTCACTTTGGAGTCCAAGAAAATATCTTCCCTCTTTATTTTCTTTTCCTTTTTCCTTTTCTTTCTTTCCTTTTCCTTCCACCACAAGTTACAAACTTCTCCAACTTTCCACCACAAATATCTCTTCAAAATATCTCCACCACAAACAAAATATCCAACCTCTCAAGCTCTCTCTCTCTTCCATGGCCGGCAATGAGTGGCCAAGAGAAACACCTCACCCCTTTTATTTACACAAAACCCCCTCCCTAAATTCTTTTTACATCTCCTTCATACTTCATTCAACTATAAAAGGTTTTCTTCCTTCTTTTCTTTTCATTATCTTCATTCTCCACCAAGAAAGCCTTCACCCTCACCAATTCCTCCTTCATCTCCACCACAACCACAACCACTACAACCTCCTACCTCCATCTTCTTCCTCCTTCAACTCCATTAAACCAACTACAAACCACAAACCACCACCAAAGCCTTTACCTTCTCCAAACAACAACCACCACTCCATCATTTTCTTGAAGGCCGGCCACCTCCTTTGGATTGGGGGCCGCGCTTCTTTTCATCATCGGCAGGACCTTAAGGCCGGTACCCTCCTTTTGGATTGGGGCCGAGCTTTCTTCGTCGGTAATATCACCGTAGATCTTTCCGGTAATCGTTCGCGATTATTCCGGTGATCGATTTAGTGATATTCGGCGACAAAGATCATTTCGGACGCGTAAAGCTTCAAGTATCGGTTTTAGGCGAGAACTTTACTCGCCAAGACATGAACTTGTAAACTCAATTTTATTATTGTATTTTATGTCGTGCAGTGTGGCTGTACTGTTAGACGCGGAGTTACCTCCTGCGTCTAGGCATTTCCTTAACGCGGCCTTCGCGTTATTGTATCGATGCGATGCAAAGCTAAAACTCGCATCTGTGTTCTATTGACATGACGCGGAGTTATACTCACGTCCGCGTTCTCCTCATGCCCTGATCTAAACGCAGGTCACGAGCCTCGCGTTTTGATACCTTCGTGACGCGATTCCCGCGTCTGAGAACCCCGCGTCTGCTACTTTCGCGTCTGTTATGCCCATGTCGATGTTCTTCTTGCATTAACGCGACGCAGAACCCATGTCCGCGTTCGCGTTCACCTCGCGTCCTGACTTGAATGCAGACCTCGCGTTTACGGCACCTTTGCGATGCGAACCCCGCGTCTGCTATTTTCGCGTCTGCTACTCCCAGATGAAATATCACCTCTTGTCATGCTATCTCTTAATACCAAGTATGATACACTTGACTCTTATAATTATCACGATAATGGGAATGATAACCGGACATCATGTTTTATAACTTGATTAAGTGATAGTACGATTGTACTCTTGATATTCCTGACTTGCTCCTGCTCATTCCCGAAATCTGATAATTATCTAAAGAACTCGTAAAATGAGACAACTTGCATCGGGTCGGGGAAAATATGCGGCTATCAATATATGTTCGTGTTTACAGTGGTATTAGGTATGTTGTGCAACTAAACTTTCGGTCTGACCTGTGGGCCTCCAGGGGACCGAGGGGAGTGCTGGCTCCCTCTTCCTGATACCATCATGATAAAGGGCATACATAAGTCCCTCCTGATAGGCCTTGCGGCTGGTTCCGTCACCAAGCAACGGAACACCCTGGACCGTGGTCCTGGGCAAGCACGGGACCCACTGTAAACATAGTTCATTGATACCCCCGCTGGTTTCCAATAACAACCTTGCTTTACTCGGATATGGATCTATGTGCGCTGGGACGCTAGTTCACATAGCTAGATATCAAAGTAAGACAAGTAATAATAATAAAAGATGCTAACTGTGGATCCGTTGTACACGCCTGGATTACGGGGACATGAGATAAAGGTATATAGATGAGGGTTTCCTTCTTTGGATTATTCCTTCGAGGTACTAGTCTCATAGAGCCGTAACCTAAACTTGTACAACGTCTTTTCAACTCTAAATTGTTGTGCTTCCATTACTTGCTGGCTGAATATTTATTATATTGTTCCAACTCTCCTGCTCTTGTCTCTTTGCCACTCGGCTGTAACCTGATCATTTGTTTGGGAGGTCCTGACTCCCTTGAATTTGTATGTTCAGGTTCCGGAGCTTGGATTGAAGTGGAGCCGTCCACAGAAGATCAAGCTTTCCTTGTTGAGCAGGCCGACTAGTTCGGTTTCTCTCGTGCCAGACTTTTCTCTTCGACTCACGGGATCCTCATCCAACTCGTGAGCATCTTGTGTTCATATTGTAAATCGTACTTTTGGACATGGTTGTGATATAAGACACATGTATTGTGTAATAGTATATCATATCCTGTGATAACTTTGTAATTCGTACTTCTTAAGTTGGCATATGAATGAATACCACGCTTTGTAGTACTCTGATTCTTGCTTGTACTAATGCTTAGCGTATATACGTGAGGGTATTTCTGACCTGCGTATATACGTCGCAGTGACGTCCCCGTACCGTGGGATCGGGGCGTTACAGAAGAACTTCGGTCATAAGCCGTAGGAAGACCAAGATCTCCAGATAAAAAAAGAGAAAGTTCAACTCTTCTAACAACTTGCTGAGTTCAAGTTTATTCTTACTTAAAGTCTCTTTGCGATTCTTATTGGACAGAAGCTGTGTTACTTCGTCCACCGTCCAAAGAGAAGATTCCTAAGAGGTCTCGACGTTCACTCGGTCAACAGAAAATAAAATTCACTTTCCATCGCCACATCAAGAACCCGACACTAAATAAAGGAGAGATTTGAGCTTGAATATATTCCCTCTCTTGTAATAGGATTATTGATTTGTTGTAATTTTCTTTACAATCAAATAAAGAGTTTATACAGGCCCTCAATTTTTTCACCAAATACACTCTTATATAATTTTTTTTGCGCAGTGTTATGCACGAATTCACGAGGACAATGTGCTAATGACTTAATTTACAAGCTCTTTGCGATGAGAGTTTTAAATCGGGTACTCGGTTATCACGTGGGGTAAGGGTAAGAAAAAATGAGTATGATTATTTATACTCAAAGAAGTGATAAATAGACTCAGTAGTTAGTAGACCCAATAAATTAGTATATAGACCCCCTCAAATTACCCTAAACACTCTTATATCATACACACTCAATTTAAGTGTAAAAACTCAGTTATACCTCCTATTTTAAAATTAATCCCCCCTTTTCCCCTATTTCAAATCCTAGTTCCTCCCTCTCTCTCTCCCCTCACTCCCTCTTCCATAGATCTCCTGTCTTCCGCACAGCCCTCCTCGTAGAAAGAGATAAACCTGATGTTATGATAAACGTTGTGCATATATGATTTTTGTGTTGCTTTATTTTTTACTTCTCGTTCTTTAGAAGAAACAGAAACATGAAAGTTTTTGTCACAGAGATGTGCAACAAGAGAAAGCAAGGCATTTATTTATTCTTTTTTTTAAGGTACCTTGCAAACTTATTTTTCTTGAAGACTTGAAGTAACTGTTGCATGCCTTTATTTCAAATTGTGAAAAGGCAATTGGAATTAAGTAGTGTGGTTAATTAAACTCAAAGAAGTGATAAGTAGCTTCAAACATTAAGTGATAAGTGTACTTACTAATTACATGAGTGTACTAATTAATTATTATGATAAAGTTATAATATTAAAAAATTAATTATATATTTTGGACTTTTAATTAAGAATAAAACTGTCCAAGAAAATATTATCTTATTTTTTGGGGAGCGGATATTGCCACCACAAAAAGTTAGAACCCTAAAAAAATTTACAAGTATGCCATTATTTTTTTCCTATTTCACTCATAGTGAAAACTTCAAAATATCCTTTTCTTCTTCCTCTTTCCTCTTTTCTCCATGTCCCTCCTCCTTCTCCGAAGACCTCGCCCCCTTCTCCCCCTCCCCGGCCTCCCCCTCCCTTCTCCCCTACATTCCTTGAACCGGCGACCCCCTCCCCTCCGCGCCGACGACCTCCTTCCCCTGTTCAGCCCCATCCCCTCCGACGAACTCCCTAACCCCTCCTCCACCTCCTTCCTCCCTCCACTATAACTATTCAGCCGGTGTTCGGTCGAACAGTTACAGTGGGGAGGGGATGGGGGAAGGGGTTCGCTGGAGGGGATGGGGGAAGGGGTTGAGGGAGAGGGGTTCGTTGGAGGGGATGGGGAAGGGGGTTGAGGGGAGAGAGGCGTTCGTCGGAGGAAAGGGATGGGGTTCGCCAGAGAAGGGGGAGAGTGGTCGCTGGAGGGTGGTCCTCTGGAGGGTGGATCGTTGGCGATGGGATCGCCGTGAGGGAGGAGAAGAAAAAATAGTAATTTGGCCAGTTAAAAAAAATACCGGTGGGGAGGGGGGGCGCTTTTTCAATTTTGGGGGCGCCTTAATCTATGGGGGGGCCTTTATCAACTTTGAGGGTGGCAATATCTATTCCCATTTTTTGGGCTACTTATCACTTTTTTGGATTTAAATAATCACACTCGAGAGAGATTCTTAACAAGTAAAAAGAAAGTTCAACTTGAACCTGAGTGCAAACCCAATTTCTTTATTGGATCTGCGTTCAGATATCATATGAATTTGATCCAAACCCGACCCATTTACACTCACCATCCAATTTAATAAATTACTCCCTCCGTCTGATTAGATTGGGCGGATTTTGACCGGGCGCAGATTTTAAGGAATTCTGGTGGAAAGTTTGAGTGTTAGGAAAATTTCATTTTTATCCTTACAACTCAATCTCAAATCTAGTTAAAAAATAAGAATGATATTTTTGTTATAAAGAGAAAGAGTGTAACCCCCTGCTTCCCGGTGTACGTATCACCGTATCGGTACGCGATACGACGTACAAAATTGATTTGACCTCCGTGGTAATCCGATTGAGCCAATTTCAGTTTCTAAAATCATTTTCTAATATTTGAGATTTTTCAGGATTTTCTAAAATTTTTCTGGATTATTTTGGAAAATCTCCGTAGTCGGTGTCGACCGATACCGATAATCGGCTCTATGATTTTTCTTTCACACATAGAGTCATATTTCGAGAATCCGCTTTCACCATGTGTCTTAGAATCAGATTCTCTACGTTGGGGTATTTTTGGAGATTTTTCTGAATTTATCGAAATCCGGCCAAACCGGTGTCGCCCGGTACCGGCGACATCTTCCGGGATTTTTAATTTGCAAACCGAATTGACTTTCTGGAAACCGTCTTCATTTTATATCTCAGAATAATATTCTCTATTTTTTATAATTTTTGGGCATCATTCGGAGCTGGTCGAAATTTGGTGTAAAAGAATAATAATATTATTATATTATTTTAATTTTCCTTTTTTTTTCTCTTTTCTTCTCCCTTCTTCCTTTTTCCAGCACCTTCTCTCCACCGCCTTACTGTTCGCCACCGCCTCTCTCTCCCTTTTAACCCCTCTTCTCTCTCTCTCTCCTCTATTCTCTCTCTCACTCCCCCCACACTCTCTCTCTCTCCTCACAATCTCTCTCTATCTTTATCTCTCTACTCTCTCTCTCTCTAACTCTCTCACTTCCTCTCTCTCCCTCACTCCCCTGCCCTCTCTCTCTCTGGTGGATATCGGCGGCACGCCGGAAGCCGACCGCCGGCGACGCAGGAGGCCGGCCAGGCCGGCGGCGCTTGTGGTGGGGGGGCGCCAGCCCCCACCCCTCTCTCCTTCTCTCTGCAGGGCACCTCCGGCGGCCTTGGGCGCCGGAGCAGCGCCGGCGAGGTGGCCGCGCCGGACGGCGGGCGCGCGCGGGCGTCGGCCGCGCGCGGGCGGCAGCAGCAGCCGCACGGCTGCTGCTGTTGCCAATTTGGGTGAAAACCCAAATGGATTGGGTTCGGGTTTGGGTGTAACTCAACCCGACCCGTTTACACTCAAACCCGACCCATTAAAGGTACGATTACATTTAAGCCCCTGTAAATTTCTAAATTACTTTTAGGCCCCTGTAAAATTACAATTAGCCCCCTGAACATTTCAGTTTATTACGTATCTAACCTTTTTATATCGGTTTTGGTTTTCGAGCAATATCGGGAGCATCCGGACTCCGATTGGGACGATTCTAGATCCGTTACGATCGTGGGAAAGAGAGCTACAGTCCTATGGCCAGTTTGTGAGTATTTTCTTTTTATAAATTATATTTTTATCATATTTAGTAAAAATGATTATTGCTTAATTATCGGTAATTATCGGTAAATCATTAAATTTATTGTTTATTAGAAATGTCCTAATCTTGATAATTATTGTTTCCTACACGTGTCATTGTGGGGACATCCCTATAATCACAACATAGAGATAGAGATTACCTGAGTTAGTATACCATGTATAGGTATATCTGGATGATCGGTTAGTTAACAAGATCAACATGATAATTAAACTAAATTATTAGTTTAATGCTTTGATGGTACACATAGTAGTCATAAGATAGTGACCATTAGTGTAGCTATATTTGACACTTGAGTAGATGATATAGCCATAGAACATTGGATACGATAGTTTACATCCATTGTATTGCATATTATCTATCTGTTACATAGAGACTTGCTAGACGGGACACTGTTATCTCCTGCATATTCACCATGATTTATATATCCTGTCACCCGGGACCCTGTTACCACATGTACAGATATCACCGTTACACAGATGCTATGACACGTCACACCCGTAATCCATATTCATGTACACCACGTCACAGAATACCGTCATGTCATATTATTGTGATTATCGTTCCATGGATTCTCAGCATATTACTATTACACATGCATGCATGCTTTCTTTATTCTTGTCATATGGATTCCCGTTTATAGTATATCATATGGATTCCAGTTCATATTACATGTATTATTGTTCCATATTACCGTATTCATGTTATATGATTGATTCCTGTTACAATGATATGGATATTCCCGATACTGGACATGAGAGCTGTTGATATACTATATGTGGACTTCCACATCTATTGTTCATGTTCCCGTTATATTGTTCATGTTATATTGTTCCCGTTACTCGTTATATTGTTTTATGCTATCAACAGAACTCTGGTCCAGTTATCACGTTACCCGTATCATGTACTGTAGTTGTTCTTGTTATATTGTATACTTGATATAACAGATCATAAATCTAACTGGGGTATGGGGGAGACTTGACGGTTGATTAGATCTTACCGGGTGATGTACTGGATCCATATTGTTTTCCCACTGCAGGGGACGGTAGTGCTACCTACCAATTGCTCCATGAGCTCTTGTTACTTGATTCATGCTCCCCTCTTAGCGGAGGGCCCTGGTCTTAGCAGCCAGGGGCTTGTTTAAGGCCGTAATCCCGGGTATGCACGGGATACATCCACCCGATAAGAACTCCTCGATCATGGGTTTCCAGTTAACATAATAAAATAGTATACACAATAGTGACGTCGGGAACACTTGTTATTTGATCACTCTCTCGTTTGGATAATGGTACCCGTAGGCCATGTCCGGATGGGTTCGACTGGAGTGCGGGCTCTAGTATGAACTGCCAGTGGTATGGGACACTGGAAGAGAATGATTAAAATACCAGGTGGTACTGATTGCTACTATTGTATAAATAACTTGCCTGCTACATGTGTACTATCTTGTTACTGTTCCTGTTATTTTGTCTACTATCATGTTCACTGTGATCTTGCTTACTTGTTATTGTTCCTGTTCATGTTATTGTATCCGCTATCATGTTATCTGTAGACTTTGCTACACTACCTGATGCTTGTTACACTTCCTATGGTGGCATACTACACATGCACATGTACACCTTGCATCACATATATTCTGTTTTGCATTGCTTGCTTATATGCTGCCTAGACACAACACAGTAGCATGTTCATATTGCATATGCTCACCTGCATGTTCATTTACATCACTACCATGTTCACTGCTATTATGTCACCGCTAGATAACATTATTTATTATATAAACTAGATATGATTAGAGTCATGACCTGATGATAACCGGCTAGGTAGTGAGGGTACCAAAAGATGACATGTTTATATATTTCTACTGCTTCCTATATGCTTATGATATAATATCACTTGTACCACATCATGTATTATATATTAGTATCGTGCTTGTATTACTATGTACATATTATTGCCTCCTTCATTTTACCACTCACTAGGTCGCTTTCTGACGACCCTGGGTTTGCATGCCCAGGTTGGAGATCCGAGTTACCGTAGCTTCAGAGAGTGCCTTGGAGTCACATAGGAGATTCCTCATCGGGACTATTCCTAGGTATCTTAGTGATTTATTTCTGTTATATTATTTGTCCATCTTTTTCATATCTGTTATGATCGCTAACCTCTTCTGCAGGTATTCTTGTACTTATTTCATGCTGGAACTCATGTGGATATGGAAGTTATATCCTGTACTGAGGCTCAACGTACTCGTGAGTGTGTTTTCACCTCGCGTATGTACGTCGCCATAACGTCTCCGTATCTGCGGGATCGGGGCGTTACAAAGAGTAAGGGTATTACTCCATACTCTATATTGGGAATGATAAAAATAGTATTGAGATTCAAATAGACTACTAATTTGGAAATAAGACGTAAATGAATGTTGGATCAAAAGATGCTTCTAGCAAGGATTATAGTTTTTTTTATGACGTGATTGAGGTGTCATATTTCTTTTCTCGAGCAAAATAGTTTTTTTCTATAGTGATCATAGCGTGCTAACGCTACTTTTTGTCATTGATTGACATGGTGATTACAAATTTGAAATGATGAAGACAAGGATGGCTATGACTCAGTTGCCGTCGCGTAAGTTTTGGTCATCCAAAGCCCATGCCCAGTCGGGCGCGTGTCAGGCTCGGGTCCACGGCCTGTTCAAGTTGAGCCGTCAATCAAACTCAGATTTGATCCAAAAGGGAGTCAAATCTAAGCCGGATATGATCAGATACCACTGGCCTGGCCGGGCTCGTGAGGGTTCCCAACCTGGCCCACTTGACACTCCTATCCATGATTATTTCCTTCTTGTTTTCTTGGTCTGCTGAGTTGTCATTCTTAAGAAAACGACTAGATTTTGATTAGTGATTCATGTTGGCTCAAACTGACCATCACACTAGGAGACACAAGGTAACGAACGGTGTGGGGGACCAAAACGTGCACTCATTAGACACCATGCATTCTATTTTCCAAATGTCTAACAAGAAGACGAGGGAAGCAAATGGAGATCAGGATAAGTGCATTGGGTAATCACGAGGAGAGGGAAAAACTATATCTTGGAAGGCTTTAGCATGAATATATAATACATTTTTTAATAAATATAAGAGGAATAACAATATATGACGAACTTCGTTTATGCCGTATGAGGATGATATGTCTTGGCTTGCAAGATGTTGTATATTTAAATTTCTCTGTTTACAATGAGCAAGAGGTTTTTCATAATAAATTAGTAGCTTCATTGTCTACGCACTTATATAATTTTTTTTGCATGGTGATATGCATGAATTTACGATGACAATGTGCTAATGACTTAATTTACAAGCTCTTTGCGTTGAGAGTTTTAAATCGGGCATTCGTTTGTCACGTGAGATGAGGGAAAGCAAAAAATGATTGCGGTTTTTTAAACTCAAAGAAGTGTTAAATAGACTCATTAGTTAGTAAACTCAATAAATTAGTAAATAAATTCCCTTAAGTTACCTTAAATATTCTTATAACCTACACACTCAATTTATGTGTAAAAACTCAGTTACAATCTCTATTTGAAATTAAACCCCTCCCTTTTTTCCCATTTCAAACCCTCGTTCCTCCCTCTCTTTCTCTTCCCTCACTCCCTCTTTCGTCGATCTCCTGTCTTCGCACAACCCTCCTCGTAGAAAGAAATGCACCTGCTATCATGGTAACTATTGCATTGCTTTGTTTTTATTTTTTATTTTTTTAATAAAAATAGAAACATGAAAGTTTTTCTCATAGAAATGTGCAACAAGAGAAAGCAAGACAATGATTTATCTATTTATTCCTTTCTGAAGGTACCTTCACAAACTTATTTTTTCTTGAAGAGTTGAAGTAACTGCTGTGGGCCTTTATTTTAAATTGTGAAAAAGCAAATGGAATTAACTAGTGAGGTTATTTAAACTAAAAGAAGTGATAAGTAGCTCTAAATATTAAGTGATAGGTGTACTTACTAATTACAAGAGTATACCAATTAATTATTATGGTATAGTTGCAATATTCAAAAAATTAATTATATATTTTGAACTTTTCATTTGAGGGTAAAACTGTCTAAGAAAATATTATTTTATTTTTGGGAACTAATATTGCCACCCTCAAAAGTGAGAACACCCAAAAAAAAATTACAAGTGTGCCATTTTTTTTCTCATTTCACTTATAGTGAAAAGTCCAAAGTACCCCATTTTTTCCTCCTCCTTCTTCCCATTTCCCTCCTCCTCTAGCTACCCTCGCTCCCCTCCCCCCCTCCCTGACATTCCTTGAACCGACGAACTCCTCCCCTTCGCCGGCGACCCCCCTGTTCAGCCCCACCCCCTCCGTCGAACCCCTCAACCCCTCCCCTCTTCCTCCCCCACTACAATTGTTCGGCTGGTTTTCGGCCGAACAATTTGCAGTGGGGGGAGGGGTTAGGGGAGGGGGATTGAGGGGAGTAGGGGTCTCCGGAGGGGATGAGGGAGCGGGTTAAGGGGAGATTGGAGGTTCGTCGGAGGAAGGGGGAGAGGGGTCGCCAGAGGGGGGGTTCGTCGGAGGATGGAGCGAGTCGCTGCGATGGCGTCGCCAGTGAGGGAGGAGTAGAAGAAAATGACATTTTGGTCATTTAAAAAAATTATGTGGGGGCTTTATCAATTTTGGGGGTGTCTTATGGTGGGAGGGGGGGCTTTATCAACTTTGGGGGTGGCAATATCCATTCCCATTTTTTAGGCTACTTATCACTTTGGATTTAAATAACCACGCTCGAGAGAGATACTTAACAAAAAAGGGCTATGACTAAATTGTCGACGAGTTAAGTTTTGGTTATCCAAAGCCCATGCCCAGCCAGGCACATGTCCGGCTCGAGCCCACTGCCTGTCTGACTCGTGAGCTGTCAATCAAACTCAGATTTGACCTAGGAGAAGTCAGTCTGGGCGGGTCTAACTCAGTTACCACTGGGCCGGGCTAGGCTCGTGAGGGTTCTCGGCCCGACCCGGCCCACTTGACACCTCTAATCATGATTATTTCGTTATTGTTTTCTTGGTCTGTTGAGTTGTCATTCTTAGGAAAACGACCATGAAAAAGGAGTAGATTTTGACGAGTGATTCATGTTGTTTCAAATTGACAATCACAATGGGAGACACAAGGCAACAAACAGTGTGGGGGCCAAAACGTGCGCCCATTAGGCACCATGAATTCTATTTTCCAAATGTCCAACAACAAGATGAGGGTAGCAAATGGAGTTACAAGATAAGTGCATTGGGTGATCACAAGGAGTGGGAAAAATTATATGAAAAATTATATATTGAAAGGCATATACATGACACATTTTTTAATAAATAAAAGAGGAATAACAATATACGATAATAAATGATGAACTCTGACTTAGATGGTACGAGCACAATATGTCTTGATCCGCAAGATATTGCATATTTAAATCTCCCTGTTTGCAGTGAGTTAGAAACTTTTTCCAATAAATTAGTAGCTTCATCACCTGTGCACTCATATAACTCTCTTGGCACAGTTACATGCACGAATTCACAATGACAATGTGCTACTGACTTAATTTACAAGCTGTAACATCTTGTACCTGGAATTATGTATTCTGATTTTTTTATCATATTTCTTTGATTTAGTTTTGTATTTATTTTTGTTTTATGATTATTGTTGTGATTGTTTTGTATCAGATCCGGATTCGTGGACTCGGAGTCGGCCCTAATCTGAACCGGGGGCCCGATCCTAGTTTATTATTCGATTTGACCTTTCTGACAGTTCGATTTGACCGATTTCAGTTTCAAACATTGTTTTGTAATATTTTAGATTTTTCATGATTTTCTGGAATTTTTCAGAATTTTTTTTGCAAAATCTTCAAAACCGGTGTCGGTCGGCATCGCTAACTAATTCCCAGATTTTTAGTTTTCAAATGGAGTTGGATTTTTAGAAACGGCTTTCACATTACTTCTTAAAATCTTATTTTCTAACTAAAAGCATTTTTTGAGATTTTTTAGAATTTATCGAAAATACACCGGTTTTGTGTCCACGGGCATCGCCGGAAAATTTCAGGATTTTTAATTTGAAAACTAAAATGAATTTCTCGAATCCGATTTCATCAAGCATCTTAAAATAATATTTACTATTTTTGAGAATTTTTTGGAGCGATTCTGAAACAGTTAATTTTTACCGTATTTAAATAATATTATTTTCCCCTTCTCTCTTCATTTCTTCCTTAATTTTTTTTCTTTTCCTTCCCAAAGTCAACCCCTGACAGTCCACTCCCCTCAATCACATCTCCTATCAATCCCATGTCCCATCACATCAATTTTTCTTTTTAAATAAACAAATTTCCCCCCTTTTCAATCATCCCTTTTCCTTTTCTTTTTCTTTTTCTTTTTCTTTTCCCCCTTGTTCTTTTCTTCTGCTGCTCCCTTGGCTCCACCATGGCCGGCCACCTCCGGCACCACCGCCAGCGCGCCTCCCCTCCGGCCACCACCAAGCCACCCCACTCCATCACTTTTTCCAACTCCCTCTCCTACTCATCTTCAACAACAATAACAAACTACTCAACTCCATCTCCTTCTTCTTCCAAACCCATCACCATCTCCACCACAACTCCATCATCCCATTACCACCAACACCAACTCCCCAACACCACCACAACTCAACCATCATCAACACCACAACTTCAAACAACAACAACAACATTAACCACCAACAATCACCCACCACCCCTCTCTCCACCGCCCTAAGGGGGGCGCCGCCGGCCACCCCTCCTCGCCAGCCACCCCTCCGGAGGCGGTGGCGCCGCCCAGGCCGCCGCCGCCGGCTGGCGGGCAGCAGTTCGGCCGGCCACCCCAACTTCCCCCCTCACCCATTTTTCTTTTCTTTCTTTTCTTCTTTCTTTTCTTTCTTTCTTTCCTTCCTTCCTTTTTCTTCTCTGTTTCCTCCTCCTTTTTTTTTGTCCTTTTCCTGTGTACCCACCCTCTTCTTTCTTTATTTCTTTATTCTTCTTTCTTTTTTCTTTCCTTTTCCACCTTTTCTCTTTTAAACATAATCCAACACACACACTCTCTCTCTTCTCCCTACAACTCTCTTTCTCTCTCTAACTAATTCCCTCTCTCCCCTTTCTTATTCTCTCAATATATATATATATATATATATATATATATATATATATATATATATATATATATATATTATTATATATATATTATTATATATATATTTATTTGGATTGTTGGCTTGAACGTGGTGTTCGTAAATTTTCTGGATATTACTCGGTATTGCGTTCCGGTATTGAGGCGAGTACAGTTTCTTTTTAACATACTTCTATTTTATCATTATGCGAGTATATTTCTTGCTTTATTATCATCATTTCATATTTAATAATTATTATCTTGCTTTCAATATATGATGTCTCTTTATACAAGTTAGTATATGTTATTTATATAATACTTATCATGTTTTATAAATAACTTCCGACCATTATTATACTTTGTCGAACCAGTATTATACCGGATATGTCTAGATCTGCTCCCGCTTTACTCGGCTTCGCATAGCTAATTAAAAGATAAAATTATAATTGTTATAAAAATGATTATGAAGAGTTTGAAATGTTTATACCGTTCTCCTGTACCTTATTATGTGACCGGTTGATACCTGATATTTGAGGTTATGACTCTCACTGACATATTAGTTACCTGACCCTGACATATATACACCTGATACTTGCCATGCTATATTTTGGCACATGATACCCGACACCGTACTTGCCATGCTATATTTGACACATGATACCCGACACCGGTACTTGTCATGCTATATTTGACACATGATACCCGACACCGGTACTTGCTATGTTATATTTGACCTATGATACCTGACACCGTACTTGTCATGCTGTATTTGACCCATGATACCCGACACCGTACTTGTCTTGCTATTTGACCCATGATACCCGACACCGGTACTTGCCTTGCTGTATTTGACCCATGATACCCGACACCGGTACTTGCCTTGCTGTATTTGACCCATGATACCCGACACCGGTACTTACCATGCTATATTTGATATATGATACCTGACACCGGTACTTGCCATGCTATACTTGACACTTGATATCAGACACCGGTACTTGCCATGTTATACTTGACACATGTTATATAACACCGGTACTTGACATGTTATACTTAACACCTGATATCTGACACCTGTATTACCTGGCATATTCATAATTATTATGTGACTAGACCTCTGGTATTCCTGTACTCCTGAACCCCTGTACTCCTGAACTCCTGTACTCATGTCCCCTGTACTGTTACTCTTATTAGTAGCACAGTCAGACCGACGTCCGGCAGAGCATGCCTGGTGTCGGGATGATGAGGATGTATCTCATAATCGTGCTAGCTTCCGGCGGATCCTGAATGGAACTAAGTGCCACACGGAGTAAAGTGCCACACCATACACGTGGTGGGGGCCACCTCTTGAATATGTGGGGGCCACCTCTAAAATCCATTCCCCACACAGAGCAAAGTGCCACACAGAGCAAAGTGGTGGGGGCCACCTCTTGAATCTGTGGGGGCCACCTCCTGAATCTATGGGGCTACTCCTGTATCAACCCTCAGAGCAAAGTGTCACATGGAGCAAAGTGCCACACCACACACGTGGTGGGGGCCACCTCTTGAATCTGTAGGGCTACTTCCTCCCTCCTGGCTGTGCCGCCTGGTGTCAGTGTGATAAGCATTCTCAATGCCTATTAACACACACACATATCTGTACAATGATAACTTCTGGAGCACGTGTTATTTGGTCTCTCCCCTATTCGAATAATGGTACTTGCATATCGGAGTTCGGATGAGTTCTACTGGAAGTGCGGGCTCTAACGTGAACTGTCGGTGTTGTGAGATGCCAGTGGGAAGGGGACAAGAATAACATTAGAACATACCAAACAGTAATAATATTAGGAACGTGTGATATTTGGTCTCTCCTTTGTTCAGGTCCTGGTACTCACATATCACCCGGGTAAGTTCTACAGAGTGCGAACTCTAATATGAACTATCGGTGATGTGAGGCGCTGGTAGGGAGGCGATTGAAATATCAAACGGTACTGATTATTATTATTGTATAACTTAAAATGCAACACCTTTATATTCCAGTTATAGTGTTATACGCTGAGTTGACACCTTACTATATGACACATGATGATTACTCCAGACACACTATAGTTCTGTTACTCTTAGGACAACTCAAGTTGTACAAACTCAGACGATGACGACATGAGATATGTGGTATATATATGAGGGGTTCCTTGTTTGGATTATCCCCTTGACGTATCCGTCCCATGAACCCATAATCTGAGCTTGTACAACTAGTTTTGTCCATACTTGTATTTATCACATGTTTAACTTATTTACCGCATGTACCTATGCTCTTCATACTGCCTTTTATGCATGTTTTTAGATTCAGATTCATCGATATATATGATTTACTGTCATTTCTTTAAATTCTCTTATGTCATTTGTTATTTCTTGTACCTGCATACTTGGATCACACCACTTGATCATGTACACGTAAATCTGTTGTACACGCCATCTGGCTTCATTATATGTACTCGTAGGATTGCGTCTGACAACCCCAGATTCTCATGTCCAAATCCTAGAGTCTGGAGCGTGGTGGCCTTACTGTACCTGATCAGAGTGGCGCAGCGGGAGCGTGGATTAGCAGTTGCCTGTCCGGACCCTCTTTCTTCCAGCATCCTTATGATCGGCTCGCGAGATTTTCATCTTGCTACTCGTGAGTACTTTCCCGTATTTCATATTGTGCATCCCGCTTTTGTGTTTCTTAGTGATCATGTATTCTTGAGATATTATATCATGTCTTGTGATACTGTGTACTTGTGCTATTATTGCTGGAATGTATATTACCACTGTGCTTCCGTATTCTGATTCTTACCTGTGCTGATGCTTAGCGTATATACGTGAGGGTATCTCCGACATGCGTATATACGTCGCAGTAACGTCGCAGTAACCGCGAGATCGGGGAGTTACACAAGCTCATTGCGAGGAGATTTTTAAATCATGTATTCGGTGGTCACGTAATGAGAAAGAAGAAAGAAGAAAAAAGAGATTCTTAACTAAGAAGAAGAAAGTTCAACTGAAACCTGAGTCCAAACCCAAATTTCTTTATTGGATCTGAATTCAAATATCATGTGAATTTGATCCGCACCCGACCCATTTACACCATCCAATTTAAAAGATCAAAATACAATTTAATAGAGTATTAACGCCAGATTAGGATGGTGACGTGGATGCTCCAACTAATCTTTTATCTTTTCCCCACGCCGTTCACGTGTCGACTTGCTTCACAGATCTGCCGTTCGCACCAACACAAAGTACAGCCTAAGACTCTCATTGAATCCTGACACGTAATCATTTCACCGTTAGTTCACTGTTCGCTGTTTGTCTCCAACACCCGATCCCAGGCTCCTTTTCAGTTGACCGCGAGTGAGCGGAATCACAGTTCATTAAGATAGAAAAAGCGAAGAGGGCGATGACGGAACTCGCGGTGGAGATGGAGGCGGTCGGTGAGCGGACGCCGGAGGTGGGGGTGGCGGTGCTCATAGTCGGGGGCGGCGGCTCGGTCCTCTTCGGGCGGCGGCGCACCGCCGCCGGAAAAGACACTTTTGCCCCTCCTGGGGGCCACCTCGAGTTTGGTATGCATCTATTTAATCATGCTTTTTATATAGTTTTAATCATTGTCAAGATTAGTTATTTATCTTTTTGCTCTACAAATTTTAGCCTTCAAAGTTGGGAATTTGATTTCATTTAGTCCTTCATCTTGTAATTTGAAAAAAAAATGTCTCCTTTGCATTTTTAAAGAGGCTTGACGAATTTGATAGTTGATTGTAAGATCTTTTAATTATTTTGTTGGACTTAGTTTGTGTCAAAAGAGTTGGAAATCTTGTTGACTAGTTTAAAAAGAGCCAATGTAGTAGTTTATATAGGATGAATGAGATGGGACTGTTTCAAAAATTTATTTCCTAATGCACAGCGTTCTCTACATTTTTAATTAAATATTCAGAATTTGATTTTATTTGTCTCTTAATCTTAATTGTATTTTTCTAGGGTTTTATAATAGATTGAAGGGTTGCTCCTTGAAAAATGAGCAAGGGGATTACCTCTTTACATTTTGGATTCATAGAAGTGGGAGGAAAATAGGAAGTGAGAAAACTCATTCCCACTTTCCTTGTTTGTTTTGAATCAGAAATGGGAAAACCCTTTTTTCTTTTCCCTTTCTTCTTTTCCACCTCCTTTTTACACTCATTTTCCCACTTTTAGGATTCTACAGTTAATTATGTGGCCATGCAAATCTCACTTATAATAAGTTGTAATTTAATGCATTAAATTTTGATGTCACGTAAATCTCACTTGCAGTCTAATTACAGTTCAAAAACATCATTTCAGAAATAACATATAATTTAATATTATTTTAGTTTGAAGAGAGTCAATATTTTATTAACAGCCCATTGTAAGATCTTGATCAATTCTTTTTTGTAATTACTAGTGCTCCAAGACACACTTTAGAATGGAACCTCCCCACTCCCCAATAGAAACAATCAATCCATCAACCAATCTCAACAGGAAAGAATTGGCAGATGATGAAAATGGACCATCTGAGGAGTACTATCTAAAGTTGTGAAATGTCTATTAATGAACTTTTCCATTGGTGTGGACTTTCCATATATAATCCAAGGAAATATACTTATCAAGTAGCGTAATAGTAGATAAAATCCCGAAGTTATGGTGAGGGTTGAGGGTTTAAAATATTCTGACACGCTCATTTAAATTCCACGACACCTGAATGGAGTTTTGTTCAAAAACTAAGTATCTTATGGCACTATGGATATGAACTGTGTCAATTTTCTGGGAAAGTTGTTAAAAACCCTATTGTTCGGTTTCCTTCATTTCACAACAAGTGTGGTGATACTCTCTTTTACATCTACATCATCTGCAGGAAGCAGGCTGTAGCTCAGAATCACTGATGTTAAATCTCTGTAGGAGTTCTGGCTTACATTCCTATATAGAGATTTTATAATAAGACGGCATGTCTTTCCTTTAAGATTGTCCCTAGTAAATATGACGTTTTAGCACTAGTGTAGTATTATGTACCATTTGCAAGCTCTCCCTCGCACTTCCTCATTGCTCCATTCATTCTGATGTAGGCGAGACCTTCGAGGATTGCGCTGTGAGGGAAGTCAAAGAGGAAACAGGCCTCAATATCGAAAAGATTGAAGTCGTGAAGCTCATCAACAGCGTGATCTTGGATGGTCCGCATCCGTCTCACTTCGTCATCGTCTTGGTCCGTGCAGTGTTGTCAGACCCGAATCAGGAGCCTGCCAACGCCGAGCCTGACAAGTGTGAGGGTTGGGCGTGGTACGAGTGGAGCAATCTTCCCAGCCCGCTCTTCCAGCCATTTGAATCCCTAATGAAGAATGGCTTCAGTCCTTTCTCATCCCCATCGCACCTGGTGATCAACGCATGATTAGGTAACAAATAGTTTTGTTATTGCTGATAATTAAAATGATTTCCCACTAGTATGGATGTTATGCTTTCGATTATTTCAGTTTGATTTCTTAAACTTTGGTGAAAACATTTATTTCTTGCGTTTGTCTCCTGGCCTGTGGGCATTGATTGCCCTCTTTTCTTTTTCATTAGTTGATTCTGAGACAAATAGAGATAATTATTTATGTCGAGTGATTTCTTTGGAAAGTGTTTACACAATGAGTGGAATCGATAGTGTTCGGGCGAGAAAGCGAGAGGAACAGTTGCAATGGTTGACAATGACACCCATTGCTACTGCTGCAGATCATGGAGACAGAAACAAACACGTCACTTTATTCTATAGTAGGCCATGGAAGGGTGGAAAGACTACTCTTGCAGAACTCGTGTATTACATTCGGATTGCTGAAGAATCCTTCTTTATCAAGAAGTGGGTGTGTGAATCCGGTGGCTTCGATGTCAAATGGATTATAGAGACTATGCTAGAATCTGCAACAGGACAGAGGCCTAGACTTAACAGCCTTACTGAACTTCAAGACGCTCTTAAGGAGAGTCTGTGGTCGTCCAAGAAATTTCTTCTCAAAAATTTGACTTTTGGTTAAAGTTCTAATTGATTGGTTTTAACTACATTAATTAGTATGGTTTCACTAAAGAAGCTATGTAATATTACTTTCGGCTCTTGAAAAAACTTTTTCACTTTGTTTTATGAATCATTCGTCATGGTCTGTCTCACTCCGCCCCCCCCCCCCCCCCCCCCCCCCCCCCCCCCCCCCGCCCCGAAACTGATCCATGACACAAAGCCCATTTGCTTTGCGCACGAGAAGACAATGAAGTTCAGTTCAAGAGATCGCAGCGGAGTGGAGCAGCCGCGACACGAAGTTCCTTACTGTCACCTGGATATCACTAGTGCCACCTAAATGGTAGGCATGCGGCGAATGTGTGACGTTTGGAGTTGTCATTCGTGCACCTGTCCCCAATAGAAGAATGAGTGATATGTTCCCTTGCAGATCATGGCCTTACTACTCTGTCCCCGATGGCCAGCGAGGGATTCGATATAGTAGCTCAAGTTTGTTTGGGGTTGCGCACTCCCCCTGGACTGGACACGTGTTAGTTGTAGGAAGTATGGTTACAAAAGTGACTTTGGTTTGCCAGTTCAGGTTCAACTTCTCGTTTTTACGTTAGCGAACCTATAGATTGGGCTGGGGCTCCACACTCTTTTTCTTTTTGTATGTGACGATGACGGGAAATGCTTCAAGGGGGCGAACAACAACACAACTATATTTCCTTTTTCCCTCCATGAGATGAGCCCAGTGCATTGAACTGATGGATAAGAGAAGTGAGCTGACCCAAATGTGTCGGGTGCTCTACATACAACGTATTATCATATACATATCAATTTCTTTCTGATGGATATAGAAAAGATAGAAACCTTGTCTAATCAATAGATAGAAACACGGATTATTTGATGTAAGCAGTTAGTTAAATTCTATCCCATGTTCTATTTGAGTTTAATGGACCATTGCACTCTAGTGATCCAAAGAAGTTATTAATTTGTTCCCCACTTACACAAGATATAGTTTTCTGTTATGAAACGATGACTGCTTAACTTTACTATGCATCATTAACGATTTTACTATGCGCTGATGCAAGTGATGACGCAAGCATGCATAGTGACTGCATAGTACCCCAAAGTTTTTCTATAAATAGGCCCTTCCTGATTCATTTCAATGTACACTTCAGAAATCAATAAGAATTGCTACTTCTACTCTGTTTCTATAATTCTCTATTTTGGTGTTATATTTCTCGGAGTTTTACAACACGTTATCAGCACGATCACTCTAATTCTGTCTCCAGTCTCTACCTCCGTCAGCTCAGGGAGAAAGTTCTACCACACAAGTCTCTGCCTCCATTAACTTAAGGTAAAAATCTTGCCACGAGCCTCTACTTTCATTACTCAAGGAAAAGTCCTATTACAAGTCTTAGTCTCTACCTCCTCTAGCTCTACTATCTCAAGGTAAAAATGGTAAGTTACTATACTTATAATACTCGTATAACATCACTACTATAATGAAAGGAGGCTCTGTCACCTATTTATAGAAATGTGATGTGATTACGAAAAACTGGATTATTATACTAATTATGTTCATATAACACCATTACTATAATGAAAGGAGACTCTGTCACCTATTTATAGTAAAGTGATGTGATTATGATATCTTTACTAACCTCTAATTTGATGCTTGCGTGGATTAAACCCCAAGCTACGAATATTGTATATTTTATTATTCTGTTATTTATATCTGTATAAACACCCACTGAAAGTTTACCGAGTAGCGTGGTGTGTCAATATTTATTTCAATAATTATTATTTTATTAATTATGTCTGCAAAATACTTACCAAGTAGAGTGGCGTGCCTATATTGTATCTCATAAATGTATGTAGTACAATGCATTTATTTTATCATTTTCTTAATTACAATATTTAATTGTATAAAATCCAAATTGCTTTTCTCTCTCTCCCTCAACGACTATAAACCCCAGCGGCTATAAACCCCAACGGCTATAAAACAGCTAGTTATCACCCTATACTTTGGTGAATTCTAAACCACATAACTCACTTCTCAATTTCTCTTCATTCTCAAAATTTTTCATCATCTCCAGAAGCTTACTTCTCAATTTCTCTTCATTCTCAAATTTTTCATCATCTTAGTCTATTTTTGAAGTTTATTATTGACGTCATCATCATCAATACTTCTATCATTTTTCTTATAGATATGGACCCAAGTGAATTTTATCTGGACATTTTAATTTTAATGTTCACCTTCCCTCTTTTGCTTGTAGCTATTATGATTGACATGTAAGTTTTTTTATTTTATTGTGAAATAAAATGTTGTGATTCTAATATTTTTATATTTTGTTATAGTTATCACCATGTCAAACTTTGCAAAGTTTGAGTTCATTTCACTTGATATCACGGGAAGGAATTATATGTCTTGAGTTATTGATATTGAGATGTATCTCGAGTTAATGGGTCTCACTGAAACTATTAAAGAAATAAACTCCACATCGTCGCAAGATAAGGCAAAGGCGACGATCATAATCCGCAAACATCTTGATGAAAGTTTAAAATGTGAATATCTCACAGTAAGAGATCCAAGTGTCTTATGAAAAATCTCAAAGAAAGATTTGATTATCAAAAGGAAGTTGTGCTCCCTGCCACGCGTGATGAATGGAATGCTTTGCGCTTCCAGATTTTAAGAAAGTCAGCGATTATAACTCTGCAATGTTCAGAATAGTATCCCAATTAAAATTCTGTTGGGTGGATATCACAGATGAAGAAATGCTGGAGAAGACTTACTCCACATTTCATGCATCTAATATAACACTGCAACAACAATATAGGTTGCGTGGTTTTAAAAAATATTCTGAACTAATTTTATTTCTTCTTGTGGCAGAGAAGAATAATGAGCTTTTGATTAAAAATCACCAGTCTCGTCCTACTAGTTCAGCAGCATTTCCAAAAGCAAATGCCGCATTTTCTAAAAATTATAGACGATATAATCATGGTTGTGGCAGTGGACGTGGTCGTGGCCTTGGACGCGGTCGAAGTGGTTTTTACAACTCTTCGCAAAATAACGCGATCCACAAGAAGTATCATGTAGAAAGACATGATAAAGGAACAGATGTTCGTGAAAGTTCTCTTCAGAATCCTGAAGATTCCTATTATAAATGTGGCTCGCCAATGGACACTGGTCTCGAGTGTGTCGAACACCGAAGCCCCTTTGTAAGCTTTACGACATCCTTGAAAGGAAAAGAGAAGGAAGTGAATTTCACTGAACATGATGATCCTATGGATGATTCAACTCATCTTGATGCTTCAGATTTTACTGATAATTTTGCTGATCTTTCAACCCATCATAATTCTATGTATACTGGTGATAATTAGATATATGATTGTATTATTATGTTTTGTTATTTGTAATTATCAAATTTATCTTTGAATGAAATATTTCACTTATAATAATATGTTTCAAATTTTATTCTCACTAAATAATTTATTTTGCATGAAGCTTGATATGGATTATTCTAATGATGAAGTCAAGATCAAAATTGGAGATATTTGCATACCGGATAGTGGTACAACATACATTATTCTCAAACATAAAAGGTACTTCTGTGATTTAAAACCAACAAAGACAATCATCAATATATATCAGGTCCTGTAGATTTAATTGAAGGAACTGGTAAAGCCAGTTTCATATTGCCAAATGGAACAAAGTTTTTCATAAAAGATGCTTTGTTTTTCATCAAAATCTAAAAGAAATTTGTTGAGTTTTAATGATATATATCTTCATGGATATGATACTCAGTCTACAACTGAAGGAAATATGAAGTATATGTATCTTACTACTTATGTATCAGGAAAGAAGTACATATTAGAAAAACTATCAAAGCTTTCCTCAGGATTGCATTACACATATATAAATGTGATAGAGTCACATATGATAGTTAAAAAAGATACAGAGACATTAACTCTGTGGCATGATCGTTTAGGTCATCATGGTTCAATGATGATGCGAAGATTATTGAGAATTCACATGGACATACATTAAAGGGTCAGAAGATCCTTAAGTTAGTAAAATTCCATGTGAGGCTTGTTCTCTAGGAAAATTAATCATGAGACCATCATCAGTTAAAATAAAAACAGAACCACCTACATTTCTTGAACGTATCCAAGGTGATATATGTGGGCCGATACGTCCACTTTGTGGACCATTTCGCTATTTTATGATATTGATAGATGCCTCTAGTAGATGGTCACACGTTTATTTATTATCAACTCGTAACGTGGCATTTGCGAGATTTCTTGCTCAGATAATTAGATTACGAGTACAATTTCCTGATTATACAATCAAGAAAGTTAGACTTGACAATGCTGGTGAGTTTACGTCTCAGGCTTTTAATGATTATTGTATGTCAATTGGGATAGCTGTTGAGCATCCCGTTGCCCATGTACATACACAAAATGGTTTGGCTAAGTCACTGATTAAGCGCCTCCACTTATTGCTAGAACATTATATAAGAACTAAACTTCCTATTTCTATATGGGGTCATGCAATTTTACATACTGTAGTATTAATTCGCATCAGACCAAGTGCATATCATGAGTACTTCCCCTTACAATTAGCATTTGGTCAAGAACCAATATTTCCCATCTTAGAATTTTTGGTTGCGCGGTATATGTACCGATTGCTCCACAGAAGACTGGGAATATATGTCGGCTATGAATCTCCTTCTATTATAAGATATCTTGAGCCAAAAATCGGTGATGTTTTTACGGTTCGGTTTGCCGATTGCCATTTCAATGAGGCAATTTTCCTATTATTAGGGGGGAGAAAAGAAACAGCTGGAGAGGAGATTACATGGAGTGAACTATCTTTATTGCATCTTGATCCTCACACAAAACAATGTGAGTCAGAAGTATAAAAGATTATGCATTTACAAGAAATAGCAAATCAATTACCAGATGCGTTCACCGATACGAAAGAGTGACTATATCATATATACCAGCTGTAAATGCTCCTGCTCGGATTGAAATTCCAAAAGACAATCCGAAAATGAAGTCACTAATGAGTCTAAGACACGCCAGAAGCGTGGTAGACCAATCAGTTTCAAAGATAAAAATCTTCGAAAAAGAAAAGGAGCAGATGAGCATGATGACCCCAATGTTGAAGAATGTGTTCCAGAAAAAACACACAATAAGACAAATCAAGAGATGAAAAACCCTGAAGGTATAGAAAATCATGAGATCTCTATTAATTGTCAAATACAGGAAGATTATGGAATCGAAATGAGATGGAAAATATAAATGAAATATTTTTCTATTCTATAGCATGTGATATTATTAACGAAGTGAGGATCCTAAACCAAGATCCGTCACTGAATATTAAAATAGACATGATTGGACAAAATGGAAATACGCTATACAGGCTGAATTGAATTCGCTGAATAAGCGTAAAGTATTTGGACCTATTATTCTCACGCCTGAAACCGTGAGACCGGTATGATACAAATGGGTTTTTGTGCGAAAACGCAACGAGAAAAACGAGATTGTGAGGTATAAAGCTCGACTTGTTGCTCAAGGTTTTTCGCAAATACCTGAAATTGATTATGAAGAAACGTATTCTCCAGTAATGGATGTAATTACGTTTAGATATTTAATCAGCCAGTTTCTAAAAATTTAGAAATGCGTCTTATGGATGTTGTTACAGCTTATTTATATGGGTCGCTTGATAGCGATATTTTATATGAAAATCCCTGAAGGATTTAGAGTGCCTGAAGCATTAAGTTCAAAGCCCAAAGAATTATATTCGATCAAACTATAAAGATCGTTATATAGGTTAAAACAATCAGGGCGCATGTGGTATAATCGCTTAAGCGAGTATTTATTAAAAGAAGGATATGTGAATAATCCTATATGCCCATGTGTTTTTATAAAGAAAACAACATCCCGATTCATTATCATTACTGTATATATTGATGATTTAAACATCATTGGGACTCATACTGAAGTCCTAGAAGCAATGATATATTTAAGAATGAATTTGAAATGAAGACCTTAGAAAAATTAAATATTGTATTGGTTTACAGATTGAGCACTTTCAAATGAAATACTTTTACATCAATCAAATTATACTGAAAGGTCTTGAAACGTTTTAACATGGATAAAGCAAATTCTTTAAGTACTCCAATGATTGTTAGATCATTGAATGTGGAAAAGGATCCATTTTGTCCTCGCGAAAATAATGAAGAGGTTTTTGGTCTTAAAGTACCATACCTAAGTGCAATTGGAGCTCTTATGTATCTGGCTAATTGTACCCGACCAGACATAGCATTTGCTACTAATTTATTAGAAAGATTTAGCTCATTTCTACACGGAGACATTGGAATGGTATTAAACATATATTTCTTTATCTTCGAGGAACAACTAATTTTGGTTTGTTTTATTCCAGAAGATCAAAATAAGAATAACTAGTTATGCAGATGCAGGTTACTTGTCAGATTCACATAAAGTTAGGTCTCAAACAGGATATGTGTTCACATGTGGAGGTGTAGCGATCTCTTGGCGTTCACAAAAGCAGATACTTATTGCCACTTCTTCTAATCATGCTGAAGTCATAGCACTCCATGAAGCAAGTCGAGAATGTGTATGACTAAGGTTTGTAACTCAACACATCCAAGCAACTTGTAGATTACCAGTCCACAGAGATCCAACAGTACTGTTTGAAGACAATGCTGCATGCGTCGCTCAAATGAAGGAATGATTCATCAAAAGCGACTGTACCAAGCATATACCCCCGAAGTTCTTCTCATTCAGCCAAGAACTTGAAAAGGATAAGAAAATTAATATTCAGTATATCCGATCAAGTAATAATGTGGCAGATCTCTTTACAAAGGCACTTCCCCCTACAACTCTCAGAAAGCTTATTCATGATATTGGGATGCGTCATATGCGAGACTTATGAAGAAGAACTACTTATGTTAATTTGAGGGGAGCTTACGTAGCTGCACTCTTTTCCCTTACTATGGTTTTTGTCCCACAGGGTTTTTTTGATAAGGTTTTTAACGAGCAGCATAGAACACATATACAGAGATGATGTACTATTTTTCCCTTCGCTATGATTTTGTCCCACAGGGTTTCCTAGTAAGGTTTTTAACGAGACATCATGTACGGTTGACAGCCAAGGGGGAGTGTTATGAACGATGGCTGCCTACCTTTACTATGCATCATTAATGATTTTACTATGTGCTGATACGAGCGATGACGCAAGCATGCATAATGACTGCATAGTACCCCAAAGTTTTTCTATAAATAGGCCCTTCCTGATTCATTTCAATGTACACTTCAGAAATCAATAAGAATTTCTATTTCTACTCTGTTTCTAGAATTCTCTGTTTTGGTGTTATATTTCTCGGAGTTTTACAACATTTTCAACTTTTTTCAGTGGCAAAGAATCACCCGAAATTCCAAACATGTGCAAAACAATGAAATCCAGTCATGGGTGGAATGATGGAAATGTGAAAAATAGGAAGTTTTGAGCCCCCACTTCCAAAATAGCCCACTTAAATTTGTCTGCCTTGTCTCCAGTTTCATGACCTTCTTCCATTCATCATGTATATTGCTTGGATTTACTGGACATTCATCATGTATTTTCCTGTCTGCCAACTAGCATCCTAACATTATGGCAAGCCCATCACTGGCTCATAACTTCCTTCTTTAGGACTTTGGAATCAATCATTGTGGTCGACAGCCCATCAGGAAATTTGATCAAAATCACCATGAATTATTCTTAGTCAAAGTTGTGCATCTCAAGCCAATCATTTTGACGGGAAAGGGCTTAAGATGACAATGATGATAAAGAATAATGGTGATTTTTATTGTTATTATTTATTAGGTAAATTGCAGGTAATACCCCTATCCTATAGAAGTTTTGTAGTTAACCCCCTCTAATGCTAGTATTTTCACCAGTTCGCCCTTACAGGTGATGACGTTAAATTTTTCATCCGAAGGGTGTTGCATGTAGATTACCTCACCCCTTCAGCTTAACACTTACAAGGGGTTATATGCAAGTTACAATAGTTACTATTAATTCCACAATACCATCACTGTTGTTATTTTTTTTATTTGTTTGTTAATTATTTTTAATGTGGAGTATATTAAGTCACTAATTTTCTTTTCACCTAACATTGGAAGATATGCATGCATGATCATCATTACTATTTACGATCTTTCCATCAAATTGGGTTCAATATGGAGTACAAGGCACCATGACCGATTGACCAAGTTTCATGACCATGTGACAACAAACTGAGTTCATCGTAGGCAATGAACTACAGGTGACAAAGGGTTTTGTTATAGATCTTATTAGGACAGTTGTTGGAAATGGAACCTGGCTTATTGGCGATGAAGTTTAAGTTCATGCAATCAAAGAGCAACCATACGAAATTCTCTTGTAACAAGGAAGAGTCTAAAGAAGGGCAAGATGATAGATCTGATAGTGGATCTGCATTCAACTGCAAACAGTATAACGTGCTTGCACGAGCACGAGGATGTTGATATATCTCATGTCAATTTTCTAGGCCTCGCTAGTAAAACCATATATGTTATCCTGTTATAACTACTGGTATTATTTATGGCAATCAATGCTTTTACATTTCTATACTAAGAACTACAAAACTCTGTTACTGATTACTCTGCCTCAAACATTACCAGTTGAGCTACCACAAATGCACACATTAGGAGAGAACCTGGTCTCTCCATAAACGACCACCTCGGCTGCGTGTGATGAATATTAGGGCTTGGCTGATGATGCTAACTTGTAGATATACAGCTGAAGAGATCTCACATTAAAGTGAGTCTGTCACAAAAAAATGATAGAAGAGGCGAGAAAGTTCATTAGAAACTTCACATTTGATAAGAGATCATTTCCATGATCTATTACTTGAGGAGATATTTTGATTCTATTTAAGAAGAAATTATGACATACCTCAAAGAAGTCAATTTTGCTAAAACCCAATTGAATAGAACAGTAACTAATGCAAGCTAAGTCCCTATGACAATACCCATAGCAAATATCTCATTAAGCCTCCAACTATCAGGTTTTGGAGATTGCTTCACACGGTCCTTGGATATAGTCATAATGGTCCCTGAAAAGAGAAAACAGGGCAAGAAAATATTGCTCTGTGGAGCTGCTACTTATTGAACCGAATCAGAACCACCCATAATGATGAAGCCATTTCCGTTTAACAAAGAAAACAAAACTGAATGTTAACCAAACTTAAGTAGATCCACCCATATATAAAACAATATAGTTATTTCTAAAAAAGTTCAAAAATAAAGAACCCATAAGAGAAAACGATGAACTTAGATGCTTCACTAAGGTTGGGAATGAAGGACACCACATTTTACTGGACAGACAGGCCATGAAAAGATGTTAAATACCAGAACAGGATACAGTAGTTGTTTAGAAACATATTCCAAGGTATAAAATGCTTCCCCTGTAGAGAAATATGCCGTGGAATAAAATTCTATACTAATGTCAGAATCAAAATAGATATCTGTAAGGGAAATGCAGATTTCCTAAATTCTGTTAAAAAGAAAATATCAGCAACACTCGACTATGATGAAAACTGAGGTCGTAACATAGCCATGAATATTGCAACATGGACATTTTAGCAGTGGAGTATTCGTGGTTCTTCTTCCAACCAGGAATAAGCTTACAGTTCTTTTCTGGAACTGTAGGTGCAACAAACTTGAAAACTATGCCCAAGGGAAGGAAAGAATTGTTACAACTTACCATCATTTAGAATTGCTATAACTTACCATCATTTAGAATTGCTATTATAAGAACATGAAAGGAGGGAAATCATATTCTGTAATTGTTGCTCATCTTTATCTCGTCTTGTATGTGATTCCTAGTTCAAGTCAAATACATATAATCCTATTTATGATGAAAGGTTTCGTAATTCAAATCAAAATTGTATCCTAATTTCAGATCAAATTCATAAGTGGGAAATCCTTTCTGCTAATTTATTAAATTGAACAATTTCTTTTCTTAATTTATCATGTCAAATTCAAAACGAGAAGTTTCTTTTATCCTAATCCAAATCAAATTTGACATTAGCCGAGTCTTCCTACTCCTAGCCAGATTAATGTTTCTCCTCTCTATATAACAGACTAATTATTCTGAATTATTTTTCTATGAACCAAAACGAAAACGAAAAAGGTTGAAGGGAGACAAAAGTTCTAATCCTTCGCAAGCGAAGGTAAGTCCCCTTTAACGTTTGGTTGTTCTTTGATTATTAATCGTTTTTTTTTTTTTTTTTTTTTTTTTTTTTTTTTTTTTTTTTTTTTTTTAAAGACTGGATCTTTTTGCTCAAGCCTTTTCTTATGAATCATTGAAGTCAGCATAAGTTAAATTCAAGTTTAATATTTCTTGCTTTTCATTATGTATTATCTCTTGTTATTCTTTTGCATTGTTGGAGTAAAATAATTAAATTCAAACATAATATCCTAATTGTGTTGCATTAAAAATAAAGAAATTGTATATTTAGTCTGTATTTGAGTTCTCTACAACCCACCATTGTAGGATTTTCATGCAATCAGGGAATTTTGTGAACCAATTGTAGTGTGCCATGTTCAAGGGGGAGAGAGACAAATTCTGAATAAACTTTGTTATTTTTCATTCAGAGTAATCTTTGTTTGAATTGAGTACCAGTCGATTTTTTATCCATCGAATTTATCCTAAAACCTTTTGTGTGCTGATATTTTCTTATCGCTTTTTGTATCCGATCTGTTTTCTTCACAATTTCTTTGCCCTGTTTCTATTAATTCCAATCTCTTTGAATTTGATTAATAAAAAAATAGCAATTAAAAAAGTTATTCTGAATCAGATTTATGTTAAAGTAGCGATGAAAGAATATTTCTGAATCCAATTAATAGAAAATAATTTCATCTTTCTAAGTCCGATTAATTTTTAAGATTGGGAGATTTCGCTACAACCCCCTATGTCAATTATATTTAGGAAAAAAACTCATTTTCCAAATTTATTTCGCTTCAGCCGCCTCATTTTTAAAATCCACGCGGCGCTTCCACGTGTCCCACATTTCAGGTAGTTATTAGCGGCTAATGACAAAATATCCCTTCCTTTTTTTTTTTCACTGAGCGCGATCCTTTTTTTCCTAGTTCCAAAGGACTGCGACTTAAATCTGAGCGAAAGCCAATGCAGTGAAAGAATTGAATGGCCTTTCATCACTGGTGACTGCCCACCTCTCCGTCTCCTACTCCCCCTTGTCTTAACTAGAAATTATCAAAATTTTAGAAACTACGATTGTTGACAAGGAATGGGCTTCTACGTGGAAGAAGCTCTGACTTCTTTGAGTAAAGAACCTAACCGAACGCTTCCGTCTGAAGTTAATAAAAAAAACCATTTGACCTTTCAGCCAGTGTAGGGCAAGTGGTGACAATAACAATTTGAACTTTATGGAATAAGAAATATACAATTTGTATGATGATAAACTAAACTATGTGACAAATTGTATGATGATAAACTAAACTATAATTTTCAATGAACCAAGAATTGAAATCAGTTGCGAGGGGAAACAATAATCGAAATCTACTTTGATATTCATAACGGACTAAAGCAAGATGCTTATTTGTATAGACAAAATACTGAGTAATCAGTAGTATGGGTGAATTGATATGACTGTAGAAAACTACTATCAACAACTTAATTGAGAACTCAACTTGCATACAGAGATGAGTAGATTACTGCAGTGTTAACTTAAAATAATTGTGTATATGTTTATTACTTACTGGCATTCCTTCGGATTGAGAACCGGATAACTGATAACTGTATCATATTAGTCAATTGATATGAAATAATTGGTGTTCAGCTAAATAACGATCATTCATGAATTAATAGCTAGAAATGGGGATTTGTTAAGCTAATGAATTACTTATTAATATTAGATTCAATAATTGACTAATTGGATGGATAAGTATCAAGATTCTCATCGGAATCAAGCTAAATTAATAAGTAGCATATATGATAAGTTTGTTAATTAAGAGTTCGAGAGTTCCCGATTGGTCTAGTGATCTATATCCACAGTTATAACAATTACATTTAATCGGTGATAGATAAAAAAATTTTTTTAAAAACTTGGGATAATAATGACCCGAAAGAGAAAATTGAGCAATGCTAATGTGTATACTAATCCTATTTCAATGACTGATGTATATGATATAAAGAAACTAAAGTTCCTGGTTTTAAATTGGTTTATAATTAATGTGTGGGGACATAATAAGTTGAATATTGGTAGTATGAACATGAACTTGGTTAATCTGATGACATGAGTATCAAGTCGTAATTATACATGTGGGGTACCTCTCCAATCCTATAATAGTTCCTGGGAACTACAATAATAGTTAAATAGTGATTAATCAACAATTGGTTGATATTGCTCGTAGTTTGAAATGATTGTTGATACATGTGTGTATCTATATATATTTGTATTATGTGTTGCATTTTGTATGTGCATGCAGGGGCTGATGTGAATTCTGACAGGTTTTGAAGATGAGATTATATTATATGTGTGCATGAAGGAAGGGGTTGATGTGAATTCCGGCAGAGTGCGAAGACGGGGTAATTCTTCATGTTATGAATTGAATTGGATGATCTATGAATCACCATGTGTATGTGTTGCACCTGATATGTGATAGTGTATGATGTGTGTCATTAAGAGTATATTGATATGTGTCTATTACCAAAAGTGATACTGATATGGGATAGTGTGTACGTCTGTACCACCAAGAGTGTTACTGGTATGGGATAGTGTATGATGTTTGTATCACCAAGAGTGATACTGATATGGGATAGTATATGATGTTTGTATCACTAAGAGTGATACTGAGATGTGATAATATATGATTTGTGTACCACCACGTGTGGTGATTGATATACAAGTATGATGTAAATTATATGTGTATGACGGTAAGTCATGTGATTCGGTAATCGATATATTACCAGGTGTAATTGTGAATGTGATTGTGTTTGTGTAACACCATGTTGATAGGTAATAATCAAGAATGCAATGTATTGTGTATGTACAAAACAAACTCAGTAATAAACTAAAAGCAGACAAAGTATTGGAACATACGTTTATCCGGTGAGATGCGGAAGTAACATGAAGTCAAAGAGAGGAGTGATCGAATAGTTTTTTCTATTGAAAATTGATAATCGGAAAACTTACAAAAATGTGAAGAGAAGTTAAAAGTAATCAAAAGAAAGAAAAAGATTACGAGTGTCTCTTCTGAGATTCTGGGGAAGTGTGCCGGTGGGAGTCTGATCAGCGCGCAAACTTTGCCTCGTTAACGATGTGATCGATCAATCTTCGAATTCTATTGCCTGGGAATTCTTTCTCGCCTGATTTCGGAGATTCCTTGAAAGGGAGGAAGGTCTTAGGGTATTAATACCCTAACTTAGAGAAATAATTCTTTGGAGTTTCTGGGAAGTAAGGAAAAGTTAGTCTTGCTAACTCTCTCGATGCCTATAGTTTTGATTCTTTATGCCCGATGCTCTCTCTGCTTTTCCTCTTCTGCCTCTTTTGCTCTCTTTTCATGCCCGAGCTCATTCTCAGATGAGCTATTTATAGGCTCTGAAGGGGTGTAACCACTCTAAGAAATCAGCTATGACTGATAACAATCAGTTAGCCTCGCGCCAGAAGTTATTTTGAGCTTCGCGAGAGGCTATAACGCCCGCACTAGGCTAAATGTGAGCTACATGCGAGGCTAGATAGGCTCGCGCGAGCCTAAAAATGGTCTATTGATCTGGCCATTTAATAGACTTGAAATAATAGGCTAAATGTGAGCCGTATGCGAGGCTAACGGGCCTAAAAAATAGCCTATCGACCCGGTCGTTCGAACGTGGGGCGAAGTGGGCGGGTGTAACCGCCCACTTAACTTGGCATTAATCCCACTAACGTAGTGGGGTTAGCTCATTAAATACTAGGTCAAAGGTTTGACCTGGCCGACATCGCATAGAGGTGTAGAGAGCCTCGTGCAAGGCTGGATTTAGCTCTGTGCGCGGGGCTAGAAGCTCTATATCAGAGCTAAAGCCTCAGCGAGGCTAGAAATCAGCCCTCTGTGTGGAGCTTCAGGCGAAGCTGGTATTTAGCTCTTTGCTGAGCTTTGAAGGTCTTCAAGGCAAAGTTATAATTTAGCTTTTGGAGTGAGGCTAACACCTTGGGCTTGCGCGAGGCTAAGTATTGAGCTGATTCAGGCTCAAAAAGCAGTATTTTGCCCGCTGTCTGCTGCACTGAATCAGCGGGGTCTGAGCTTCTGTTTAGTCCCTCAGGATGTGTTGAGTTGGTCATCAGCTTGTCCGTGGCTTGTCTTTTATAGATGTCGATAAGTTGGACATCGTTCTGACCAGTTGAAAAGCTGTACATGAGTTTGTCTTTTTTAATGTGTCACAACAAAGTCTGAACTCTTTCAGCAAAGAACAAGATACTTGAGATTATCATAGTATTTCCTTGTTTAAATCTTGTATTAATTCATACATCTTGTATTAATTCATACATATGCTAATGCTAATTCATGATTATACTCGACTTTACTCACTGAGTTGTCAAGCCCACCCCCCTCAGATTAAATGTCTTTCAGGTCAAAACAAGGCCGAGTTTAGCTGCGTGGAACAAAGCGGCGGGATATAAATGGGGAAAATTATATCGTGTGAATTCAATCAAGTTGTAATTCACATTATTTTTGTGCTTGTGTATTGTAGATAGACTTAGATCCTATAGAATGGATTTGAACCTGAATCCTTCCCACTCAAATACAATTCTACGACATTCAAATATAAGATCCATCTACACTATTTAAAATATCTAAAAATAAAAAAATCAAGCATTTTGAATACTTTTTGCTTTTTCATCAAGTAAGCATAAATTAGACGGCTGAAAATAACATATTGCTTAGATCTGTCTTTAGGCAGACAAATTCTTGATCTGACCATTTGATCATGTTCTATACATTTAAAAACCCTAACACACCAAATTTTGTTAGGTGTCAAATATTTTATACCGTTAAACTAACCAACTCACTATTTTCGGTCATCCCGTTTTGCCCCCACTTGATGGATAAGCAAAAAGAATTTAAAAGACGTGATTTTTGGTTTTTATATATCTGAAACAATATAGATCAACTTCAACGGAATGAATCTTGTATTTGAATGTCGTAGGGCTTTATTTGAGTGGGAAGGATTCAGACTCATTCTTGTCTTATCACTCTTTGACTCCGATGCATCACATTGTTTCATATCCAGTAGATCTACTGCTTTGCATTCTATACCCCTTGTAGGTATGGGTGAGCAATAAGAAATTAGTACGGAGAATGGGGTAGTCATTACTAACAAGATTTGCAAAGCATGCACTATGGAGTTATGTGATAGAAAGTTGGACGCCGACATGTTCGTACTGGACACTGGTGGGTACGATGTAATCCCAGGCATGACTTGACTTAACAAGTATCATGCCGTGATAGACTGTCGGAACAAGAAAGTGATCTTCAGAATTTCACACCAACTAGAGTTTCAGTTCATCGGAGAGCGTAAGTCCCTCAAGAAGGAGGATCAACTGGATTGTGCCACTGCAAAAGATAAGAAGAAGAGGGTATCAGTGTGGAATGAATTCCTAGATGTATTTAAGGAAATATCAGGATTTTCACCTGACAAGTTGTGGAGTTCTCTATTGACATTATTCCAGGAGCGACTCCCATCTCTAAAGCACCGTACCGGATGACACCAATAGAATTGGCAATACTGAAGGAACAACTGCAAGAGTATTTGAGCAAAGGTTTAATTAGACCGAGTACTTCACCTTGGGGAGCACCAGTATTATTGACAAATAAGAAGGATGGTGACAAGAGATCGTGTATCGATTACAGAGAATTGAACAAAGTCATCATTAAGAACAAGTACCCTTTGCCGAGGATTGATGATCTCTTTGATCAACTTCATGGGGCCCAAATATTCTCAAAGTTAGATCTACAGTCAGGGTACCATCAGTTGATAGTGAAGAAAGAAGACATATCCAGAAGACAGCATTTAGGACTCTATGGTCATTACGAGTTCTTGGTTATGCCTTTTGGAGTAACAAATGTGTAACACCCCGCTCCCTGAATACGTACTTAGTTGCGTATTCATATTTTCTGATCGTATTTTTTTATTTATTTACTTACTTCATGTATTTGTTTTGTATTATGAGTTATTTATATGATCGTTTTGCCTTGGATCTGGATTCGTGAACTCAGAGTCAGCCCTAGTCTGAACCGGGAGCCCGATCCTAGAGTATAGCTCGATTTGGTCTTTCTGCTATTCTGATTTGACCGATTTCAGTTTCAAATATCATTTTCCAATATTCTAGATGTTGGCCCAAAGGCCTTCCACCCTAGTTTTGATGATGATTAACTCATGTAGTTATGTTTTACTAATAATCTTGTGTTGTTTAAGTTTCAGATCATTAACCAAGATATTAGTTGATGATTAGCTTCAACAAGGAGTTTAGAAGCTTTTCATAGTGATTCCAGGGCCAAAGCTTCAAGATCATACATTGCCTAGCCCTTGGATGGAATTTTGGAGCAAATCAACTTGAAGAAGAAGATCATCAAGAAGACTTAGCTATCCATAGTTTAGATAGTGTGTTTTAGATCCATATTGTAAAGCTTAGTATAGTTGATATGCTCAAGTGCACAACACACACACATGTTTTATGTTTGGATATTGGTTTTTTCGGTTTTAGTTTAACCAATATGAGTTTTCATGAATAGATTGATCAAAACAAGTTTACATGATAGATGTATTCTAGTTATACATACTTGCTTAATGACTTATACAAACTTATTTTGACTATCCTATTCATGTATTGAAAAATCAAGTTTGGAAAAATACAAGTGTTGTTTTGATAAATTTGCAAGACTCAAAAATGAATTGATTTGATTGATATATGTCTTGAAATTTTTATCACTTTTTGTGTTTTAATATAAAATGATAAAACAAGTTTGTGGATTTTTAGAAGTATTAAAAGATTTTTCAAAATATTTTTAAACTAGTTTTCTGACCCAGTTTTCAGTTCCATACTCAACCAGTCGACTAAGTCAGTTTATTAGTCGACTTGGCTGAAGTCGGTCGACCGACGTGCACAAATTTGTGCACGTTTGGAGTCACTGGGACGTCGACCGTCCGGGTCGACCGGGTCTGAGAGCTCTGCTCTCTGTTTGTTTGGGTCGACCGGGCCGGTCGACCGTGGTTGCCCAACGGTCACATTTTAGACCGTTGGCGGTCGGCCGGGCCGGCCAACCGACAGCCTGTCAGGCTGCCAGCTCAGCCTAACAGCTAGTTTCTTGATGGGGCTATAATACCCCATCTCTTGGGCTGTTTTGACAAGATTTTTACAAGAGAAAGATTCCCAGTTTTCTTAAGTTTAAACAAGTTTTCAAAAGAATTTTTGGGCTTTAAACTTCTCATCTTTATTGTTTTTGGGTTTTTAGAAAATCAAAGAAACTAGGGTTTTGGGAGATTGTATTGATTTTCATTTTCTATCATTTACAAGAGATTTCCCTAGTAGTTTTTCTTTGTTGCTTGTTTCTAAAACACCTTGTTTCCACACTTGAGCTATCTTCTATCCTAATCTATTTAGGATCTATTATTTTGTGGAAAAAGAGAGAAAAAGAGAAGTGTTTGAGGTTGAGCCTCTAAGTTGTAAACCCTCATTGTTTTTGTTGTATCCCTCTTTGGTAGAGGTTGATCGGAATGGTATTGGTTTGGATCCCTCTTTGTAGAGGTGATTGTGTTTGTATTGGCTACGGGCCTTATCCCTCTTCGGTAGAGGTGGATTGTGGTTGTATTGCCTCGGGGCATTAAGAGAGGAGTTCGGTACTCCTATAGTGGATTGGAAATCCTACACGGTGGTGTAGGCGGGATGTAGAGCTAGGGGCTCGAACCTCAAAACATGTCATTGTGTTTGCGTTTGATCCAATATCTCTCAACTCTCTCTCTCATTTATTTGTGCAAAGCATCATACTTCATTCATATCATATATTGCTTGTGTTGCCTTGTATAATTCATATTGATATATCATCTTATATGCTTGGTTGTTTGTGTGTGCCTTACTTGTACTTAATCAACAAGAGCTTCACATAGTACCTCAACCCATTCAAGGGAATCAAGAGGAGTTAGTCCAGAGCCCTTCACGGGGAATTCGGCTACACTTGTTGGTTGTATTAAGTGTGTTTGCAAATTTGTTTAAGCTTTCGCATTTAGCGCATTTAGTTACTAGATTAGCATTAACACCTATTCACCCCCCCCTCTAGGTGTTTCTTCAATTGGTTTCAGAGCGAGTGCTCCTGATATTAGGCTTAACATCCTAGGAGTAAGATCCATTTGCTTGCTAATCTATTGTTTGCATTTGCGTGTTTGCACACATATAATTTTACCATGGACTTCCTGACCCCACCTATGTATGATGCTTCCAACATTCTTGTTTGGAAGACTAGGATGTCCATATACCTTCAAACCCTAGGCTTACATGTTTTTTCTTGCGGCTACCAAGAAATGCTATCTTGGAAATCGCATTCATATAGGGGCCAATGCACAAGCCCTAGAGGCCATTAGAAGCACTTTATCTAAAGAATATCTTACGAGTGTTTCTAACATTGATTCCGCTTTTGTAGTGTGGAACAAATTGACAACAACACCACCTCCGAGCTTCAAGTACAAATCCAAGAAGAGGAATCTAGTGGAGAATCCGAACCACAACAATGCTACATGGTCCAAGGGAATGACTCCCTTGAGGTACATTCGGAACCCCACTTAGATAATGATGATGATGCTAGTTCTTCATGTGATGATTATGATGCCCATGCTTTAAATGAAGAACTATCTATAGTTTGTGAAAAATTAATTGAAAAATATAAGATTTTGAAAAGGAAAGTCTAGAAATTGAAAAAGATAACAAGAGTTTGCATTCTAGACTTAACAATATTTTGCAAGAGAAGGAAGAGGTGTTTAGTGAATGTGACCCACTTAGATCTCAATTAGACCTTGCACTAAAAGAAAATAATGTTTTAAAATCTAAAAATGATTGTCATGATCTTTTGAAGAAAATGAAAAATTTGTCCTCAAAAGTTGATTTTGTTTTAAAAGAAAATGATTTTTGAAAAGAGAAATTGATTTTATTTCTAAAGAATTAGAAATTTGTTTAAATAAAAATAAATCTTTGAAAAATGATATTGTTTCCCATGTTTGCCATGCTAGGGTAGTTTCACCTAGATCACCCCTTGCATGTACCTCTTCTTCTAGGATCAATGATGATATTTGTTTGTTAAAGAAGAGTAGATTGTTTGGGCTCCACATTGAGCCAATGTGTAGAGGGACACACACGATTGGAAACTTTGTTTCGAAAGAAACAAGTTCCATCTTTTATGCATGCACACCCTCCACGACATACACATGCTCCTCACGGACACCATCACACCATGTATGCTCATGTGTACACATGTACACATTGTGGACGTAAGGGCCACCTTGCTAAATTTTGCTATGATAGATTAAATGTTTTAAATTTAGCAAAGAAGTTTGTTTGGGTTAGAGAAGGTACTAACCTCTATGGACCCAAAAGAGTATGGGTACCAAAGACCACCCTCCTTTGTTTAATGTAGGTGTGGGCTCTCACATGACGTGAGAGTAGCGGCACCTTGGAGTGGATGCGTTCCATACTTAAAGGAAATCAATTGGATGCATCAATTTCAAGGGAAGTTTGGTGGAGATGACCACCATGTGTTGGAGACTAGAGAGATGCCCTTATCGGTTTTGGTATAAATCTCTAAACTCCTATTTATTGTTTACATGCTTTCCATGTTTATTATTATTAGCATGTTTTGATGTTTATAGCATGTTTCATTGTCTATGGATTAGTATGTAAATACCATATTACATGTATAGTATTTGAGACACACATGCTTATATGAACCCATACTTAGTGTTCTCACTTTTGTTTAAGCTATAATGTACATCATGAATCTAATACATGTGAATTTACATAATAATCATGTTTTAGTTTTATCATGATGATTTTATATTGTTTTTGATGCTTAATGTTTTGAATATATGTTTAAGTGTTAGTTTTCATTAAGACTAGGACTTATATTTGTACATATAGTGGCGACAAATAAATCTTTATATATGTTGTGCTTGATTGCTTATTTGAACCCATTAGATGTGCTAGTATAGTCTAGTTTTGATGATTCATACATTTTAAACTTGTATTCCCTATTTTTGAATTTGTTTTATGTTGTGTGTTTCACTTCATGTATATGTGTATTATTGCCAAACTTTAAGATATATATATGTAAACCCTTTAAGTCATTTGTCTTTCATGCAAATCTATATATGGACTCAATTGTGTTTAGGGATATGTATGTATACTTAGTGTGTTGACAATTCACATATACCTTGAAATGAAATTTGTTTTGATGAAGATTTAGTGTTTCTTGATTTTGTGTTTTTGTTTAACTTCATGTATATGTCTACTTTATCCAAATTATTAGATATACATGAATATCCTTTTGAGCCACGTGCCTTCATGCATATATCTTTGTGGACTCGTTGTGTTTGGATATGTATGTATACTTTAATTTGTATAAAACATACATATACCTTGAAGATTAAATAAACTTTATGATTTTCATGATTTCTTGAAGATTAAATAAGTTTTATTGATTTTCATGTTTTCATTGTTCAAGGAATTTTGAGCTTAATTAAAAACTTCATAATGCCATGTCACACATCACTTGTACACTCACCATTTTTAAAATATTTCTCATGAGTATGTTTTCATGAGCATGTATGGACTTTATTGAATATTGAGTGTTTTCAAGTGCTATGTGATTTACATGTGTTTTATGAAAATATTTTTAGTTTATTCCTTGCTTGAAGGATTTCGTACTAGTTTATAAGATTTTCCATTTAACTAGTTACGGTATTCTTCATTTTGGTAGAGTTTTTCAAACAAAGCTTATTTTCAGATCTAATTTTTGAAAACCCCTACCATCAATGGGAGGATGGATGGGCGATTATGCTCAAGTATGCTTTATAGTGAAAATCATTTTAATCTTGAACATATGAAGGTGGTAGGTTATGAGTTATACACTTGAACTTATTGTTATGTCAATTGATATCATTGAACTCTTTCATTGGTATCATTTTGATCCTTTTTGTATACTCATATGTTTATTGTGTATGTATATTTTCTATTGGTATCATCTATTAGTGATTGGTACTCATTCTATTTCATACACATATACTTGTTTTATTTGTGCTTAAGATATAAATTTTCACAAATCTTGTGTATGCTAGAGCTTGAACTTTAACTTTATTACAATTGATTTAGTTTTCAATTGGTATCTTATTTCAAGCCTAAGCATAGTTTTTGTTGGTATTTCATAAAGGGGGAGAAATTCGTTTTTTATATTTCAATTGGTACTTGTATTTCCACTCCCTTACTTTATGACAAAAAATAGTCATTTCAATTGTTTATTTGGCTTAAAAAGAAAAAATACTATCTTTTGATATCAAGATGTCTTGTGTTTTAAATTGGTATCTAAATTTTATTTAAAGAAAATTACAAAAGTTTTGATTTATGTTGACTATATGCAAGGAGAGCTTAACAACTCTTCCACATATAACTTTATTGATTTTTGTTTACTTTCAATTGGTATCAAGATGCTTCATTGACATATTTTCAATTGATATCCTAATTGATTGTCACCCCTTATTGACCTTGTTTTTGTTTTTAGACAAAAAGGGGGAGAACATTGTTTTATTGTTTTGATTGATAAAAAGGGGGAGAAAGATTTTTACCCCTCATTTATTGTTTTGATTGTTTACCCCTTTGTTGATAATTGACAAAAAGGGGAGAATAATTTGTGATTTATATATGCATACTTATGTTTTTGCATATATTAAGTTTTATTGGTGTTTTATTGGTATCTAGAGCATCTAGTGTTTTTGTGTTAATGCTTTATTACTTTAATTGGTAAAAACTAGAGCTTCTAGAACATGTTTATTTGTTTTATGCATGTTGATGCATACATGTTTATGTACATTCATTGCATATATTTTGTTTACTTGTTTATGCATGAGTTAAGGGGGAGCTTCTTTGAAACTTAACTTTAATCCATGCATATATAACTCCATGAGTTTTGTCGTCATCAAAAAGGGGAGATTGTTGGCCCAAAGGCCTTCCACCCTAGTTTTGATGATGATTAACTCATGTAGTTATGTTTACTAATAATCTTGTGTTGTTTAAGTTTCAGATCATTAACTAAGATATTAGTTGATGATTAGCTTCAACAAGGAGTTTAGAAGCTTTTCATAGTGATTCCAGGGCCAAAGCTTCAGATCACACATTGCCTAGCCCTTGGATGGAATTTTGGAGCAAGTCAACTTGAAGATGAAGATCATCAAGAAGACTTAGCTATCCATAGTTTAGATAGTGTGTTTTAGATCCATATTGTAAAGCTTAGTATAGTTGATATGCTCAAGTGCACAACACACACATGTTTTATGTTTGGATATTGGTTTTTCGGTTTTTTAGTTTAACCAGTTAATATGAGTTTTCATGAATAGATTGATCAAAACAAGTTTACATGATAGATGTATTCTAGTTATACATACTTGCTTAAATGACTTATACAAACTTATTTTGACTATCCTATTCATGTATTGAAAAATCAAGTTTGGAAAAATACAAGTGTTGGTTTTGATAAATTTGCAAGACTCAAAAATGAATTGATTTGATTGATATATGTCTTGAATTTTTATCACTTGTTTGTGTTTTAATATAAATGATAAAACCAGTTTTGTGGATTTTTAGAAGTGTTAAAAGATTTTTCAAAATATTTTTAAACTAGTTTTCTGACCCAGTTTTCAGTTCCAACTCAACCAGTCGACTAAGTCAGTTTATTAGTCGACTTGGCTGAAGTCGGTCGACCGTCGTCGACCGACGTGCACAAATTTGTGCATGTTTGGAGTCACTGGGACGGTCGACCGTCCGGGTCGACCGGGTCTGAGAGCTCTGCTCTCTGTTTGTTTTGGGTCGACCGGGCCGGTCGACCGTGGTTGCCCAACGGTCACATTTTAGACCGTTGGCGGTCGGCCTGGCCGGCCGACCGGCAGCCTGTCAGCTGCCAGCAGCTCAGCCTAACGGCTATGTTGTTTCTTGATGGGGCTATAAATACCCCATCTCTTGGGC